>JAHREE010000480.1:2444144-2694716 GCA_033628505.1 Tringa tobata
ACTCAGCCCCATGCAAGAGACCACTGATCTAGGGGGCCTGAGCATGGATGGGTCTGGAAATCTTGGTGAGAAGTTTTGGGGCAATGGAGAGAGCTCTTCCTCTCCTGCTCCACACTCTTCCTCTGCTACCACTGAATCTATCAGGAGGGGTGGTAGCCAGTCATGCTTTGTTTGAGACTTAAACAAAAATCTAGGTGAGGGATGCAACCTGCATATGAGTAAAATGGGATGCATGATTAACCTCACACCCTCAGTGGGAGAAAAATTTCTCACTTACTAGGTTATCTGAAGGACTAAGAACAAGGAAAAGCCATATTTGATCATCTCTACTGGCTCCCTGTAATTCAGCCTTGTTCACTTGGGTTGCACTCACCAGGTTGCCATTTTCTCTGACTCAAGATAAAACAGACCCACTGGTAATTCAGTTCAGTCCCACAGAGGTATTGGAAGATGGGGGACTGAGACACTAAATGCCTCACAGGACTTAATATTCATAATGATAAATTTGACCTGTTCTGGCAGCCAATTATACAAAACAATATATGTGGTTTAACACATTATGATCAGAGAGAAGGGAATCAAAGCCAAACTATGATCTCATTCTTCCATACAGTGTGTTAATCTATTAAAAGATTTACTTCATCACAGAAGTGAATTAATAATTAAATGGAAGATGTCCGGTGCTTTATCACATTTTATGTCCATACTTTGGTAAGAAGAGGGGCATTAGTTTATTTTAAGAAAAAAGCATCTTAACATTGATTAGGAGCTTTAAAATGGAAAACAAAGCCTCCATAGAATGTAATCCCAGTTCCAAAACAATAATTCATTCCATAGTACATTTTCAGGAGATGTGTTTATTTTTAAACATAGATAATGATACATCCATCATAGTGTACAGACTTTCTGCTTAACTGTCTATTATTACAACTTGAATATTAGTTACTTTAATACAAATAGCTAAATACATTGGCAAAGACAAATGAAGCCCAAAAAAGAAATTACTGAATATCTGCTATTGTGAATGACTTTTTCATCTGTGACTATACTCAGATTGTGTCAATACAAACTTTCAGGCACAACAAATTCCCTTGTGATGGTGCCTTTTCATCTGCACAATAATTGCAATCATAATTAAATATATATCTTTTAATGTTGATTGTCTAGTTCTGCAAATTGTTCACAAAACAGAAAGTTAAGAATGACCAAACCTGCTGCTGACAATCATTTTGACTGATACCATGCACTGGGGCTTTACACATCTTTTTCCTTTTGTTCTTAGTGTTCTGATATATAAATTAAATGAAAGAGAAAGCTTCTTTGAATCTTGAAAGGATAGATTACTATGAGTTCCAACCTACTACGACATGAGCAACAAGAAGATAGCACATCCCAATGGTACAGGACACAATCATCATGGGAAAACCTAACCTGAAACAACAATAAAATAAAGGAAAGATCAATAAGGATACAATACTTTGTTCTCCAAGCAAAGGAAAAGGAAATTTAAGTTACTCTACACATTTCAAACCTCAAATATCCTTATAGCAGTGCCAAAAGCATGGTTTTACTGAGAGTAAGACTATTAGACTAGTAGACTAGGAGTCTAATAGTCAAGCTCACATTTCTACTTCCAGTCTGTTTAAGAGATAAGTGGTCAAAATTAGCATAATTTCATTGGTTTGGGGGCATTTCTTCCAATTTACTATGTCTCAGAATCTGGCATGTCTTGTTCTTTTGTTGGTATTTTACACCAGACGATATGCAATTATACAGGTAAAATAACAATTCTTACAAATTATGCATCATTAGAATAAATCATTCAGTGTCTATCCCTTGAGATTAGCTGTGTAAGCCTGGTATGGCACTTTATATATATCTATAGCTGAAACTCATTGCATTGTTTCCTTGTCAATCTGTAGTCACATACAGCTAGTATTCCTCTTCTGTACCCCTCACCAGGTTTAATAGACTTGAATATTAATGGACTTTTGGAAACAAACACCAAGCAACTGTAAAAGTTCTAAACTGCTCTTCTATCAAAACAGCTATTTGCTTTTCACCACGGATTAAGCTTTTCACACTACACAGATTCTATAGCTTTCTTTAGGCTTAAAAACACAGGCAGCAGTGACAGACAATTGGAAAGGATGTTGTGGAGTTGTCGGAGTTGTACTCTGCTAGATTTGTAGGTCTTCCATATGTGTGAAAAGAAGGGAGTTTTCTGAAACTTAAAAGCATTATTGTATGCTACTGAGGGACTCTGAAGAACTAGTGCTGTGATCACACTCATTTGTTTTGTTACTAAAATCACAAGGAGAACTATGAAGAGAAATGATCATGCCACAAACAACCCTCCTTATGCACTTTCTTTTTTTTCAAATTTAACCAAAAATTTCCATAAACCTCATCAAAGCATGGCAATGTTCTCTGAAGTACAGCATTTCATTTATTCTCTTCCTTGAAGTAAGACCTGCTTATTACATGTGGATATATTAGTTGTGCCTTTTTTCCTCGCTTACTAGAAGCCCTCAGGAAGGTTCCTCGAGTCTGTTCCCCTCTGTCATTGTTGACCAGAGCACTAATGAAGAGGTGTCCATTTAGTAGGTGACAGGAGGACATCATTCTCTGAGTTTGGGTGGATGTATAGCTCCTTTCTTTAGGAAGCTACAGCTAGAAGGGACCCCTTTAGGCATATAAGTCTCACCCCCACCTCCTCAGGTTACGAAACCACTTGAATAAAATGAAGATTAAACCTCTCAATAGATCACTGCAGTCTGCTCTTTCTACCTGCAGCCGCAACATTGCTCTGAACCTTGAGATCCTCATGAGTCGTGTTCTTTCATTGCTATTTTGCTGAAAAGCTGACTGAAAGAGGCATAGATGTGACAGCAGATCAGAGGTGCTTTCACCTTTAACAGCCATTGGTTCAAGTTACCAACAAGGGAATTTTACCATGAACAAGGGTCACTGCAAACACAAAAATAATCAGCCCTGACCTATAAAGTTTGCAGAACAGTTAGGAAATAAATGACACCCAAACACTCTAAAGAAAATGCTGGAATTATTTAGTGAAGAACAAGCTTGTCCATAATTGTTGCTCTTGACCCACTATAAAAAGTGACCCCATCTCACATAATGGTAGAAATAGAAACAAACCAAGAACAAAAGGAAACCTTTGCAAAGCTGTAAATGTACAAAGGGCAAGACTGTCTGGAATGACAGATCACCTTGTTTTTGCCTCCCCCTGACAAAGCTGGCCTGTCTCCGTGCCCATTACCATTTTGCCTAAGAGATCTGCCCCAGCAGGACAGTTCCCATTCCTGCCTCCAGAGGCTTTCTCCTCCAGGTCTCTGTGTTATAGAACCTGATGTGCTTTAGCTCTTCTGGCATTCTGTTAACAAGCATTATTATTGCTATTCTGGCTTCAAAGGAATTAATGCTAGGCTGATACCTGGAATTGAGAAAAGAGAAAGGAAGAAGAGGAGAGAGAGAAGGGCTAGGTGTGTCCAAGTGGTGAAGGTATGAAGAATTGTTAAGAAGGATAATAAGATTGTTATAACTTTCAAATATTTCGTGAGAAGTCTGAAATGCGTTTGGAAGATTTATTTTTCTTTTTGTTTTAATATGAACATGCATAAATATACTGCATATAAGTGTTATTTCTTTTCCAGACTGACTGGTCAGATCCTTGCTTTGAATGACTCATTACTTGAAAAAGCTGAATCATTATTCAGTCACTAAACTAAGATTAAGCTGATAATACTGTAAATCAGAAGAGCTAAAGCATCTCTTGGAATTATTTTAGAAAAAAGCCAAAAAAAATTAATTTGATGGGTAGTCAATTGCTTCTCAGACCCTTTCTTTCCTTCTCTCAGCAAATCTGATCTCTGCCCCTCCCTAATCTCACTTAGATAAAAGCATCCAGAGAGGAAAAAAAAAGCAAAACCAGCTTTGGCTGTAGGAATAAAATAGCGTGGCTAAAAAAATCATTCTACATCCTTCAGTATATCTAATGAATGGTCCCCACAGCTGTGTCCCAATGACAGGCCAGTGAATCGGAGATTGCTACATCTCTCATAAGAAAATCGGCTGTTGTTTGACAGAAAACATAATTTTATTGACCTTGCAGTTAGCAAAGAATGAGCTGGTGCTTGGGGGAGTGGGGACAGCGCAGGACTTAATCTGTACTAATGCCACTTAACAAATCTTCCCGGAGAACACACAACAGCTCAGCAGTGAATGGCAGTACAACACCTTTGTGAGGACTGGCAAAGGGCAGCAAGGATCCCAAAAAACTCAGTGACTAATCAACCATTGAAAAGAAAGCAGAAAAGCTAGCTCCAGCGTGGAGGAGGTCCGTGCAAGAAAATGGATGAATTATACAGGGGCACATACAAGCACGCAGGAATTGTAATCATACCCCCGCTGTCACAGTGCCAGTCAAGTGTGTAGCTGGAGCCAGACACAGCCTGTCTGGGGACGAACCTCGTTTCATTTAGCATCGATGCTTGCACAGGGCACAACTACGAAGCCATTATTCTCATTGCATGGACAATTACCCCTCAACCTGAGGCCTGAATTTCAGGCCCACTGGCCAGAGCACTAATGTAATTGGATCAAATTCAATGTCGAATTTGTGCACCAGAGAGAGAGGAGATAAAGCTCAGTAAGTATTAGTTACTGCAGTGTTAATCGATTACCTGAGTCTGTTCAGTGCCCTGTTATTGCTATTACATTACCCATTGCACTCCTCCAAAGGAAGATACAGATCCTGTCCCAGGCCCTATGCACCATAATATGTTTAGGTATCTACATTTTCTTCAGCTGTATCACATCTAAGAATGTATTTTAAATACTGTAAAAATTACTTCCAGCATACTGGAAGTAATTTTCAGTCATTTTCAGCATATTCCTTGAGTCAAAAAGCAGCGTGTCATTCAGTTGCCCCTGCCCAGGAAAAAGGATCAGCAGAGTTTAGAAGTCATAAAAACCTTTCTTGTTCTAAAACTTCAGATTAGTAAGAAATACTCATTAGCATCTTTGACTTTAAAAAAAAAAATAACTAAGCAATCTTGTAACAGCCTCTGATGTGACATTTTTATACACAAACTAAAGGAACAAGGCAGTTTATTCTGTGCTGGGCAGCCTTTTCTTCCCTCTCTCACTCTGCAGACAGGCAGATAACATGCCCTGCATGGCACAAGAGGTTCATCCCAGCTGTCCACAGCTGGGTCAGGGAGCTTTCACCATCACAGAAAGGGGGTCAGATGCAAGGAATGGATGGATGACAGGATCTAGTATTCACTCCACTCTCCCCTTCTCTTCTTACAAGAAGCTTACACATAAATTTGTGATCTAAATGAAATCATCCCGCTTAAATATACACAACAAGCAGTTCAGTGTGAGACAGTGAAAGCATTTCAAGTGAGAGCCCCGGGGACTGGTCTTGGACAAAGCTTTACTTATTAATAACTTCAGCAATCCAGTAGTGAAAAGCTTGCAAACCACCCCAACACTGGAGAGATGCCAGGCTCTATGGAGAACAGAATTCAGCACGTTCTTAACAAATTAAAATGAGAATTTGAAATGAACATGTTGAAACTTTGTGAAGGTAAGTGTGAAGTATGTATTGGAAGTCAAACATGGGCACAAAACCAGCAAGGAAAGTGAAGCTTTTCACTAGTAATGACATAGTTATTTCTGATCCTGCCTTGCTGTAAGATTTCTGGCTCTGTATTTACTTAGATGAAAAGGAAACTGGTGTATAATTATGCTAGGAATAAATCTCATTTTAAATGGGTATCCACAGATGTGAATATTATGTTTTTCTTAGGTTATAAATTTAACCAACATTATTTGCTAAAAAATAGTAGCAAAGCCTCTGGGGTCTCAATTGCATTTTTCTGAACAAACTGATCTCCTACAGTACCTTGCAGCGCTATTTTGTGATGCAAGAACCAGCAGGACCTGGGGTGTGCAAGACCCAGGTTCAGTGCCCTGTTCTGACTGAGCTGGAACATGACATAGGAAACATTTTCACCCATAAAAATCACACCTACAGGCACCGTCTTCCTTGACAGCTCATAACTTACACTGCCTGTGCACCCTTGAGCGGATCTGTGAAAGAACCATGCCTCCAAAGAAATTGGGAACCTTCAGTGGTTCCTCAGTGGAAAAGCAATAGTAGAAGTCTCCCAAGAGATTAAGGGATTGGAGCATCTCTTGTGTGAGGAAAGCTTGAGAGTGCTGGGACTATTCAATCTGGAAAAGAGAAGGCTCGGGGGGAAACTCATCAATGTGTATGAATGCCTGCCTGAACACGTGGTGTAAAGAAGACAGACCACACCCTTCTCATTGATGCCCAGTAACAGGACCACTGGCAATGGGCATAAACAGAAACACAGGAGGTTCCCCCTGAACATCAGGAAACACTTTTTCATTGGAAGGGTGACCAAACACTGCAACAGGTTACGCAGGGAGATTGTGGAGACATAATATCTGCTCCTTAGGTATTAAAAAGCTGTCTGGACATGGTCCTCAGCAACAGGCTGCAGGGGGGTCCTCCAGAGGTCCCTTTCAGCCTCAACCATTCTGTGATTATCACCCACCTACTTGTTCCTCTGTAAGGCAATGTAGGATAAGAAAGGATTATCTGCACACCTGAAGATTGACATAACAGAAAATATTTAACAAAGATAAACAGATAATTCTTCTAATTCTTGGCTGGTCCCTCATCATACACAATGCTTTGCTCTGGAAGTTTGATAATCACAAGTTCAATTTTAAAAGAACGTGTAAACGCCTGTGAAACCAGCCTCAAAAAAGAGACTCGTGTGGGTATACTTAGAAGATACATATGGTTATTTCTGAATGAAAGGAAATCTACATCTTTTAATGAAGTTTCATAATTTGATTTGCAAGGTAACTCATTTATATTTCTTTTCAACAAAAGGATATAACCACAATATTCAGGTACTTTAATGAAAAGAATATATCATAACCCTCATGAACTGAACTCTAGAAGGATGACTTTTTTACTGGAAGTTAGGACAATTTTACCTCAATGAAGAACAGAACTCAACTAGTTAACAAAAGTTATATAGGTCTACATAAGTTATAGTCTCATGCAGTACAGCTCTGTGAAAAAGTTGTTTTTCCCTATCTCAGCTAAAAATACATAGCAGAATGAAAACTTTTTTTGAAGAAAAAGGGGAGAGGACAAAATTATCTTTATAAATGTAAGACTTGCTTGTGAATATTATAGTTTCTGAAGATCTCCATATTTTTTCAGATTTATCCAAAACAATCTATAAATTATTTGAACTAACATTCTTAGATACATAGCTCATTTTCATTGTGATTATTTGCTGCCAATTTCTCCTACTGAGAGATTTTCTCAAAAGTTTATTTTGACTTTTCACCCTAATTGTTCAAAAAAGAAAACCTCAGAATTCCTTGGAGAAAATAAATCCATTTTTATTAGCTCTATTGATCAGATCTCTACCTTTTTTCTTTGACTTTGGGAAAGAATGGAAACTGAAAAGAAAGATTTTTAATTTGTTCTCTGCCTTACTCTCAAAGACACTAGAAATTTTCCTTTTGGTCAATTTCTCTGTTTTTATTATCTCTGTCGTCACTTTACTGTCATCCTATTTCTTCTCTGCCTTTCTTCCAATTCAGACTGCCTTATGAGTCTCCTGTCATTTTGGTTGTGTCAACCTTTCCATCATTCCAAGTCTTTGGCATACCAATTCAGTTTATCTGAAAGGAAAGTATGGACTTTACTAACAGCTTAAAGAAAACAGATTCAAAATGCTTATCACATGCCCATGACCCCTTCAAATCCAGACACCTGTTGTAGCTCAAAAAAACAGGTGGCTTAAACTGCAAGTGGTCATTAATTCAACATTAAATTGCTGTGAATTTCATATAGTCTGGAATTACATAAAAATTACAGTGTGGTTACCTCCTAGTTACCATACACAGGAGTTACTGTGTAATTTAAATCACAGAACAAGACCTATAATCCTATTTTCTTCTGATTGCTAAAATTACAATAATTTCTGATGATATTCTATCTGTTTTGAGTCTATGCCAAGATTTCCCATAGAGTCACTGCCAGGAGTGAAGCTGAGATAGGGAAAATCAGATGCTGAGTGAGAAAATGTGAAGGTGTTAGGTTTTGCCTCCCACATCTAGAACTTCCTTCTAAATGTGTTTTGCTGAAACCTCAAAATTTTTTGTTTGCAAAACAAGCAAGAGGACTCGCTTTGGCCCTCCAAAATTCTAAAGAAAACAGTGAAAACTCTCATTGCAAGATAATAGTTGGTCTTCCAGCTCCACCTGGCAGATTCAAATCACTTGATAGAATATTTGTTGCCCTATCTGTCTAGGTCTCTGTGGTACAACTGAGATGAAATATGGGACTCTCAGAACAAATGACTGATAAATATGCAAAACCCATTCATATGTGTTAAACTAGCTACCTGCGTGAAACACCATGAAAAAAATGAAAAACACTAATTTTAGTTAAAAAATACTGTAATTGATTATTTAAAAAAACAGCAAGACACTAGTTATTAGATGACAACAGCATCTAACCTTTTTTTTTAGGACTAAACATACAGCTCCAATAGAAAATGGTGAAATCCTGCAGTCAGCCAAGAAAGAGCAGAAACAAACCTGAAAACACAGAACTAGCAGTGATATTTTACTGGGGAAGAGCAAAATAACTCTGATAAATTTATGGAAGTTATTTTTCCCACTATCCTTGTGATTCTAATATCTCTTTAAATGAGCAAATTTGTATTAATGATTTGGTAATGTGCACAAGGTTTTCAAAACCTTGTTATGTAGGTACAAAGGGGGAAAAAACAGTAATTTTACACATTTAGCCTTAAGGGCCCTGTGGCCAACATAAATACCCTACATTTAAATGATAATGAGAATTAGTCAAACTCATTGTTGTCAGTTTGTAGTCCTTTGCTGTACCCTCTCTGGCAGTTCCCTGTCTTTCTTGAACTGGGGAGTCCTGAACTGGACACAGTACTCCAGATGGGGTCTCACCAGGGCAGAGAAGAGGGGCAGGACAACCTCCCTCGACCTGCTGGCCACACTCTTCTTGATGCACTCCAGGGTGCCATTTGCCCTCTTGGCCACAAGGGCACATTGCTGGCTCATGGTCATTCTGTTGTCCACCAGGATTCCCCGGTCTTTTTGCTCAGAGCTGCTCTCCAGCAGGTCAGCCCCCAACCTGTACTGGTCCATGGGGTTATTCCTCCCCAGGTGCAGCACCCTACACTTGCCCTTGTTAAATTTCATCAGGTTCCTCTCTGCCCAACTCTCCAGCGCTCACCTCTGTCCAGGTCTTGCTGTATGGTGGCACAGCCTTGTGGGGTGTCAGCCACCCCTCCCAGTTTTATGTCATCACGTGTTGGGATGCCTTTTACTAAATTTATGTAGCACACTCAAATCCAGATAACCTGGCTGTATAGATTGGGCTTTGGTGGGAAATTCATTGCAGAGAGAGACATGCACAAGCCAATGGCCTGAAAAATATCTTAAACTCAAATCACTTTTTTAAGCATGAGAACAACTGCATCCTAACTTAGAAAACACATTTACATATTTTGCTGGATCAGGAGTCAAATTAAGTGACCCCAGATATCTCATCCGTAGTCTCTTTTGGAAGATATCCAAAGGCAGGAGAGCCAATATCATGATGAGACAGTATGATTCCTCTGTATACCTGTCTTTGCTTCACCCGTAGAAGTTTTGGCTTTTTTCCATCTATCTGTCCTGCCCCATGAAACACGTCAGAGTCTCCAACAGATAAGTCAAGTAGAAATGTAGTTACTCTTTACATAAATGATACAATTACCCAAAGCAACTCACAAGATTACCCCAAGTTAACATCTCCTGCTTTCTACCTGACTAGTGATATCTAGAGCGAACCAACCATGTTTGAACATGTTGGGCACATCCTTTTCCCGAGAAGGCTTGCACCAGCCAACCTTCAGCCAAGGTGAGGGCCAGGAAAACAGAGAGCAGAGGAAGCTCTTCTCTGGATAGTCCATTTAAAATGGTATATTATCTCAATTTTCCATCAACTGATAATCCCAAGAAACATTCAGTATACAATGTTACAGCTCCAAAGTGAGCTGTCAAAACTATAGAAGTTTATCATCAAACCAATAACTCCATTCTTTGCCAGGCAGTTTTGCTGTGACTATTTGAAAACAAGTGATGTCATATGCTGTATGTTGGAAAAAAGGGATATGCCACAACTGAATTTTAACTCTGTCTTTAGTCAAATGATTTTTCTCAGTTTTGCAATGTAACATACTTGGTTTTATTTCTAACAGTTGGGCTCAAGAGAGACCAAGGCATTACAAACACAGCGTTTATTGTTAGTGCCAACCTGCTCTACGTTTACCAGAGGTAAGATAAATTCTGCAAACTTAAATGTGCACAACTTCTAGCATATTCTACTGGTAAATTTAGCTTAAATCGCTTCAATTCACATGAGTTTCTGGTCCACTAATGACAAAATTACATTTTTTTATTGCCAAGACTATTTGGGTCCCCAGATAGTCCCTTAACAATCCATTATTTGGTGCTTTAATACAAAAATCCTAGAAGCAGAGTAGACTTTCCATTCATTATTAGAGGAACGTGTTCTATATAGAAGAGAGGCAAGTTCCCTTCCTGCCTACTGAAGTAGGACATGCCATGATAAAGTGTAGCATAAAGATTCAAGATGATCTGCTAGTGATTTTTTGAGTTTATCAAAACTTCATGTCAACCTTGGATCTATTGTTGTATATTAGCAATATGTTTGTGCTTCACACACTCCAGGCAGACCCCAAAACAAGTTTAGTCCTGAATTTGTTCCTTCTAGTTTTGTTATGAAGGCTTCATGTCATTCTAAAATCTAGGAAAAGAAAATAGATGAAATTGGTTCAGGTCCTTAGGAAAGCCATACTTATTCCTTTCCCACACATCTGTGTAATGAGGTGTAGTTCTGAGTCTAAGATTAAAATCATCATGGACAATTAGAAGAGAAAATCAGTGAAGTATGTCTTCTCTGACTGTACTTAAAGATACTCATGTACTGACTGTGAGTACAAACCTCCCTATTCCAGGAAGTGAAATGTTCTTATGAATTGTTTGGATGGTTCTGATACAAATATTCTGTTAATCAGATAGATTTATACAAAACTAGTGAGATTTACAGTGAAAAAATGAATGCATCAGGACTGCTGAAATTGGTTTTGCAATGTTTAGAGTTTGCTTTTCTGTACTTTATGAAATATTTAACATATTGTAAATTCACTTTTGACAGTTATATACTTTTTGCTTTGCAAAAAGTAAATTTGAGACTTATCCACATTTTTGTTAAAATAGCTTTTTATACCTCAAACCTCCCTGCTATAGAAATTTCTCATAAAATACTGTGTTTTGTCTATTTTTGAAACAAACTGCATGTAAAAAATTTTTTTAGACTACAGTGATTTTCCTATATGGTCTAAACAAATGGAAGATAATGGATATGGCAGAAATTAACTGTGATTTCTTTTAGCTTCAAAATGTTTCAAATTAAATAACCTTTACTTCTTCTGTATTATCTTGCTTTTTCTCAGTGAGGTTTTCAGGAATGGAAGTTGCTTGAAAGTTATTTCCATAAATGTCCTTAGTCCCAACCCTCACAAAAGGTATCTTGGACCATTTTTCTTAGTTTCTTTTTTTCCCCCAATGTGTTCTTTTATTTTGATTAAGCACAAGATAAAAGGAAAATGACATTTTATAGTAGAGATTAATCAGTCAATTCTTTAATAATTTCAACAAAGCACTCTCAACTATTCTAAAAGCCCTGGACTTTGCAAAAAAAGCCAGATGCTACATAAGAAAGAATATATTCCACCCCATTCCCCTCTCCTCTTTGTCCCCGCTTTGAGACTCCCTTTCAGGTGCCATATAACGTCATGACAGAGCATCCATGTACAGCAGTTTTGCAGAACAAAGGAACAATGTAATCATGTTTTGAATTAAAAAGTAGAAGGATGTTTCCTGTGGACTAATGATTATTTTTCATTATGAACTCAGCAGATGCCTCCTGATAAAATGCAGCTGTTGTAAGGCCAGTAAACTTTCCACCACAAACTCTATGCTTTAGGTCACCCAGTCTAAGACAAGAGCAGAGAGTGGAGATTTTCATTCCAAAAGGATGGACCTGGAGGCTTCTCCAGCCCACCATGAAATGCCAACCAAAGGCAAACAAGGGGACATCTGGAAACTCCCAAGCTGTCTCTGCCAT
The DNA here is from genome assembly GCA_033628505.1 of Tringa tobata. Lineage (NCBI taxonomy): Eukaryota > Metazoa > Chordata > Aves > Charadriiformes > Scolopacidae > Tringa > Tringa tobata. The sequence goes on from JAHREE010000480.1 coordinate 2,456,464, forward strand.
CATGGTGCACTGCACTGTGCAGGTCTTTCTAGCACAAAGAAGCATAGATCTGAGCCAACCAATAACCAAAAACCTGCAAAACCTTATCTATTTTTCAGGAATACATTTTAAACCTTCTCCCAAAAAAGCAGCTCTTAGTCACTATCAGTTTAAAACTAATGTCATTCCATAACCACTACCATTTTGGGCTATCAACCCGCTAAATATATGTCTAAAACTTTAGAGTACCTTTATTTAAGTAATCCTCACTGAAACTGAACAAATCGTAGTGTTAACCAGGAAGTTATCATTCAAGTGGTTTATTAGGGCTTTTTAAATTAATGTAATTTTTCATTAATTATAGTGTATAAATAAAATTAGGAAGATTATAATTTCTGAAAGTCATCAAAAAATCACTGCTAAGTTCAAGCAATAAAAAGCAAAGAATACAGCAAATACTACCACATCTTTCGTGTGATAAATAATGTCTGAAAAAAGAAAGGAAAGGGAAAGGGAAAGGGAAAGGGAAAGGGAAAGGGAAAGGGAAAGGAAAAACCTATTTATTGTTCAATGAAAACTAAACCATCAAATTTCTTTTGAGCGGTTCTAATTTCAAAAACATTGTAAAGAAAATGATGTAAACATGAAATCATCCTCTCTTCTGATCATGTTGGGAGACACCAGGACAGTCTGTTTGACGCATTATTTAGCAATAGAGGGAAAATCACCTTGCTAGTTCTATTAAAAATATCAAACTATTTGATAAAATGAAATGCCATGGAAAACTATGATGCTGATATAATTCCAAATGTCTGTATGATGCTTTGGCAATCAAACATGAAGCATGGGATAAAGCAAACTCAAGCTGAGAAGAATTAACATACTCTCTTAAGAAGACTTATTAGTCAAGGTTCATATGGCAAATATGTATAAGCTTCATACTGATAGTATTCTCTGAGTTTCCCAGATTTTATGTCTCTTCCTGCCATTTAAGTTACCTTTATGTTTGGATCTCTTGCAAATTGTTTTCAAAACAATGTTTAGAGATACAGAATTTCTCCAAGCAAATACTCTCAATCCAGCACTTTCTGACTAATTCTGGTAATTACTAAAGTACCATATTCAATTAGAAAATCACTTTCTAATTTCAATAGTCTTTGAATAAGACTCTTGTTCAGCAACTATAGTGACTGTCTAATCAAGTTGAGCATGTTGTAATTAACTGGAAATTTGGCACGATCTAATAAGTATATGAAGTTGCAAAAAGTAGGGGTTTTTTGATTAAAAAAAAACCTTATACTGGCACATATGACACTACACACATGAGAATTCAAATATGTCCCAGGTGGATGAAAAACAGAAACTGATTTAAGGCAGTCTGGCTTTTTATCTCTCCAAGTCAAATTACAAAAAAAAAAAACATGGAAAGGAGCAAGCACTTCACTGGTTCTTTTCTACTTGTCTGAACTTGACTAATTGGCTGCTTACAATCCTCTCTATTTGGCTGAACTTGTTCCCTTCTCAAACTCCCCTTGCTCCCTTCTCCCACCAACTCACTTATCCCCAGTTTAAGAGACACAGTTTGTCAGAACAGGTCTATATTCCACCCAAATGTTTGCAAGTTTAAACCCCTTTGTTCCTAGGCATACAGCTCATACTTTCTGCTTCTTACTGAAGGCAGTCGTGGCCTCACACCTTCCCATAAAATATTTGATCTTTCTGGAGTCAGAAGGGCCAGTGGTGGCAATAACTATCCAGGACCCTCAGGAGGATCTAGAAATTTGGCTCTTCACATAGGAAATGTCATCCAGAATGAAGTAAGAAAGGAAATTTTCAGTCCAGTCCCAAAATCATGAATCACACCTGGTCTCACATCACTGTGCTCTTATGTCAGGGAGTAGTAGGGTGACTGACCAGCTACTTGTTTATTTACAATCCAAAGCACAAATGATCAATGTATGTTTAAATAACAATAAGCAGATGAATAAAACACTCTAGCCAAATCATCATTGCAATGGCATCAGTTTCTTTATAGAAAAGCCCTTGGCCACAGTACCTCCATGTTAATCATTCTTCCCTGCATCTCCCTAAAGCTAACTTCCACCTCTGCTTTGTTGCCTGTCATTCCCAATTATTTTTGGTTTGCCTTTTGGTGCTCTCTCCAGTAAAGACTACTCCACACCCTCTCCTGTCTGTTTCACCACAGCTGTCCTTACATATTCATATATATGTGAGAGGCAATTCATATATATGTGAGAAAAGAATATACGCTGTGGGACAAACCTGCACAAGTCTACACTGAGTTACTGGCCTTTCTAGGACAGAATTTGTTTGACTTTCATCAGTTGTTTGTGTTAGAATGAAATTAATCACCTTCTAAAAGTTATTTCTCTCCATTGACTACAATGAGAGCTGAAGCATGGAAATAAAGATATCAACACCATAGAATGGAAAAGTGAGGTGAGGTGAATCTTTATTTTACCGACAAAAAGCTCTGTGAACATTGGAAAATAATGAAGCCTTACTTCCTACCAATTTGTGTCTTAAGTTTGATTGACTTTCTGTCTAAGTAGAAAGCTCCAGCTGAAGCTTTCTTCCATAACTTACAATGACACTCGCCTGCATGGATTTTTTCAGTGTGTAAAGAGGTGTGGGCTCAGACTGCACTCTCCCTCAGTGGGAATACTAATAGGGTTTCTTTTCCTCTTCCCAGCAACTGACTTTGATGAAATTTCAGGGATTTTAATTGTATTTGAGAAATCAAACCCGTTTTCCCTGCCATCCTCTCCGCTGTCAAAAGTGTTTGAAGTTGATAAGCACATTCTGAAGTTATTAGGTGGGAAACATAGAGACACATTCACAGTAGTATGATTGCACAGGAAACCAGATGAAAAGTTAGGCTTTGATGGAGAGAGGGGAACAAAAAGATTTTCAAAAGCATTCTTTTTTTCTGAAATGTACTCGTTACAAGCCACTAACTGATCTTGAGATATGCCAAAAGCTGACCTTGATGTAATTCAAGAATGATTAGAGAGAGGAATCTAGCTTTGCATGTGCTTACATTATATAATTCAAGTCTCCAACTTATTACCAGAATGCTTATAGGCGTGGGAAGGTAATGGGGAAGAGAAAGAAATGCAAAGTTATAAGTCAGCATGCATTAGCATACATTTTTATTTGAATTTTCATGTAATCCCTAAGGAATTGTTAAGTTAAATATAAAAACTAAAATTCAGTTCTTAAGTTGTAAAAAAGAAAAGTTATTATCACAATTCAATTGTAAATTTCAAGGCAATCTTAACTAGAGTGCTGCAGTTGGCAGTGCCGCAGTATATATCTCAGAACTTCATAAAAAATAGAGAGGTGAAGTTCCATTCACCAAAATACTTTAGAACAGCTATATGACTTAATTATCTATAACAAAGCTCAAATAAATGGTGCATTTTAATCAGTTTGCTACTCAAATGTATACCTACTGAAAATGAAAACATTGCAGAAGTAGGGCATAACTTATCATTATTGTTCAAAGTGATAATAATTCTGCATGTAGTCTGTATTCTGAATAGTTACATATTCTGAATACTGTTCAGAAATCTCGCAAAGCCAAAAATTAATATTCCAGCAGTGTACCTCATAACTGAAAAGGCAAATTATTCTTATGATGAAGAATAATATCTGCTAAAATACAAGAACAAGCGAACTGCTTGTATGTCTTCTCTGAAATTATTAAACATGAAAAATATATTTGAGGGTTTTTTCTAAATGCAACTACTTCATTAGTTAGCACCAAATATACAATGTTCTGGTAGCTACAATGGAAATAAATAACTTGCACAAGTGTCACTGAAGTAATTTATTTAATTATAAGCTACAGTACGTATTTAGTATTTCGAGTTCTTCTATGCGTTGACATACTAATTGCTAGCACATCAGAATATACACTGACTAAATATACTTTGTGTCAGAAGAATATACTCACTAGATTTTCTGTACAATATTCAAAATATGGGATAATCTTAGTAACCATTTAAGTGGTTTATTCTGCATTCTGACTAGGACAATGACAGAACATCCAAGTCCATGTAAACATATGAAGCAATTGCAGATTTAACCAGTGGCTTTTTGAATGTCAGTGTACCAGACATAAAGCTTCTTTTCCTTGGTATGTATGTACATGTATTTATGGCAGAGAAAGGAAATCAGTTGACCCTGTAGGACAAAAAGCCCTGCAGGGGCAACAAGAAAGTTATACATTACCTGCTGCCTATTTCTCCTTGTAAAGAGCATAAATCTTTTACAATATTCATAGCATCTGGCGGGGTCAACTCTACCCTCTAATGCAGGTCGTGTAGTTCTCCTGCACATTAGTGTATATCTATGTATCAAAAAATAGGATTTTCCTCCACTAAACTGTAATGTAAACTACTATAGTCAAGTGCAGATTTAACTTCAGGCCTCAGCTTGGCCTTCAACTTATTTCTTTTTTTTCTCTTCATGCAGTGACAGAAACTTTAAAAATACTTTACAAGACCAGAACATTTCATTTTATTGCCAACAAAGTCACCCTCCACCGATCACTTAAGTCAAACTGGAAGCAATGTTTTTTCCTCATCTTCCAGCAAAGTCACTGATTTTAACACATCCACCTGTACTATTCTTGACTTTGGGGGCTGCTTCATCTTCCAGCTCTCCTCTGAACATTCTTCATATATGTGTCACTGTGTCCTCTTGCCAAAGACATGCTGTCCTTGATGCTCTTCTCCTACCTCCCATCTATGTGTAATTTCACCACAGACTACATACAATCCAGCAATGTTCCCTGTGTTGACAATTCACTGGTCTCCTTCTCCATTAAGCTAACCTCACTCTCTTCAAATCAAAGTTCAGTGCACTCCTCTGCCAGGTCTTTACCGATGTCTAGCTATCAAGTGTATTCTCCATGCCAGCCAGCAAAAGTCTCTTCCCACGCTTCCCTCCCGCAAATCATTCTATTTCCTTTCTTCATCACAGTAACATTTTGCTCCTTACCTTCACACATCATTTTAGTCAGTTTGGATTCATATCTCTGTTCAGAGCCTCACATCCAATCCACATCTAAAACTCTTGCAAATTAGCTCTGTGTAATTGTTCTTTCCTGCCTATTCACATAACTAAAATGTTAATTTAGGGCTCTCTCACCTCAGTTTCCCAATGTCTTTTTCTTTGGCCTCAAGAAATACCAAGGATTATTCTTCAGCTCCAGAAGTTTGATCATTGCAGGACTCTGAATCCCTCCACTAGTTCTCTTTTTAAGAAAGCAGAAGCTTTGTAAACTTTCATAGATTATCAGCTCATTAGTTATCTGCTTATTCACAGTGCAATGTTTCCACCTGCATCCTGGTGTCATCAGGACATCACCATTTGTCATATTACTCCCATAATGCTTCCCAGGTAGGGATCCCTACAATGCTGACAATCAAGAGCAACTTAGTTACCATACATTATGCTAGCTTCAGGAACTGATAGATAAGTCCTACAGTCTGAGGAAGTGAATATCTGTTACATTAATTTATGTACCTGCATCTTATTTGGTAACATATGTTTCCATGAATTAAATTTAAATTAAACAAACACTGAAAGAAAAAAAAAAGGTGGTATGAGCAACCAACAGATGCAGATATTGCTAGATTCCGCAGGTCATTTTAGTCCCAAAGCTAGACAAATAGCCCAAGATTCATTTGCTCTTTTATAAGCAGTGTTTTAATCACCTATCAGCAAGGTACAACTCCATCTGGCAGGAGACAATTTCTTGCATTAGATTTCTTGTATCACCTCCTTGCTTATGCCTCATTGCTAAACCAACTCATAAACTCTGTATATAATCCAACAGTGACTATAGTGACAGCACACAGTCTAAATATTTGCATTAAGAAAATATGTGTTCTTTCACAGGAAGAGATAAAACAAATTTACAAGAGATTCTGGAAATACCATTAAACTACAAGGAAAATATTTCTTCTCGTTCAACACTATCATTAGCAGGACTCATATGTGCTCCATAAATGCCTGGCCCTTAAAAGAAGCATGAGCAACAGCTGAGGTTTTCAAAAGGGCATGGTCTTTCCTAGTTCTGCCCTCCTCCAAACTCACTGAAGAATGTCCATTAGCTTCAACTGAGACATATTAGACCACCACTGTATTCTTTCAGCAACCACAGCCCTCACTCTTTTGTTTTTAAAAATAAGGCAGGATCAGCCTTGTCAATAACAACAACAAAACAAAACCAGTTCAGCCTCTGATATTTCCATCTATCTCAGAAACAAGGTTAAGAGCTATGGTGTGTCACAGACCTCAGGACAATTAATGAAACAGAGCTCCCTCATCTCGAGTACAGGTTCCATCTCCTCTGTGCTTCGGCCAGTCCAGCTCATGGGCCCTACTGCCCATCATTCATCAGCATACTTAGAGCCTGAGGCTTACCAGACAGTGGCAAGAGTTGCCTTAAAATACTAAATTCAGACATCTCCCACATCAAGGGCTCCTGAAAAAACAGGTATCCTGCCAGTCTGGGGATTTGTTCCATTGTCTCTGAAGGCACTTGCAGTATGTGGACATGCTACTAGTTTGGGTTTTCCAGTGTTTGGGACCAGTTGATGCACATGCCTTAATCTAAAATTAATTAAATCATTCCTTTGTCAAGAAACCACAGGCTTGCTGGCTTTCCACATTCTGCCACAGCTGCCATTGAAGGCAGACTTTTATTTTATTTTTTTTTACAGCAAGATAGTTTTCTTGGAGCATATGTCACCACAGTTACACCAAAGATCATAGCGCATCGCAGGCAGTGTGGACAGGGCTGAGCTAGCATCACATCTGTGAGCAGAGTTACCAGCAGCAGTCTAGTACCAGCATCATGGAGCTCAGTGCATTCCACTTAATTAGCCATGTTATTGTGACTGCACTCCTACACCTGATCAAGGTCAGGAACATCTGCATTGGACTGAAGTCACCTGACATGTCCTGGACTGTAGGACTCAGCTCCAGATTCATCCATTCAGCCATATACAGTTCCTACTGTATAGACATCTGCATGGGAGTTGACTGAGTTCTCACTGCAGTCAGTGGAGATCCAGCCAATACAGCAAATGGAAACTGCAGATGTGTCCATCTCATCCTACTCTGATACTTTTATTTGGTAAGATAAGGAACTTATTAGAGATAGCAAAAAAAAAAAAAAAAAAAACTCCTAAGGAGAAAGTGATTTTCTTTCCTTTTTAAATTCTTTAAATAGACTGATAACTCAGAGGTATTTATGTCAACTATTGCTGCGATTTTTCTATAGCTAAATCATGCCCTCCTTCCACTATGAATTTGGATAAAGATGCATAAAACCCAGGTTATCGCTTTGTAAAAAGCCACCTTTTATGACAGTGAAATTAAAAGATAAGCCAGACCAGCGTATTCTCTCTCACTGTCACCGCATCCAGGTGCCCCCACTATTACCTAAGACTTACTTGCAAAGCAATCCCATTCATCATTCATCTGTAGAGTAACAAACAACCCTTTTAATCATTTTAGACTTGGATATTTGGGGTCCTTTTAAAGCAAGGATATCTTTATTTTGTAACTCTACATATCAGGATTTTTTTTGTGTTTGTTGTGAACTACATACTTCACGATCTTCTGTGATATACATATGTGGCTCTTGAATTGCACAAAGACTAAAGATTTTCTGGCAAATTTTCCCTGGAGTCCTAAATTAATATATCCTCATATAAAGCAGTAGGTTCTAGGCCAATTCAAGTAAGCATACATATGTTAGCACAGTTAGAAAAATCAGCTGTTAAATGGAAAACTACTTCAAATCTTAGCCACTTTGGTTTCACATTTCCTGCCTCAAATATTCATGGAAAATAAAAATGAATATTTTTTTTTAATAAATACTGGTCTATAGTACTAAAAATATTTTTAAAATATGTATTAGTTGCTTGCTAGAAAGATAGTCCTGTTTCAATTCTAGCTAATGAACTATAAATATGTCCAACAAACTTTACTTTTAATTAGATAAAATGTTTTAAGAAATGAGATGCCAAATTGAAATAATAAAAAAGTTGATGTATTAATATTTCCATTAGATTCTCTAAGGATACATTCTCCTTCAAAGCTGGTCAGGTAAACAGAGGTTCTTTTCAGAGCTTCTAGAAAGACCAGATGTTTTCATTTGAGATTACCATTTTTGTAACCCAAAATAGCACAGCACCTAAATAGCAAAATGTACTTTCTGGACACTAGTATATGGAAATCTTCCAGATGAAGCAAATTTTAAAGACATTTTTAAAAAACAAAACTGGCTGGACAAGCAAACATCATAAATTATACATGCTAAATTGCAAGTTCAATATTTGCTTTGTTAAGAGTCAGCACTAGCAACTGCAACAATGACATGTAAAAAACCTACTACATAAGGGAAAAAAATCCTCCTTTTTGTTGACTATTTTCTTGTTCTTTTGGGAGACTATTTCAGGAGGCCACAAAGCTGAAATATTACTGAAGGAATCATTTTTTATTTTTATGTAACACCCTCCCCAAATGAAATATTTCACTGATGTGGCTAGCACACCATGTAGGGAAAGCCATTTTTAAAATCCCATGTATTTCCCAATTTATATTTTTGGCCCCAGTCTCGCAAAGTATTTAAACCCTCTGTATCTTTTTTATTTTAATGGACTAATCCTATGCTTAAAATTAGGCATATTGATGGACAACCATGGGATCTGGAGCTTTTCTTATTTTTATGTGTCAGTATGAATTTTATTATGAACTCAAATGATGTCATGCAATCTATATGACTAAGCTCATGAGAACAGAAGAAAAGATTAATTTCAGATTTACGTTTGACTGTCAGCAGAGCTTGTGTTGAGTGGACTTGCTCTTAATTTCAAATTCTTCCAGTGTGTGCTTCAGTAATTTTTTTCATCAATTTTGAAAATTTATGGAAAGTTAGTTATCCTGTGTTATCCTAGTTATCCTGTGTTCAATAAAAGCAATCTTCACTGTAGTCACAACCTAGAATGACTCTTGTGATCCTCAACTATCTGCAACAAGTCTTGACAAGGGTAAAAGTAAATGAAGATCACAGTTTACATCATAGGAAATAACCCTAGGAAATAACTGGACGGTATTTGATTTACTGTTCTTGAACCAGGAAGTTTTGATAATTCTAATGTTAAATGTCAATTAAATCCCTAACAGCTTTTCCATTGGAATATATATCTATATGTGCATAAAGACAGAATGTGTTCCTTTTTAACAAACATCATACTTCTATGAATTCTGTGATTTATGACAAGTATCAGCACATCCATAGGAATGGGAATATTTTAATTTCAAAATACTGTATCATTTTCAAGAGGAATTTATTTCTGATAACAGAAGAATTTCAGATGCTTTCAATGACATAAGAAGTTATGTATAAATAGTCATATTTAATGATGAAATCTGCAAACTTTAGGTCCATGTCTGGGGTTTAACTGAGTAGACAATCCTCATCTAAGGAAAAATAATAGATCACCTCTTTAGGAGTTTAACAAGGGACAGAGGAACCCCAGTAAAGAACCATTAAAAAGGAAAGTCAGGGTAAAAGGTGTAAGATTAATAGGAGTCTCATGCAGAAGAATTATTCTGAGACCACAGGTGTCTGCATGAGCTACAAACATAAACAACTAATCTTGCATTTCTTGTGCAGCAAAAATTCCCACTAGCCAATAAAACTTTAAGGTTTCTATTTTATGCATGATCAGACTTGGAGATTTTACAAATTATGACCATCAACAACGAATGATTCTTACAGAAGTTATTCTCGAGTTTGAAATTTGCAGTAGGTATGCATCATGAGTTTAGTATTTCAATATATTCTGGTCTAAATCTGATAAATGCAGAATGTGACAATAGAAGCATAGAAATATATACTTATTTTTCCCTGGGATGAGAATTTTATGGTGAACCAAACAGAGCAAAAGGGTTATTTCCAACATACAAAATGGCTGACTAGTAACGAAATTTTAGGTTAACTAAATATACTTTACATGTGGGAATGCAAAACCAAGTCAGTGTCCTTCTGTTTTTTACCTCCTAAATGGAGAAATGATGACTGTTTGCTGCACATATATTTTTTACGTAAAGTGAAATACGACTGTGACTAGCCACCTAAGCATCAATGCACAATCTTTACCAAGACTATACCAATAAGGCACAGTAGGAGAATCCCATTCAAGTCCCCATACTCCCAAGGAGTCATACCTTAGTCAGCATATAGAATCATAGAATCATTCTAATTGGAAGAGACCTTTAAGATCATTAAGTCCAATCAACCTAGCATTGACATGTTACATAATCCATGTCCCTCAGCACCACACCTACATCTTTTAAATACCTCCAGGGATGGCAACTCAATCACTTCCCTGGGCAGCCAGTTCCAATGCTTGGTAACCCTTTCTGTGAAGAAATTCCAATATAAACACTCCCTGGTGCAACTTGAGGCCATTTTCTCTTGTCTTATCACTTGTTTCTTGGGAGAAGAGACTGATCCCCACCTTGCTACAACCTCCTTTCAAGTAGGTGTAGAGAACTATAAGGTCTCCCCTCAGCCTCCTTTTCTCCAGGCGAAACAACCCCAGTTCTCTCAGCCGCTCCTCATAAGACTTGTGCTCTAGACCCCTCACCAGATATTTTGCCCTACTCTGGACCCACTCCAGCACCTCAATGTCTTTTTTGTAGTAAGGTGTCCAAAACTGGACACAGTTCTCAAGGTGTAGCCTCCAATGCTGAGTACAGGGGTACAATCACTTCCCCAGCCCTGATGGCCACACTATTTCGAAAACAAGCCAGGATGATACATGGCTGCACTCCTTTATGAACTTCCCTTTTATGGTGATTCCAGTATTTGGGTGGAAAGTGTGCATGGAGAGAAAGTAATGCGAGGCAAGGAGAGCCGCTCGGGCCTGCTGAAGGTTCTGTCCCGGCTCGTCCTGCAGCACCAAGGACAGCGCCGTCGCCGCTGTCCTCTGCTCACCACCAAACCGGACCCAGAGACCCCGCATCTTCATTGCAAAAATCAAAACAAGACCATCGTCAGCCCCGAAATAGCAGGTGGTTGGCTAAAGAACGAGGTTATCATTTAAATTCCCTTTCGTTTATTTAGCCAGATGAAACATAGATTTGAACCCAGCTCAAGGACCTGCTGGAAAGTCCTGACCATAGACCTGATAGCTGCCCAGGAGCCTGGGGAGCACTAGGTCTTTATCTCTGCTTTTCTCAATATTCTCTCACATCTCTACGGGAGAGGAAAGCACTATCTGCTACTGAGCAGGAAATAACAAGGGAAGACATATGAATAGAGGGACAGTAAGGGACAATAAGAAAGAGTAGAGAGCAAAATGAACATGGATGAATGTGCTGCCAGTTTCTTAAATTGAGTTTCAGTGTATATATTTTTTTTTCAGTATACATACTTTCTACATTAATATGTTTCTGTCTTCGTGATTGGTTATTTTTCTCTTTTGCATTTTCATTTGACAAATTTTTGCACAATGTCAGTGTACGCATAATGAGAAACTAACTCTGGGATTCAGCTCCAGGTTCAGGCACATGCAGATAGAACTGTATGTGAAAGGGTAATTTTTGTCTAAGTTCCCCCAGTAGACAGTGGAAAATCTAGTCAACACAGCAAGCAGTGTGTCAAGTAGATGTGTCTACACGTTAGATTCCATCAAGTCTATTGTGAGAGGCTCAAATCAGTTGCCTAAAGGAAGACATGCAGTGCTATTGGAGATATGAAGACTATCCCACTCAGCTTCCAGCTGCCACTTCCGGATGGCATGGGTTCATGTATCTTAGGTCGTATCTATCAGACCCACAAAGAATGTCAGGACTGGATAAATATGTGTGTTGAGGCAAGTGAATAAAAACTTACCTCCCAACTGGGAGCTCCAATGGGAGCTTAGAACAAGTAGCTTATATCACATCACATATTTTAATTGAAGCTGAATCCCATCTTCAGATAACCTATTCTACTAAGAATCAAAATACTTTTCTTACATCAAGATTAGTCAGAATAAAAATTACATTAAAATAATGCATTCATTCACTTTTTTGTTCTACCCTTTCCTGGAATAAAAGTAACCCAGCAAATTTAGTGTTTGATTGGTCAATATTATTTGAACATTGCAATACAATGTTTTGAAGACTAAATTATTTCAAAATTGATGTGGGTTTGATCTACTTTTCTTTCAATTGAAATGTTAATTAAAAATCTGAAACACTAACTTTTAATTAAATACCCTATATTAATGTAGAATTATTCTCAGTTACTATGCCTTTCATAGACATAACCACATTCATGCATAAATTCCACTAAAAATGGTCAAGATAAATGAATAGTTTTACCCTTTAGCTCTCATGAATCGGGAAATAGTAAAAGTAATGTGTCATGTATCAGTATTTATTTTGCATATGCTCTATGGTGCAGCCTTTATCTAAGAGTTGCTAAAAATTAACGATATATATGGTTTACCTAAGGTACAATTTGCATTGCTTAGCTTTAAGCCACAACAGTACAGGGTTATTTTTAGTCAGCTGAAAGAAAAGGACTTCCAAAAGGTTATTCTTCCGACCTCAGTATATCCCTTTAACATGTCAGGACAAGTCTTCCCATTTCCACTCCACTGACTGTAGAAGGAATATAAATGAATAGGCTGAATTAAATGGATGAATTCAGGTGTGATGAGTCACATTTCAAGTCAAGTATCCTATTTCCAACAATTGTCTTGCAGAAAATTCTGGAGTAGCACACAACCATAGGGAAAGCCTGTAACTTCTGTGAGGTGAAGGTTCACCCAAAAGGTGACCTGAAAAGTCATTAGACTGACTAAACTTCTTTTAAAATAATATCATGTCATTCATAGTCATGAGTTTACGTATGCAGTTTTTTGTGCTGTGTCTTATTACTCAATATACACCAGACAGAACAGCGTGCAGACACTGCTCATGCTGGTAAATCATTTGATTTTCAATTACATTGCAAAGCTGCCATGGTCCCGAGGGCATCACAGACCACACTGTCCCTGCACATCCTTCCCAGAGCTCCCCATAGGCTCATGGCCCAGGACACCCTACCACCCTACCTCAATGGCTCCTCCACCCAGATTTTCTTAATGTCAGAAAATGATCTCATACATGAGAAAGCAGAGTGTTTTCCCATAACAGTTGAGGGGTCGGGGGGGTGGTGTGTGTGTGTGTTAATAGTCACCTGCATTAAAAAAGAAATGTAATTATTTTGTATACTATAATTGTTCAGAAACTAGCTGCTTTTCTGAAGAGTATTTTTGAAATTTCTACATAATCAGAAAACTTAAGAAGCATTTCCAAACCTGTAATTCTACTCCATCTGCAAGAGTTATTAAGACAAGCATTGGCTTATCACGCTTTTCTTAATTATTTCAGTAATGGTTGTTGATTGTATTTATTAATAGAGTCATCTTCACTGTCTCAAAACTTATGGAACAGCTGACCAGTCATTTTGCATTTCGTTCTATTTCTTTCTATCTGAATAGTCACAGAAAATAATATTTTTATGGCAGTTTATTCTGTGCATATAAAAGTGTCAATTATTTTTAACCTCTAAACTAAGAGAAGGTACATTGCCTGTCACTGAACTTTTGAGTTTGACGTGAATTAAAGTTCTCCCATTAAAAAGGAGTTATTAGAGCAACATGAAGACTTACACAATCAATCTGTCAAGAAGATATTCCTGTAAAACCTTTTAAAAGAAAACCTTTCTTGTCAAACAGGCACAATTTGTCGGTGGCAGGGTTTAACTTCAAAAATAAAGCCCAGAGATCCCAAAGACCCTACTTTGCTCCCATGTCAGTGACAGATAATAGCATATTTTTTTTTTAATATTACATTTAAGTAATAAAATGTGACAGACTATATACTACATAGGAATACTGCCCTGTTTCCCGTCATATTAGCAACCAGGTGAAATAATACTTATGGTGATCAGTCCAAAAATAAGACACAATCTAACATGCCTTTATTCTCATACAGTTTATTTAACTGCATAATATAGAAATACTGTATTAACCTAATATACTAATGACCACCTGTTGGTTGCAATACTCAATGGAAAGAGTGCAGAGAAATACCACTATCAACAGCAATCCAAAGTCTTCTGAATTTAAATAAAAGAGACCATTGATTACAAATAGTTCTTACTGAAGTGGCAAAAGTAAAGGACTCAATAAGCCATAAAGATTTATTTGGCTGTTCTCCTAGTCACTGTAATCGCTTTACTATAAACAGCCTTCATCGATATGTTATATTTAAGAAATACAACAGATTTTTTTTTTTTTTCAGTTTTTCTGGTGATTGGCTTTTGCTGTTCTGGAATGGCCTCAATTTTGTTCTCTTTCTCCCTGGTTTGATTACAGACAGCTATATTGCTCACTTTCTTTCTTTTAACATTTCATTTATCACTATCACTAGACTCAGACTTCCTGCTCTTGCTGAGAAGAGTGCAGTTTTCAGACTTAGAATCATAGAATTGTCTAGGTTGGAAGGGAACTTCAAGATCATCTAGTCCAACCATCAACTTAAGTCTGATAAAAAAACATCACTAAATCATGTCACCAACCACTATGTCAACCCATCTCTTAAATATCCCCAGGGATGGTGCCTCAATCTCTTCCCCAGGCAGCCCATTCCAATGCTTAATAACCCTTTCAGCATAAAATTTTTTCCGAATATCCAATCTGAACCGCCCCTGACACAACTTGAGGCCATTTCCGCTTGTCCTATCGCCTGTGACTTGGGAGAAGAGACCTACCTCCACCTCTCTACAGCCTCCTTTCAGGTAGTTGTAGAGAGTGATAAAGTCTCCCCTCAGCCTCCTTTTCTCTAGGCTGAACCCCAGCTTCCTCAGCCTCTCCTCATAAAACTTGTTCTCCAGACTCCTCACCAGTGTTGTTGCCCTTCTCCAGAGCCACTCCAGCACACCAATGTCTTTTTTGTGGTAAGGGGCCCAAAACTAGACACAGTACTCAAGGTGGGGCCTCACTAGTGCCAAGTACAGGGGGACGATCACCTCCTGAGTCCGGTTCACCACGCTGTTCCTGATACAAGATGCTGTTGGCCTTCTTGGCCACCTGGGCACACTGCTGGCTCATGTTCAGCCAACAGTCAACAAACACCCCCAGGCCCTTTTCTGCCAGGAAGCTTTGCAGCCACCCTTCCCCAATGTAATGAAGGCTTGAAAAGCTCCTCATTAGATTGGGGGAAGTAAAAATGTAGTTCAGTCTATTTCAAAGTGAATCCCCTTCAGGACACATAAAGTCTCAGTCACAGTGAAACAAATCAGTAAACAAGGATCCCATGAATAGTGGGGCCAGCATCTGAGCAGCAATCAAATTCACTTTTTCAAACAGTCCAGCCAGCATCTGGGTAAGACAAACACTCTCAGTTATTTAACAAACTAAATAACAGTGTTTCAGTACAGCTTCTGAATTTGCTTTCCAAGAGGCAAGAATTTAGGCAAAAGCCAGTAATTTAGAATCTCGACAGAAGATACTCTGTAGGAATAAAACAAAAAAGGTAAAATCAAAAGAAGCATATGTAGTAGCAGTAAGAGCAAGTAACAAGCCACAGACAGGCAAATTGTTTAGTTGTCTGTGAACTTACATTTTAAAGTACAGGGTAGTATCAACTATAAGGCCCCAACAAAGTTGGGTTCCCTCCCAGAAAGCCAAATGGAGAGGAAAGGGCTTTGTATCTTATTGAAGCACTTATTTACTGTTGCATTGAGCACAGGAGATGGATGACTCCTAAAATAACAAATACCACGGAAGGAAAAAACTTTTACCTTAATTAAGGGCATAACAAGATTATCTCCTGCCTATAAAGAGTATAGGAGTTTCCAGTGGAAAATAAAGCCAGTCTGGACTGGCTGAACCCTGATGGTCACAGGGAGAGCAGGCACAATAACTGATGTGATTTCATATGTAATCTGCACATTTCAGAAAACTATGCTTATAACAGCATGGACTTGCTCTTTTTTTTAAGGTTTCTGTTCCGTTTCTTATCATATTTTACCACTGTAGTTTAAAATACACCAAAGGCTTCCTGCACTTGTGGCAAACATCTCCTCTTTATAAATATTTTCTAAACCAAATTAACGAAGATTAAGTTTTGCCTTAATCAGCACACAGGTTAATTGGGCATCACTCCTATCAGAAGCAGACCCTTTCCTTTTCCATGCACTACATGAACTGAGATTGGGAACAAGAAGAAACTCAACCCAGTTATTAGGTCCAAGACATGGTGGGTGAAAGCAACAAAGACTATTTCAGTCCTACTTCTCTTCTGCCAGAAATATTCCTCTAATCTTAGCTACCAAAGGCAATATGAGATGGGCATGATCATCAGTGAGTGGATTCACTCACAAGAGACTGTAGACGCTCCTTCTCTCTTCTCCCATGGACCTACGATGGCTTGTAAGGCACTAGCAAACCTTTCATTTAATGATCTGCAAACATGAGTGCTTGACCACAACGGCAGTAGAGACATGGACGCACTAACTCTTGACACACTGCCTGTATTCTCATTAGCACTACTGACATTGATGAATTATCTAGGAAAATAATGCACTGACCTCTTATAACTACAGAAAATCTCTCAGATTTTATAGGTTCCAGGCTTTTTTTAAATCACAATTATGACAAGCATAACAACATAATGGTAAATACGACCTTCATTTTGGGCCTTTTAGCATTTAACAAAAGCATATTTTCCTCAATGCAAAACCAGAAAGGTTCCAAATTAAGTCCTGCCTTGATGCTGTAGAAGTTTAATCAACTGAATAGCCTTCCTGTTTTCACTACAGATGCCCCTGGAACTGGATACACCTATTTTATTTATATTATAACTAACCATGAAATTCTATACATTCAGATACAGTACTACTCATACTAGTTTTAGAGGATCTGGTGGAAATCAAACTCAGTGAAATGAAAAATGAAGTAATTTACTTGCCTTTTAAAAGCTTGCTAGAAAGGTGAATATTCTCAGCTGATTTCAGCCCATATTAGTAGTGGTAAAATATGAATCCTCATGGCCAGACATGTCAGCAAAGAAAGAGCTTTTATTTAAACTTCATCACCTACCAGTGAAAAATTATTCCCTGCAGATTTTTCTAGTAATTCATTTAAGGTTTTATTTGACTACTATTTAAAGAGAGACTGAGGAAGTGCTACACTGGTATTTGGAGCAGACATTCTGATTTTCAAATTCACTTTTCAACCCAAATCATAACCTGCTACTAAAATCCTGGGCTTTGGAGATACTTCAAGAATCTTTTCATAAAAACATGATTCTGTTCATTTAAAAAAAAAAATCGTGTTAAATTTTCACAAAACACTTCCCAAAATCTGTCTATCTCACCCACATAAATGTGGAATGATTTCTTCTGCTTTTCAGCTTCCTTTACAAATTATTAGTCTATAAATAAATCTTATCTTTCTTGCTGCAATATTCACTTATGTAACAACCATCATAGCTCTGTAACTTGAACGAGGAATTCAGAAAATTTGTATAGCTTTGTCACATGCAAAAAGTCGACTATGGAAAAAGCAGCATTAAACTAGAGCCTAAAGGAAGACAAGATTTTAAACCTTTCACAAATGCCAAGCCAAGGCAAGAATGAACTTCTTCACAGATATTGTTTAAATCCCCATTTTACAAGGCATCATTTTTTATTCAGGACTGCTCTTAAAAAAAAAAAAAAGACAATAAATGTGATTTCTAACGGTGGGTTAGCTACGGGAATCATTCCATCCTGATGCACATCTGATTGAGTTCATGTGTTTCAACATTCATCTGTATGTCAAAACTCATTTAACTATTCAACACAGTGGCAGTAGAGAAGATGGCCAAGACTCATACAGGTGAAGACTAGGAATCTAGGTGTTAATAGCAGAACAAGAAGCCTTGCTCCAGAACATGAGCAGTATGACTCTCTAAATGGGCTATGTTCTAACCATGTACCAGCTCCAACCTGAAATGAGACCTGGGTGCACAATGGATTCTCTCATTCTTCCTTCTCTCTCTCTACCTTTTCTTCTCGCACTCCCCCTTCCAACCGTTTCTATAGGAATGAAGTGTAAATTGGAATGCTAGATTGGAAAAGCAGCACATTCCAACATTCCAACCCATTTCTCAAACTGGAAGACACAGGAACAAGGACCCAGGGGTGAAGGACCATGAAACCACACATCTGCAACAGACACCTTTAAGTCGCTTGAAGTACACTCAAGTTTTTCTCCAGACCTCAAAAAATGACAATTGCGTTATTTTTCCTGGTTATGCAGCTTCCCTATCATTTCAATACAGGAACCAGGCAAGTATGAAGTTTTCTATAACCAGACACACACCGAAGTTCATGATAGTAATACATCTTTTTCTGTTTGCATGGATCCTGGTGATGTGTTCTGGTAACAGGAGTACCACAGAGTAGCGGAGGAGAAAATAGTCATTAACTGCACTGGAACTTAAAGAAAGCCCATACATTTTTAAAAGTCAGTGATATTGGCCAGAGATTAGCTAAGATGAATATATCATTTGTTTATTAAAAATGTGTTACCATTTCTTAAAATTTCTTACCAATTTCTTAAAATAGTTTAGTAAAATATGTTACAAGAAGTAAAAAGACATTTCTGTTATGTCCTTGCCTTTTCCACTGTAGAGAAAAAAGGACTAGTATTTTCATGTTGGAATGCATGAAAGCTGTCCCTTCATGTTTCCAGAACACCCCAGCAATGCTCCCAGTTTCTTAAATCTAACATTTCCCTTCTTATTCCCTAGTTTCCCCTTGCCATCTCTACTGAACATAAAGTAAAATTAGAAAATGTTGGTTGGAGTACACATGGGTTCATCTTGCCAGACTTTACCTACGTAGGAGTGCCAGACTCCCTCTTTACTCAATATAGCTGTAATTATGTATTTCAAATACAAAACTCGGAATGTAATGCTCTCCATGTGCACTTAGGCAACTTTTTTAATGTAGATACACTGCAGAATACTATAGATTAATACAAGACTTGAAAGATGACTCCTATCCCAACAGGCTTTATCAGCCTAATGACATAACTAGTATAGACGCATTTGAGGAGAATTTTATGTCTTTTCTTCTATGAAGGAAGACACAGTCCAACATACCTTCAAAACCTTTGCATAGAATAGTTTGTATAGGAGTAGAACTGTAAAAACTGAGCAGGATATCCACTTTCTGACACTGCCAAAAATATCTAGAAATCATTACTGTTAAAATTGTTTTCATTCCAAGTGCGGTTGGGAACTTATTAGGTATTGATTCAGTTGGTAGCTGGTATTTAGAAAAGGTGACCAAGAATGGGTTATGGTCAATGTTACAAAAATATATATATACATTACATTTACCACTCTCCTCACTGCTCATTGATTGGTTTTGAAGTGTTAAATTACTTTATGCTGTTTGTGACTTCCAACATCCATTGCATGCAATTTCTAACAGAATAACTTATAATCACTCCTATAACCTGTACATCTAGTAGGAGCACTGGTGAGCTCATAAATTCTCTAGTAACAAACCTAATTCTTTCCCTCACAGTTAAAATCTTGCAATGATTGTTCTTTGATAGCTGAAAGAAAATAGGCATTCTTAACAAACCCAGCCCAGAAGCTAATACTGAAAGATGAATACATGCTGAACTACCTTTCTTTACACATTTAAAGGAATCAAGATAAAGATGAAAACAAGCTAATGTAGTAAACCTGTGTGTAAACCTAAAAGATCCAACTTTATAAAGAGAAATTTTATGAAGCAAAAGTTGTGAAAAGGTACAGATTGGAATTATATATTAACACGTTTGTTGAGAGGGCTTTGGTCAAGTGTTGCATTTGCCCTTAATTGAACAGAATAAACGTCTTATCATGTCAAATATGAACATTTAACCCATGAACAATTATTCTTATTTACTGGTCAGAAGAGTAGCATGAAATGAGATTGAGCTAACTCGTGTATTAGAACCATTAAGCCTCTACTCAACGGTTCATTAGATACTTTGAACATCCCAAAATTCTATCTTCTGGAGATGCACAGTTGATCAGAAAGCCCACAGCTGAATTGTGTTCAGTTGTTTGGATAGCGCATTGCTCAACTGAAATCTTCATCACCAAAATTCACCCCCAAAATAGAAGGTCTGGTTTTATTCTGATCAGAATCAGCCTTAAAAGAGCAACAACATTTGACATGAAGTGGTGTTAATAGCAAGAAATAGGGAAAAATTATACTAAATTAGCAGGAATGAACAGGACTACAGCTGTCTAACACATAGAAGCATAATCAAGTAGAGACATTTATAAGGCTTTACAAAGCCCAATGTTTTTTTAAAACAGTTAGTTTCAATAAGTCGTGTAAATAGGATATACAGGGGGTAGCAAAGAATATCCAGTTATCCTCCCACATACATGAATGACAGTTCTCACAAGAAGCACTCTTTCACAGTCTTTATGGTTGAGTGCTCTCAAGCAGGGTTAAATGGGATATCGTACTGTAAATATTTTTGCTGTGAATATCTCCCAAGACAAAACATATGATGAAAACAAATTCTTTCCTAAGCTGTTATCAGAAACCAATATTTTTTGACACTTCCAAATCATTGTTACTCCCAAAGAAGACAGAGAATATTAATTCATCTCTTGAGGTGACATATAAAGGGAGAGCAATGACAGAAAAATACATAACCTGAAAATACGTGCAATGCTTTCAGGATCACACCCAGATGACCTTACCACCGTAATCTAAATTTAGTCCTTATGCTCATACCCTGTTCCTCTGGGCAGGCTGATTTCCTCATGTATCAAATAATCTCTCCCGTATTCTTATCCCATTACATAGAGTTATCCAATCCAATCGTCTCTTACCTATATATCCTGCACCATGATATATTCACAGTCAGCCAAAATTTGCTTGAAACAAAATTAGAGTATTTCCCATAATACACACTTTCTTTTTGTGTCAAATAGGTTCAGCATTTATCTAAGATTCTTTTTTTTTCTCACGTCATGTATCACAGACACACAGGGGTGATTGGTATTGAATTACAAGAGGATGAAGGAAGATGACTTATTTTATGTTTGAAATAATATGTATCTTTATGAGGTTATAAATGCCTCTCTTAAAGAGAAAATTAAAATCAAGCTGGCAATTTTATTAGGAAGTGGAAACAGATAATTAAAGCCCCTACAGCTATGAGAACTTCTTATGCTATGAAGCTGGAAACAGATTTTTCATTGGTAACAAAAAGATTTCTGTGGGTCATATTCATATTCCACAGGGTGGACTAACCTAGTGGAACACTATATTGCAACAAATAAACACCGAGATATATTAGTAAAAATTAAAAAACTAATGTGAAATAAAGCATCTATATTAGAAGAGACAACTGCAGTGCTATTTCTTTTGTCTTATTCCTTGAGAAAAATGAAGCCCTCATGATTATTCTACAGTCTTAATTGTTATAAAATCACTATGTTAACGTCTGGAAATCATTCAGACAAGAAGACTATGCTGTCCTTGTCTGTCCATTTGCCAAGAGAAATAGTACCGTCCTACATTAGGGGGTTTCCTTTATGTTAAGCTCTTATTTATGATTTAGTGTTTCTCTAATGACCAGACTAAAAGTCATAATATGCATATTATCTGTCCCTGCCTTCTGTGTACTCATATATATTGTCCCTGAGCAATTGCCTTCATATTATTAACATATCTGATGTTTTCTGCAGGGTCAAGACTTTGTTCTTCTCTCCAGAGGCATAATGCTTATTTGTTTGCTTTGGTGTTTACCCTTGACCATGTACAGCAAATGACCCACTACTCTCAATCTCCTTATCCAAACTCTACTGTTTGTCTACACAATTATTTCTGTTTTTACCGTTTAAATATTTAGGTTTGTGTCCATCCTCCAATTCATTTACTAGATCACATAACATACCATTTCCCTTTTACTTTTGTCCATTGATGGTATGTTAATACACAATGCAGGGAAAATACAAGAAGTTGGAGGGTGAGGGGGAACAGATATACTCACACTCAAGTAAAGGAATAGACTTGGATTTAACAGTGAGTAGTAAATTAAACAGGAATTTGAAATGGCCTAAATTAACAACAAAAAGACAAATAGCTCTATATTTTGTGTTTAATCTTGTCTCTGTTAATAAGAGGATAGTGCCTGGAACACTGTGTTCAGCTCTACCTTGTGAATTACTAGAAGGATAATGAAAAATTAGGGTTCGCATAAGATTTTTTTCAGGAGGAAAGATTAAAACACATAAATACAGCTTGATGAGAAAGCTTCCAAGGTGGAAAAGGAGTGTAATTTGGATTGACTCCATTAATGTAAGAACTTCTTTAAGCAAATTGCTATTTCTAAGCTTGAGATTCCTAGGACTTTCAGGGGTTTTTTTTGTCTTAACATTACTTCCTTTCCTTTGAATTTGAGATAGTCTAAATGAATCATCCAGTGTCAGTCATTCATTACCTGCCTTCAGATTTCTGGGGCTGGTTAAAAGCTGAATGGTTGAGCTTGGAAGGCACCACTGGTAAAAAAGCTGCTTCTAGCATAGTTGCATAATTGTGGCTTAGCATGCAGGCAGGGAGGCAAGGTATGGGAAGTAGCACACTGTGCTGTATGACCCCAGAAGTCACCCAGGACAGACATGTCATGAGTTTCCTGCACAGAGACACTTGAGAGGGACAAAACAATCGCAGCCCAGGTTGCACTGAAGACACCTTAGGAAAAGACAGGCAGCAGAGGGCCATCATGTCCCCACACATGGCATCCGTGATTTTTCCCTGGTGAATCACAGGAGTTTGCAAGATGAGAGAGTAACAATTTCTGTCTACACTGGTAGAAGCACCACAGAGGACCCTGAATAGGGATTTGAAACCTAATGAGTGATCCTGAGCAAACAGGCCAAAAATACAGAAAAATCACTTCATGCTTTGAGACAACCTTCATAAACATAAGTAAGCAAGATCAAAATCCTCAAGGGATACATACAATATCTCTTAATGCCAGGAGATGCCTCAGCAAATATTGAATTGGGGCACATTCAACTGAAATAAATATTTTCCTGTGACAAAGTATAAAGCAGCTCATGATCTGCCTGCTTGGTGATTCAGAAGCCAGGAAAAATGAGCTTTTATGTTCTTTCTGCTAATTAATATCCATTGTTATCTTCCAGTGACCACTCTGGATTCAGTCCCCACATCTTTGCTCACAATAGCTATAACCTTCCCCAGTAATTGTTTCCACTGAAAGCATACATACAGAGGTAATTTCAGAACATTTATGTATTGTCTTCAATCTTCCCAAAGAATACATTCCAGTGAACACTGCTGAAATGACTGTCAGGCTTTGTATCATTGGTCCTGCTTAGATACACAGTGGGTGTCATGGAATTTTTAAGAACATTTCATTACAAAATCTACATAGAAGACACATGGTTAATACTAAAAACAAGTTAAATCCCCATATGACAAGCTGAACATAGGCAAAACATGAACAGAACAATCCATGAGCCCATTGTTGCTGTATCACCATCTTTGTTGTACATGGGCTTGGCTTTCAATAAGTCTGTTAGCTATCACTGTATACTACGTAACACTATACTGCAGTCTCAAAGGTCCTGACAACCAAGACTTTGATTTGATAGGCATTCTATCTCTCTAAAACATATTGTCAGAAGACTGTGAGTGAAGAAATAAACTATGAAGAAATAAACAAGAATTTTAGCAAAACAGTTCAGACCATCGGGGATAACCTTAGGGTTATCATTGACTCTGCTCCAGACACTCCGGTATGATTAATCATATTAATTATTCAGATTTGAAGGCTTTGAGACAAACAATATAAAGGAAAGCCGTTAGAGCTGAGAAGCTAAAATAAACAACATAAAGAAAAAAAAGAGAAAAAAATATTGGTGTAAACCTAATAGTATCCTTTGCCCTAAATATGCAGAAAAACAAGTAAGTAATTATGATTTAGTTATATCAACTACATTTTAAACTTTAACTTCATGTCTAGTCCTCCGTTTGTGAGTTTCCATTTACACCTTTTAACCACACTCTCAAAAACTGGAGGCATTTGGAAAAATACTAAACTGTTGTACACATTAAATGCATTAACTACACCTTGTCCCTTAAAAACTTGCTGATGAATGACCTTCAGAGGAACTTCCATTATTAAGCAACAATTATTAATTATTACTTAAACCACACCTTGAGCTGTTGCTAGCTGCTTATCACACTTTCACTCACAGCTGCTAAGCAGCTGGTCAAAAGAAGTAATTGCTTTTAGATAAATAGGTTTACTCATGGAATCCTAGAGTAAAGTTCTACTCAGTCTAAACTGGGACATCCCACTTTCTCCTGGTGGTGGAATGTCCATGAAAATTTGCAGATGAGAAACTACTTTTAAGCTGTATTTAACAACAAAACAACAACTTAGTATCACTAGAGAGCTGAAGATAAGATTGAGGGTGACCAAAGCAGGGATCTCTGAGGCTTTGTTTCTCCTGGGGTTCCACTGTGCTCCCACCACCTTTATGCATTCTAGCTACAGTATGGAAAAATAAAGTGATCTGCCCTCCTCTCACATTTCACGGACCAAAACCAAATTAGGAACACAGGCATATTTTATAGACTCTTTCTCCAAATTTTCTCCTAGGAGGATCTGTTGTTTGCCTAGAGAAAAAAAAAAAAGTAGCGGCAGATTGAAGATGAGAAGTTTAAAATTGTACCTGAAAAACTCCATGAAAGAGAAGCCATAACCATGTTGTTCAGCAATTCCTGCACAAACAACGTTCGCAGATGCTCCAATCAATGTTCCATTACCTGCAGTTCAGAAAACAAATACCAGTTTATAGTCATGCTCTGTTTCCTACCCTTCCTCTGTTTATTCTGCACTAAAGTTCTAAGATGTACCAGTTAGAAAAGAAAAATCAATTTCTGTTGCATAGGTTTGAAAAGAAACAGGCAGACAGTATCTTCACGTCCTACAAATAACTTCACGCTTTGAAAGATAATCCTGTATCATCCTATGATTCTACATAAGCCAGAAAAATAGAGAAGGAACACAACACCAATCTAGCAGTTGTCAAAATCACACCAGAGACTTTCATTCAGATAAACTTGTTAATTTTTGGTTTTACATACAAGAAGGTGCCATCAGATGATCTGAAAACAAAGGATGAAATAGTTTGAGGATGGTAAGAAAAATGGATGCCTTTTTTCCTTACACAAACTCAACATTAACAAATTAGTTTCTTTTTTATAAACAGGGTAACCAATTGCTAACTTTTTTTTTTTTAACAGAAATTGAAAAAACAGTAAGTGTGACAAAGGAGGGGAATTGATCTGTTTCAAATCTCTCTGCTGAGGCAAAGGGATCACCACACATACAAAGTTTGCTTACCAAACCATAAAAGTTCTTCAATAGATAGAAGAACACAACTTTATTCGGTGAACTTCACCAAATTACATTACATCAGTTCTCTTAAGAGAGGGGGACTCCAAAGGAAAATGCCATGTTAATAATGTGTATCTATCCTCTTGGAAGAATTCCATACTTCTCTTTTCTCTTGAGCCTTTCCAGCAACAAATTTATTCCTGTGTTTTCTCAAAATTTTCAGCAATCTGGTGATGTAGAGAAGTCAGATATTCAGAGCTCAGAAAGACAAATCCATTTTCTATAACTTTCCCATGAGTCATACCTCAGACTTAAGGAATGCTGTGTACTTGATTTCCACAAAGCAGATGTCTTCAGCAAATGTTTCTGATCTAAGGCACAACTCAAAAAGAGACAGTGACTCCTACATTTTTTCCTGACTGAAATTTTGAACAAAAAAGGTAACAATCATTACTGCTCAGTGGAGACTCTTCTGATCCGACTTTGAGAGAAAGAGATCAGGAGAAAATTATGCTCCAGTTAATTGTTTTGTCTTAGTAAATATTTTAGGTCACCCAATATGACCTTCTGCACCTGAAAGTGCACACAAAATGAGCAGAATTCTAAAAATATTCTTAAAATATAATAGAACACTATTAAATTAAAATAAAATTAAGAGATAGAGTTCAGAAGTAAGGAAAAGGAGAGAAAAGATGTGATGTGGAAGGAACATTAGAGGAAGGAAGATCTTTCTTTTCTATTAAGAAAAAGGGTAGAAGAAAAAGCTTGATTGTGATAATTTTGATCCCAGTTTGGATTCAAAGCCATAACGTTGTCAGTGGATACTGAGATACAGGTTATTGACTGGTCATTCTAGGGACAGAGGAACAATTTTGAGAAACAACTAAACCCCTCAAAAGTTGTTCAGGCCTTTTTTTTTTTAAATTGATTTCATGAAAGCCAAAGCTTTCCAATAAACAGCCCTTGTGGGACCAAGATATTTTCAATTGAATCCAAAGAGAAAACATGCTTCCTCTCTACTCCAGGATGGTCAATTATTATCAACACAAAATAGACAGCAAACTGAGATTTTCATCCTGGAGTAGAGATCTGATATGATCATGGTTATCTGTTGTCACAGGTGAGTGGCATAAACAACACCTATTAAGAACAGCAGACTGGTTTGGTTTTCTCATCAGCAGCCTCAATCAGCTCTTGAGCTAATCCTACTATGAAACAAGAAAGAAGATGAAATCTTGCAGACAATGTGAGATGATAAAAACATTCCCCTCTACTCCCTGCAATCCCAAATAGACATTTTATTTCATATATTTAATTGTCCCTTTATTTTTTTTTTAATTTCTGTTTTTTCTACTCTCCTGGGAGCTATGCTGGGTAAGCTGCTTCCTACTTGCTCTGTTTTTAAGGCTTTGACATTGCAAAGGAGCTGGATGCAGAGGTCCTCTCTGTCTATGAGGAGCTCTGCTGATGTTAGTAGAACTGCACATCAATAGAATGGTATATCTGTACAGATCATAAAAACATTGTGGAATATTCTCATGAGACACCAAGGGCTTTTTCTGACCTAGGCTTCTTATCATATACAGTGAATCACACACTTGCACACACATGCTTCAGGAGTGGAGAGAAAAGATGAGTAACCTTACTAGAGGATGAGAAACCTTTAAAAAATAGTGTCTAGGGTAGCACTAGCCATTAGGAACTCCACAGATCATCTCTCTTGCCCTCCCTTTGCCTCAAAGCATATTTTAGCTATTTTAATGCATGTTTGAAGATATGAAATTGAACTTGGAACAGCATTCCTAGTAGGTTCTGGCATGAGAAAGCCAAAACACAAAGCATGTGGCTTAATGCAAAAACAGAACAAATGAATACAGCTGATGTTATTAGAGGAGTCAGGCAGGAACACTTAAGGAATTTTCAATTCCAAAACTAATCAGTAGTCTACAGCTTACAAACATTTCATAAGGGGTTTTTGCTCGACATGTAACCATCAGACATCACCATCAGAATAATACTGCTGTACACCAGGAATATAGCTCTGGCTTCAGATTAAAGAAACAGGACTGAAACTGCACTTGTCCCATGGCTGTGACTAGATACAGTTGAGGTCTCCAAACAGCACGCACTGTTCTATACTATACATGGGCTATAGTAATGTCTTCACATAATGAAGTATTATGAAAAGACTTTCGGCTTCAGCAGTGAATTGATTTCCCCAAGTAGGTTTCACTTGTAGAGAAATTGTCACCTAAAATGTTATCTGAAAGGAGCAGCATTTCTTTTTCCATTTGTTTGGAGCGTGTGTGCAGTTTAATTAGGTATTGGCTCAGCAGGCTTCAAAGAACTGCACTGAATTTAACAACAGAGGCAAACTTTTGTTTCTCCTCCCAGGAACATCTGTCTCCACGGCAGACATTTAACTCACTAGTGAAACAACAACACTGTGACCTCTGAATCACAGAAAACCCAAGACTAAATTAATGTGCATGGAAACCTACACACGTTCATTCCAAATAATACAAATGAAGGATAAACAATTTCTAGGACTTCAGCCAATTTTGACTTCATCTTCACATCATCTTCAATCTTAAGAATAATTAAGCTTAAAAAGTATACCAAAGACTCTTACCTGCTTGTTTGTATGTTCCAAATGTAATAACACACATGAACTATATCAAAGAATAACATTGTAATAACCAATTTATTTTGATTACTCCTATTGCAACTTTTTTTGATGATTCCTACTGTAATTCATCCTTTATCACAAGGCAGATGGTTATTAGAACCATGTTCATTACAATGAATTATATATTATATTTCTAATATCAATAGTAAGTAATATAGAATCATAGAATCATTTAGGTTGGAAGAGACCCTTGGGATCGTCGAGTCCAACCATCTACCCTACTCTACAAAGTCCTCCCCTACACCATATCCCTCAGCACCGCATCTAATCGTCTCTTAAACACATCCAGGGATGGTGACTCAACCACCTCCCTGGGCAGCCTATTCCAATGCCCAGCCACTCTTTCCGTGAAGAATTCTTTCCTAATGTTCAGTCTAAACCTACCCTGTTGGAGCTTGAAGCCATTCCCTCTTGTTCTGTCATTAATTACCTATGAGAAGAGACCAGCACCAACCTCTCTACAGTGTCCTTTCAAGTAGTTGTAGAGAGTGATGAGGTCTCCCCTCAGCCTCCTCTTCCTCAAACTAAACAGTCCCAGCTCCTTCAGCCTCTCCTCGTATGATTTATTCTCCAGCCCCTTCACCAGTTTTGTTGCCCTCCTCTGCACTCGCTCCAGCACCTCGATATCTCTCTTATATTGAGGAGGCCAAAACTGGACACAATACTCCAGGTGTGGCCTCACCAATGCTGAGTACAGGGGCACAATCACCTCCCTACTTCTGCTGGTCACGCTATTTCTGATACAAGCCAGGATGCCGTTGGCTTTCTTGGCCGCCTGGGCACACTGCCGGCTCATATTCAGCCGCCTGTCAATGAGAACCCCCAGGTCTCTTTCTTCCAGGCAGCTTTCCAGCCACACTTCCCCAAGCCTGTAGCGCTGCATGGGGTTCTTGTGGCCCAAGTGCAGAACCTGGCACTTGCCCTTGTTGAAACTCATACCATTGATGTTGGCCCAATGATCCAATCTATCTAGGTCTCTCTGTAGAGCTTCCCTATCCTCCTGGGAATCAACACTCCTGCTTAACTTGGTTAACATCTGCGAACTTGCTGATGATACACCCTATGTCCTTATCGAGATCATCAATAAAGACGTTAAACAGAAATGGTCTTAACACTGAGCTGTGAGGGACACCACTTGTGATTGGCCGCCAGCTGGATTTAAATCCATTGAACACTACTCTTTGGGACCTTCCAGTCAGCCAGTGCTTGATCCAGCAGATCGTATGGTCATCCAGACCGTGTGAAGCCAGTTTTTCCACGAGATTTATATGGGGGACAGCTTTTTGAAAGTCCAGGTGTACAATATCAACAGCCTCATATGTATGAGGTAAACCATACATTTCATCTTGCATACCTATTCTGTCTTCTATTTTTGGTAGACTGCATGTGTTATTGTCAATACTACAAATAATAATTTGTAAGCATGAAATCAAGAAAGACCTTTTCTTAATAAAAAAAGAAAAATTCTCATTTTGGAGTGTGATCGTAGAAAGATACAGACATGTCACTTAAAGAGCTGATGCTGCCTAGGCTACAGAGAAAAAAATGACAGAGGAATGAATCCTCACAGACCATACTCGTTTTAACCTGGACCTGCCCTAGCTTTGCACAGTCATTGCAGAAGCACAGTAGAAGGTCTGCTACTGTTTCTGTCCAGAAAAGGTGGCACAAAAGTATCTCTAATATTTCTCAAGGCAAATTACTTTGCATATCTTTAGGGAATGTGAAATCAACTCCGAGGACAAGAAAGTATTCAACAGATTTAGTTAAGAATAAATCTACAAGAAAGATCCAAAACCTACACATTAAAACATGCCTTTGCATCTCCAGCTAGCTTAAAGGTACAAGGAGGAAGATGTTGGCAAGGTTGGGTAAACCTGAGCTGATACCTGCAGTATTCACCAGCCCTGCTTCTTCCAGCCTTCTGCTTCCATTTGTAGCTACTTCTTCTCAACCCAGTGTTCAGTTATCATCCTCTGCTACATCACTCCTTCAGAGACTGACAAATTCAAACCCAGAACCTGCACACCACACATAACGCACATCCCTCAGGCCCAGACAGTCTCTCCCACAGTAAACAGAGTTTGCCCAGGTGACTCTAGTCTGCAATGCACTGAAAATCAATCTTGGGACAACTGATAAAGCTTACTAAAGAAAGGGGCTGGGAAATCGGGATGGAATCACAACAAGAAAAGGAGAGAGTTTACATCAATAACATATTTCATCTCACTTTAATCCTCATTCTCAGCTGCTGATTTTTAGTTGTCAGCAGTACACCTATTCCATCGAAATACTGTTAGTTCCCAGGAGTCCCTTTGGTATTGCCCCCTCATGAGCAAGCCTAACCCTTGGGTTTGCTGCATTAATATGTTTGCCTAAAGAATCACCTCAAAGTACCCAGCAGGATTAATGTTTATTACTCAAAGCACTGAGAAATCAAAGAGAAGGGATTATCACTAATAAAGCTATTTGGCCGAGCCTGAGCAGCCTTCATAAACAGTCACTTTCTCAAATATATGAAAGATAGTACCTTGTGCAACAGCAAGCTTAAAAGTCTATTGCTTACAGAGAAGTCTTGCTTTGTCGTGAGCATCATAGCCCACTTCCCCTCCACATGGTGTGACAGTGGATAACAAGCTACAACTGTGCTTAACGATAGCCCTTTTGCATTTTCTCTTCTCTATATCTCTGGCTAGCTATTGCAGAAGCAAAAGACTACCCTGTTTTCATGTCAATACAAGCCCTGAAAACGGCTTTTGCTTGGCCTTGGACAAACATCTGTGCAAGGCCCAGTTTGACACAGGCACAGCTGCTTGCGTTGCTTTGTCCCAGACAAGGGTTCTCACTCTGAGAACAGGAGTTCACTACAGAATCATAATTAATTTTAGGGTGAGGATTTTTAGCCCTGCTTCTTTGCTGTAACCAAACCATCCCATTATAGTGTCAAAGCAAAACTTATTGAAGGAAACCAGCTCCTTGCTTCCACCCATTTTCAAAAGAAAACTGTGCTGTCTCCCATGTGCTTTACATCATTAAATATAGTTAAACTGACATGTGCAGCTTCCTTTGCATAGCAAATTCCATTTCTCTATTTAAAGCACAAACTAAAAAAAATGTAACAATTCTGGATGGTTATGATTTTGATTAGCCTTAAAGGAGACAGCCTTCCTTTGGGAGGTGTCTCTTCACATGGCAGGGGGTTGGAACTAGACAATCTTTAAGGTCCCCTCCAACGTAAACCGTTTTATGATTCTAGGATTCATAGCTTTCAGGAATTTTATGTTTCACACAAAACTAATCCAGATTTGCCTCATTAAACAAAGCCATTTATATTCATCTGTTAAATGTCTGCAAGTCTTGAATATCTTTTAATAATGCACAAGTCTTGAATATCTTTTAATAATGCACAAGTCTTGAATATTTTTTAATATTTTGTATGTGCTAAAATTAACAAGCCCTTGATAATCAAACTTTACAGTCAATAAAGAGCTACAGAATCAAGGCCAATTAAGCCATTAACAGTCCACAAAATAACAAGAAACCTCAAGTCACAGACAGTAAGGGGGAAAAGGTATGCATAAACTCTTTCGACATTGTTATATGTTGTAGATTGCAGTCGCATGATATCACTATTTTTCTATTTTACTGATTTGGAAACATTTCGGATGGGATGTTTCTGTACAAAGGCACACACGGGGAGTTTATTGGAAAAGAAAAAAAAAAGACTCTGAATCAAAATTTGAGTTAACTTGGGCAAAAAGTTCATTGAACTGCATTCAATTCAACAATTTTAATCAGGTGAAATTTACCATTTTTTATTATCACTATCATACCACTAGCAGGACAGTTACTGTAAGTATTGCACTACTAAATGCTTATTGCTTTCCTTTTGCTATGAAAGGAAAAGGTGAAATTTATATTTGTTACTTTTCTACCAGAAATATGAAATAAATAAGGCAGGTTGCTGAACATCCTGCGCTTGTTACCCTAACAACTTAGAGAAATCCATAAGCTTCTTTCAAATCCAGGGATCTATAAAGGAAAAGACACAAAACCCGAGGTGATCATTATGTCACCTCTCTCCTTGAAGTCAACTTACCCAGTACAAGAGTAAAGTGAACTGGTATAATGAGGGATAGTGTCAGCAGTGTACTCTGACACACCATTCCCTCATGCCCCAAAACACATATTCAAGTACGCATTTTAGAATATCAAGCTGCTTTAAATTCTGACTGCTTTAGATTCTGAATTTAATCAAATTGACTTTATATTGGAGCTTACCTGTTACGTTTTGCTATGGTTCAAGTGCCTTGTTTAAAACAGTTTCACAACTCCTGTTAGAACCCCTCTTTGGTATAAGTGTGCTAACCACAACTGTGCTAGCTATTTATACACATTAATATATACATAAATATTATCTAGGGCATGATTATAACTTTCTTTAGTGTCATACAGAGTGCCTGATTCATCAATAGGAATACTGCAGACAGATTTTTTTCCTCCTCTCTGCTGCACCATTCAAGGTGCAGAAAAAGGGGGTATTGTCTGGAAAGTGTCTGCAGAGGAAGGAAAGTAGATAGTCCAGTACTGTATTTGGCACTTAAGCATTTTGAAGCTTGCTATAGCTTCCCTGTCCTGTTCTGTCAGACAGTCCAAGCGCTACCTTCTCACTAAATATACCTCTTCTGCTGACAGCTATGCAGACCCTGTATTCTCATATTGCAGCAACTCACCAGTATGACATAATGAGTTTGAATATTCTATATTATTCTGAAACAGAAGTGGCCAAGGCTTCTAGAAAGAACGTTCTGTAATTTATGATAAACAAATGCACAAAGCAAGTAAATGAAATTAAACAAAACTCCACATATGCTTTGTACAAGCCTCCAATATCATCTCTGATCATTATCCTATCTCTAATGTGCAGAACTTCATAGCATGTAGTTATTTTACACAAATTGAAAACTGTTAATACAAGCATTTCAAATTCATCAGTAATGCAAGCATTATAATCAAGTGATCTGGGTGTTTGCTATAAATTCTTTTTCTAAATCAATGTAAATTAGAATAGATCTCTACGTATTACACATAGCCCTCTTCCGTTCCATTTCCTTACTTTCCAAACTGTAAATCCTCATCAGTACAGTTGGAACAGCATCCTTTATCCCATATACTTCATATTGCACCCTTAATAACATATATATATCTATATATACATGTCTGCAAAGGCAGCTCTTTTGAAGCTTAGAAAAATGTCCTTGCTGAGAACAATTGAGTAGGTTCAATATGGGGATTTTTTCCACATTAACTCAGTGTCTTAAAGACAAGCAGGTCTCTGATATTGCCTTAATACACACAAAGGTATGTCTGTCAAATGTACACATTCAATTTTCTCTGGTTTTACATTTTACATTCACAACTTTCTTCTGTATATCTTCTATACCACAGAGGATTATCTTCCGCAGTCTTAGATTAGAGAATCTCCTTTAGCTGCAGGCGCTCTGCTAATGAGCCTGGCTTTCACACCAAGGACTTTACTACACTGCTGGGCTTTAAGAACTTCATACTGAAAAGGTATGAACATGGCTCAGAGCTTGACTGTCATGAAAGAACTAGGGAAACCAGAAGTTGGATTTTTATAGAAGGTAACAGATCCTGGCAAGTGGACAGTTTGGTCACTCAAACATCAATAGAAAGAAAAGACTCTTTGTGGCTATCCAATGGTGCTGTTCTTCATGCTACAACAAAACTTGAAACTTCCAGTTAAGACCTGAATGAGTTCTTCATTGAGAACAAGAAAGTAGTACTGTCATTTAATGGACAGCAACCACAGTTTAAGTCCATGTTATTCAATTCCATCATTGCAAACATCATAGAAACAATGCAAAGGATACTCAGAAAGCAGATTAGATATTAGTGTAAGACATACAAAATATCTGCTGTATTTTACTTCTAGATCTGTACGGTTCAGAGGCATAATACTGCTAAAGACTTCACTGAGGTCTTTAAAGAAAAACTGTGAGATATTTCCTAAATTTCCTATTCATTTTGCCTGCCTTTCAAAGTCAAGATCAGTAACATCCTTTTCCTTTTGAGAGATCTCAAGTCACTCTTGTTCCCTACAATATCACCCTTTGATTTGGATGATGAGTTTTATATCCATAGACAAAATACTTATCTAAATCAGAGCTGTCTAACCCACAAGACATGAAACTGAGCCCCAGGATTTCTTATCACTAAAAGACTCTTTTAGAAACAACAGGAACTTTCAGTGTCCTGATTAAAATCAAGTCAGGTAGGTATGTTCTCCTTTAAAAAAATTTCCTGCATTTCAATTACACATTGTATATAACAATTGAGTTCAAAACCAAAACTGAAGAGTGCTTCTCTTAAATAACTGCTATATTTTTATGCCAAACATTCAATTCTTGATAGACTTTTTGACTCTTTCAAATTGAAAAGTGTTATACAAATGTGATCTATGTTACTATAAAAGAATCTAAAAGGATCTACAGTTGTGGGGTTTTTATAATATTAGTTATTATGTATTTTAATACATTTTATGTTTTATTGAAAGCTATCACTTTTCCCTCATATTGCAAAGAAGGAGGGTTGGTTTAATAATGTAAACAATATTTCTAGGCTTATACCTTCAGCATGTCTGAAGCTTTAAAACTAGTTTAGGATTTTATTGAGCAGAGTCAGTAGAAATAATAAATCAGTGGTACTCCACTGTGCAAGGCCCCATCTGCATCAGGGACATATGGAGGAGTGCCAAGAGACAGAATACCTATAGCATTGGGCCACTGAGAGAAAGCCCACTGTTTAGCTACACTGTGGGTTGCACCCATTTAATAGCTGTAATTAGCACAATGTCCCATAGTGGGGATAGTGGATTTTATTCACACCTGAGTTTTGACCCTGAAAGGTTAGAAGAAAAGTGCCAGCAGCCCCCTGCTCCTACTTCCTTTCTTGAAATATGCCTACAACCGAGATTGTGTGGCCAAAATAACACAGCTGTATGCATCCTAGCAATTGTCTTTTTCTGCAGCATTGTGACAATGGTATTGTCCTCCAGGAAAATATAGAGAGAACACAAACGGTGCAAATCTATACACTGTAGAAAATATCTCCTTCGGACCACAGCAATAGTTATTGCAACTGGGAAATACTTTTCTATGCTAGCAGCTGAGAACTCAGAAGGTAAGGATTTTCAAACACGAAGCTCCTTTTTTCTCTTTTTTTTTCCCTTCTTTTTTAAAAAAAATTTATAAATAATAATAAAAGATAAAAAGACAAATAAATGCCAGCTCTTTAAATGTCAAATGTATAAAAACACTTCAAATAATTAGCTATATATATATAGCTAATCTTAGCTATAACCTCTTCAGCTCAGTAAACAATCTAGTTCTACATAATTGAACAGTACTAACAGGTGGATTTCTGACTGTGCACTTATTCAAATTGGGTTGAAATTGAGCTGAATTCATATTTAATATTATTTTAAAACTTATGAGCTAATAGAAGCAGTGCAATTAAAGCTTCTTCTGTTCTGAAAAAGCTGGAGCTAGCAATCTTCATTTTTCCTGAAAAAAATTCAGGGCAACATTTCTTAGACACTATTAGAAGGTCTCCATAGAGCTCAGTCTCAAGAGCTGCCATAATTCCACCATGTACTAGAATAGGAAACATTAATAAATAAAGCTTTTTCAATGTCCTTTTGTGCAAAAGAAATACTGATGAAGATACATCAGAACACCACAGAAAACAAGCAAACTTACTTCCTTGTTTGTTTCCTTTAGTTCCTTTTAAATTTTCTGTTTTCTTTTCCTTCGTGGTCAAAATATAATTGAAATGCTGACAGATAGTACAGAAAAAAAACCAACAAGCAATACAATTTTTCTAGCTACTTGGTCAGCCTGACCATTGATGCCCAGACAGGGATGAAATACTATGGTTGTTCAATGTTCAGAAGAACTGAAAAACCAAACGAACGCCAAGGTTTTAATTCATTTGACCTGCCTTTGAGCACCCCTCTCAGCTACTGAAGTTGTGCCCATGAGGGGCTCAGATGTCCTCTACAGAGAGAGCACTTGCAGTGGATGAATAAACATCTGCCTCCTGAATATGCCGGTAACCCCATCGCTAAAGCAGGAACCTGAAGCAGCCAGACTCCTAAATTACAGCTGAAGTTCTTAAAGATATCTGGGACAAATATAAACCTAAACTTCAAGAACCAGATCCCCTCAAAAATTTCCATGTTTATTTCTTAGCCATGTAAGATTGACCTGACCTGAGCAAGAAAGCTTCTGCCAGAAAAGAACTGGCAGACTCCAAGGAAGACCCAAAGATTTCACAATAGTAACCATCTCGCCAAGAACTGCCCATGACTATCACTGTCTTTGGCTTCCTTGAGCAAGAGGAAGGATTTTTCACCCTTTCTCACCTTCAGAGATGCATTTTACAGAGCAAGGAGCATCTATGTGGTATTCAGTTATTCCTCATGCCTGAGCTCAATGCCATGAAAGACAGAAATTTAATAGCAGCCGCTCTAGCTCTTTTCAGTGAGATGCTGCTGAAGGTGACAACAAAGTGGCAGTTATACTGGCAAAAGTCTCTTAATCTTGCTTGGGACTGACTCAATCCTTCTTTCATTTCCAGGACAACAGTTAAAGCACTGAAGGAAAATGACTGTCTTTTCTTATCATCTTCCAAACCCATAGCTGCCTGTGCACTTTGTGACAGTAGAAAAAAGTAATTGCACCCACTGGAAATTTTTCAGGACAAAATATTGCACATAATTTTCCAAGACAGGCACAAATACTGAAGCCTGCGTCACAGACACATAAGAACACATCAATGTTTACCCCAAATGCCAGAAATTCTATCAAATTACCAAAATTGAAGCTCTGCATTATATAGCAAACAACTAAACCTGAAATGCATAGTTATAATGTATTATTTCATCAGACTGTTCTACAAAATGTCTCGTTTGCCAAGTTCCTTTGGTTGCATGAGCAGTGACAAGATCCAATCTTTTGCCTTAAACAGCATACAATAATGATATAATTGTCATGTACCACTTCCACAATGGGTTTAGCCTACCTTGAGGAATCCTTCAGTGCTGATAAGACTTTTCTTTTTGAAATTGTTTTTAAATGCCATCAACAGTTTCTTTTTTTTTTAAAAAAAAAGAAAGAAAATCCCCTTTTCCCCCACTTTTGAGGGTTATGAAATCTTTTAAAGCAAAAGTTTTCCCACACTTTTAATCCCCTAACAATAAGCTGCTGTTCATTAGCTTTTAGTTTTGACATGGGAAAGTTGGAAGCATATTACTTATCAGGCTAACACCCCTATGAGACCTTTGCTGGTATAACTCAGCATATGCTCAGCTTTATACTAACAGAGCACAGTCTGGAGTGTTCAGGTTTCTGCTAATAGTGATAATGATCTAACTTTTTATTCAAATATTTGTATGGAGCCTGTATCTGAATACCTGGGAACTACCTATGGATCTCTAGGGCTTTAATTCAAATAATTTCCATGGTACTGTTTATATTTTTATTTTTGCCTCATACTGCATACACACAGAAGTCTCTGTTAAAATCCCAACAGTCCTTCAACAAATCAAATTAATGGAATTTGAGTTAAGATGATAACTGATACTTTAGGAAAATCAGATGAGATTTGTAAAGGCTCCAAGGCTGGTGAAGTGCCTCCCACTCAGAAGATGTCAGGGTAATCTGGCCAACTTTATATTCCTCATGGTTTTTTGACCTTTTTTAGTCAGAAATTTTAATGAAATCAGAATATGTTCAATAATTAGCAAATTGAGAAGAAAGGTGATATTTTTTATGGCAAACATCTATATAAAGATATGCTGATTATTCAAATCACTGGTTTTAAAGAGGAACAGATTAAAGTCACAATATAATGATGAGTAATGATGAGTATAAAAGATAGTCTTCAAATAAATAACTGGTTTTTGCTGCCTTTGCAACATGGTCTTAAAATTCAATCAGTAAATCACATCATTATAATCTTTGTTAGGTATTAAGGTCATTTGTACCAGCAATCACTTAGCTACATAAACAAAGCAGAACATGTATTACACACAAAACTGGTTTTAGTTTTAATTCCTGTAAAGTCAAGAAAACTATTTGGAGGGGCAAAAAGGCTAGATTCACTGCAGAACACCATTTTATTGATTGCAATTATATTTAAATGAACTTCCTAAATATTTAAGAATCAAAACACAGGCCAATACAATGGCATTAACATTAAAACTCTCAATAGTAAAAAAATAATACTAACTTTATTTCTCATTAAAAACTTACACGTTTTAATTGCCCTTAGTACACTTGCTATTTGGAAATGTTTTAACACCTTAAAAACTACCAAATGGCTATTGTCCTTTATTGCTATAACAAATAGAGAGAAAATCCTGCGTCTTCAACATATACTTGGTACACTTTCAGTTTAAAAAAAAAAAAGTAATGAAATCATCTTCTTGTTTTGTGCTAATGCACTGACAATGCAAGAAATCCCAGTTAACACCAAGATGGGTTCTAAAAGAAGGGCTATTATCTTTCATTATCAGACTTACATTTCCCAAAGACTTCAAAAAGACTATCCTTAGACTAAAAAGTGCAAAATAGGTCGCAAATGGATATGCAAGCCATTTCTATTAGCCAGCCAGAAAACCTCCCTGTGACTTCAGTAGACTTTGAATCAAGCTTTCAGATCTCAGCTATTATACATTTTCTGCATCTTTTCAACAAACGATGATTGGTCTCTGTTCTGAAAGCTAAATGTATCTTTGTATTTTCTCTCACAAGAGATCAGAACCCTATAAGCACCATCTGGACTGCTTCTTTGTGTGTCTGTACTTTATGCAGATATGGTCTTCAAACACAGACTGCAAAAATCATATTGTAGCAGCAGAGAGTGGCTGGAATCCTTATCCAGGAGTCCTTTGAAGTCCAAAAGAGCCTGGATAAGTCCCTCCCTCTGCTTTGCATAATCAAATCATTGAACTTATTGTGCCAGTGTATAGATGCTATAATTGCGTACCTGTTACCTTTTGTCAGCTTTCTCAGATAAGCACTTACCTCCAAGGCATGCACCCATGGCCAATGAGAAGATTAATGGTTTCATAGGCAAGTTAACATCTGGATCTTTACTGAGGTTGAGAAGCACGGGGATCTGTGGTTTAAGAAGAAAAGTAAGAGATATTCAGGAGACATCCAGCCATTAGCACAACATAAATAAAACTCATTCAATAAACAACTTAAACCACCAGCAAGTCCAAAGAATAACTTGGGGGGATGGCATGGTTTTTTCTTAAATGAACGTCTTTGCATCATATTCTTGATCTGTGCTCACTTTTCCACGCCCACTGTGCTGTCCTACAAGCCACAGAGAAGGGATCAACCATGTTAGGCCAATCCTGACACAGGTACTGCTAACAAAATCGAGGGTCTCATAAAGTTACAATTGCCTCCTATTAGATCATTCCGGTTCAATCAGGCCTTGACTGTGGCTACAAACCATTTCCCCCTTCATTTCTTGAAACCTAAAGAACAGAGTTATATCCTCTCTTCTTGCTGGAGACAGCTGTAAGAGATGCTTCACAATCAAGAGGGCTGTAGATAACATGTAACTGAAAAATTCTTGAATCCTTGTTATAATCAAAATTATCTGATCTGATTAGAGAAAAACTGAGAAATATCAATGTGGCAGGCTTATGAATTCATAAGCAGGCCTGAGTTATTTTACTTTTTATTCTAACATTATGTTTACCAGAGAATGTAGATTTAGTTCACTGGGAAATGTTTCCAAATTTTATGCATCTCATTCAATCCTTTTAGCAAATAAAATAAAATAAACCATAACAAACCCCCTGAAAAGTCTAATGAGACTTATAGGGACACATAATAGACTTCATTTGGCAACTGGTATAGAGCAGGCAAACTTTCGAGTAGCACCAGACCTCAGTCAGTAACATCCTTCTAAGCTAAAAAACTTTCACCCTGGTTGGGAAAACCTGAGTTGAGTTCAATTTAATTGTGTGACCACTTGGTTTGAAAGAAAGCTGTAATCAGTACCTGTAGAGAGAAGGTTATTAGAAAGGAGATAGGTATAATGTCATTAGCCTGTTTTTAACATGTACAGAGGTTTATGGAAATAAAAGGGAGAGAGAAAGAATAATCAAATATGGAACAGCAAGAGATCAAGCAGGAAAGTATTTGTAGAAAAAGCTGTAATATGCCTTAAAAATAATGCTTTCTCAGAGTCCAGGATTTTCCGTAGTGAATAGAGTTATGACTTTTAATCCTTCAATTTGTCATTTGAATGTATTTCACACATGCCCCTCAAGGGGTATTGTCTCAGAGATGGAGCAGCTGCTTCCTGAAAAATGTTTTCACTTTGACGGCTGAGTGATGCTCACCTTTCCTGACTCTGTGTGTTCTTTTCATATGGAGCAATATATAGGCTCTATGAAGTGTTACAACCCTTTCCCGCTCCCTCCTGCTAGTGGTGCTAATCTTCGCTTTTAAATCTTCTAATTGATTAACCTAGATAAATTAATGTCTAAACAGTTATTCTTGAATTGTACATTCCCTGAAGATATCTATTTCTATTTTAAGGCCTAAAGAAGAGTCAGAATGCCCAACATCTTTTCTGTTTTTTTTTTATGAAACAGTCACAAAAGATTTAATTTCTCCGCAAACTTTGTTTCTCTCTAAC
Organism: Tringa tobata; assembly: GCA_033628505.1. Classification (NCBI taxonomy): domain Eukaryota; kingdom Metazoa; phylum Chordata; class Aves; order Charadriiformes; family Scolopacidae; genus Tringa; species Tringa tobata. The sequence goes on from JAHREE010000480.1 coordinate 2,497,420, forward strand.
CATCACTGCCAGAAAATGATATGCAATTCAAATTGGAGAAAAGGAGGCTGAGGGGAGACCTTATCACTCTCTGCAACTACCTGAAAGGAGGTTGTAGAGACGTGGGGGTCCATCTCTTCAACTAAGTAGTAAGTAATAGGACAAGAGGAAATGGCCCCAAGCCGCACCAGGGGAGGTTTAGATTGGATAGTAGGAAAAACTTCCTCATCAAAAGGGTTGTCAAGCATTGGAGCAGGCTGCCCAGGGAAGTGGCTGAGTCACCATCACCATATTTAGAGAATATAAATATTCTATATTTATTTCAAAACAACTTTGTGTTTCAACATAAAACAATATCTAAACACAAATACTGAAATCATGGGATTACACATCTGCCTCTCAGTTTTCCCCCAAAATCACTTTGAACACATTCATTCATGCAATTATCTGCGAGGCAACATTTTTGTACTAGCAATACCTCAAACCTCAGCTTTATCTAGTGTTGTAGTTAACCTGAGTGCTAAAAAAAGGGTTAGAAGGAAACTTTCCACTGTAGCTTTCAATGTTTTTGAAAACCTGAATTGGTTCTACAACTCTTTCTGACTCAAGCCATAAGCATTTACAATAGCATCAAAAGCACCCCAAGTTAGAATACTTTGCAAACTGAGATATAGTTGTCTGTGATACATATTGTACAAATACGTTTGTCATATTAATTGAATATATTTGGAATGCAGATTTTTTTTTTACAGTTTTATGAAGTGCTGCCCTTCAACAGAGAAAAAAGTAGAAGTTAAAGTTTATGAAGCCTCATGTTTCCTTCATGATTCCCTTTTCAGATTATGTAAACAACACCATTAATATTAGAAGGAGCATAATATGATCTTATCAGGAAGATAGCTTTCATTTCTTTTCTTTCATTTTTCAAGCCTTTATTTCAATAATCTTACCAGGATAAATCACTGTTTGATTAGCTTATAGAAAACTTGCTAATTTTGCTGGAAAGTTCAATGTTAAACCACCCCACCTTGCTGCTTGATTGGCAGGATTCAGATAAAATGGGTCATGTAGCTCAACAGAGCAAAACCAAATCCATCTCACCTACCACCATAGTAAGACTATTTGCCTCCCGTAAAACAGAAAAACATAACTGTAGGAAATAATGATTGCACCCGGAAAACAGAGAAGGTCTTCAAAGACTTGATACAGAAAGAAGCTAGTCATTGCTCTTGATTCTATATGGGGTGCTTTATGAATTATATATATAGGATGTAAGCTGATGCACAAAGAATGACAAAAGTGCCTACAAGTGTTGGCACATTTGTCTATATAACTAAACTAATCAAAATCAATCCTTGTGAAGAAAGTGTTTGTTTATACCATATACTATGGAAGTACATAGGATGTGTTACAAATAGAAAAAGAACAAAAATAGAAACATATGTGTTTTCATCTTTCACATTGTTTTTAATCTTGAATCAGTTTTGCAAACTTTCAAAATTAAATAGGATTTTATTACTGTTATAAATTATCCACCTTCCCTAGAAGATATCATCTATTAACTATTAAAATTATAAGAAATTAATTCAGACTCAAAAAATATGATTCTGCAGGACAGCATATTTCTTCTCACCCTACTCATCTCGTTAACATCCTCAAAATTTAAGCCAGATGAAACAATCAAAAAGAAAAGAAGCTCAATTTTTACTTTAAATGAGGTTTTGAAATGAGAAAAAAAGGGAGATTTCAGACTAGAACTATATACACCAATTACTACAAAGCAAAATTTCATAAAATACTGTTAGTTTCCCTTAACAATCCTTGCATTTATATTATGGTATGGAGTCCCTTTTTTTTAAAAGACACTGATAGTCATGTTTAGACGTCTCAATTCTGTTGTCCACTTTACAGAGGGGGTCTACTTGACACCTTCCAAGTTTTGGTCCTTCCTGTCCTAATTGTAGGAAAGTGGAATGGAGAGCCTTGAACATTTTGCTTTCACAATTTATTTTATATACACAGACTGTATTCTTTGTAAGCAAAAATATGACCTAATAATGACCTTGCTGCCACAGCCTCTTTACCAAGACTCCAAATTAGCCAAGAACAAGTTGAATCAAGACCTTTATGCTATTCACCTATTTTTACAACAAAACATTCTCATGAGCATGGCATTCCACTTGTGAAGGAGATGAAGAAGAAAGATCTCTTTTGAAACTAGGAAGAACTTCTTCTGAAATACAAGCAGAAATGATGATTTAGCTTTACTACCTGGACCCTAGATATGTGGACAGGAGACCAAAGAGAAGAGGCACTGGTTCTACTCTACCGGTGACCGACTCCTGCGATGGCAGGAGACTCATAAGAAACAGCACAGTGAAGCTCTCTCAGCTGTTTCTGCGTCCCAAAGATAACACTTACAGAAGTAATCACACACCCCCATTGTGCAAGAAAGGTGACATAGACAAGTTAATTCTACACCTATGCAGCACAGTAGAAGGCATCAGGTTCATACTGCCCATTTTATTTGTGCAAAGTGACAACAAAACAGCAATTCATGTCTCTATTTTAGGGATTCGTTGCTGCTCTACACCATGGGATTTTACAACACACATTTTGCTAAGAACTGCTTTTTGTGAAAAGTGTACAGAATATGCATTAATAGAAAAAAATGGTTTGCAGTTTCCCGAATTGTTGATGATTGGAGTGTCTCTGCAGACTGCTATGGGCCAGCCTTACACAGTTACCAAGCACTGAAATGCAGGGCATAGAAAATTCTGGTAGGGCAGAAGGCAAAGAAGAACCAAAAATAAAACTCTCACTAAGAACATGAGATACATAGAAAATATTCAGTACTGCAAATGAAACGCCTCCGACAGTTTTAGAGGCAATAAATAGTGGGCCAAAAATTATCTTGTTTCTAACAAAGACCTGCCAGAGACTAAGTCACCTTGCCAGCCAGGTGGTTAATGGAAATTGTTTGTTACTCTGTATTGAGGAAATAGTATTTAAACTCAGCTAAAATGAGGATTTACTATGGCTATATTTTTAGTTCTGGTAATAAAAGAAAAATATAAACAGATGGTTCCAGCATATGTGCCTGATAAAACATGTCAATTAAACTAAAGAGCATACTGGTAATAAAATCTTGTCACCTAACATTCTAAGGGCAGAAATCCATGGCTATTTAAATGACAATCCTAGAAAAATGCAGGCCTTAAAACACATAAGTCTACCAGCCAAAGAACGCCATTGTGAGTTTAGCCTACTGAAAAAGGAGGGAAAATATCAGAGGAGTAATAGAATGACACATAGAGCATCACTACATGATTCACTACATTTATTCATCAAACAAAGAATGCTGGATATCCAACATGAAAAAAACCCTTGCCATTCAAGAATGAATATGTGTGAGGCTTAATAACTAAGCTCCTGGTTTATTAATTGTTTATGCACATAACATTTTGTGAGTGTCTTTTAAGAAACTCCCAGATATATCTATATACATTAGAATTGCTGCTGCCAACATAGTCCTTTGCATGCAGTCGGAGTTCATGGAGTTTCCCACAAAGTATATCTCAAAATGAGAATATTTTGTTATGGTACATTTTTTTACCTATTGGCAAAAAATTATTGATTTTCCTATCACAATTGCCAAGTATGTTTATGCACTGAAGTGCAATAAGCACTCACTTATACAAAAATCTGTTTAATTAGGGAGTTGGATCTTCACTCTCCAATGCTTAAGAAGCAGGAAAAGTCTTGGTATTACAGTTCATCAAGCAAGTTTCAATCTCATCTTGTTTTGGGGCAGTTCATGATCTTTGTTTTCAGAACAAATTACCTGAAACAAGAAATCGGAAGATACTCTGAAGACTATTCTGTCTTTGTGGGCTCCAATGCTTTATTTTAGTGTAACACAAACAGAATTTCACCAAGACAGAAACAGTAGAAGTAATGAACCTATGATGAGCTAAGTGTCCCAAGAAACTCATTCCACTGTTTCATGTACGCAATTATCTTTCTACCACATCCTCTGTAGCATAAAATACTTGCTGTGTTCTGAGCTCTTTGCAGAGATTTCAGTTTAGCAACTTCTGTACATGAATTCCATATGGTACTGACATTTTTGATGGGGGGATTATTCCAAATTTACTCTCGTCTAGAGCAAAGAAGAATTTGACCAACAATGGTGTTGCTCTGTTGCACTTTCCAGGGTAAGATGCTTCAAATACTAAACCAATTTGACTTCTTTAATTTCAGTTTTCTGGTAACTGTCTTCTTCCACCTTCCCAACCCTGAAGAAATGGAGCAATATGACTTTCTAGGCATCCTTGCCATCACAGTAGTTTTGCCTGCAATCAGCTGGAGACTTAAACCAGAAAGGCTGATACTGGCAGGCCTATCTCATCCCTGAAATGTGGGACACAAAAAAACACTGGATACTCAGCTTTCTAATGCAGAAGAGACTCCACCGGTGGCCTTGACTGTGAGCTGCCACCATCTTTAGGCTTTTGCCATCTTTGCATGATATTTCAGAAATCCCTCTCCATGTTCAAGTCAAATAGACTGTCACCCTGTGAGCCTGGTTGCCCCTAACTCTTACTTGTCAGTGGCTCACCATCTTGGGGTGAGAAAATCCACTTTTGACAGAGGTCTCTGATGCCATCCTCCAAAGACTGTTCTGTCAGAGCATGCAACTGGTATCTAGGAAACCACCCGGATTTATTCTATCTGTAGATTCAAAAAATGGGAGGAACTTGATTAGTCCAATAGCCCTACCCAGTATGTGGTCCGTCAAGGGCCATCAATGAGTGCAAAAATCAGAAGAGTTATTGCCCCACTGTCATACAGACATTTGTTCACCACTAAAGGAGGTTTATGACCCTCTTGGAGGGCATCACTGGAGGGAGTCAGTAAAACTGCATCTTCCATAATTATAAGAACAGGCCCAGCTATGAAGTTGGCACTTTTTGCCAAGAAAGGACATGATCATTCCTGGTTACATCATAGCAGGTGCTCTATACTCCAATATCACTAAGGCATATGAAGCCAAACTCGCGTATATAAACATGTCAGCTGGGTAACAGTGTGAGTGAAGTATGTGGCTGAATAAGTGAAGTTCCTGTGTGGATGGTTTTGTGCTTCTACTAATTAGAGTTGGTTCTGTAAATAGCAAGGCAATTAATAGGTATCTAAGAAATACCTGTTGCACTGTGTGATTATTAGAAGCACACACACTCAGTGCCCAATTTAAAAAAGCTATTATTCAAAAGAGCTGGTTCAAGATAAGTAATACTCCTTATCAGTACTTCATAATTTTGATGTATATAGTGACAAATAGCCTTCCAAAACCAAATATTGCTTCTTTGCACAGGAGGAACCCAGTGCCTAAGAAACAAAAAGAATTTTAAGTGAAAGTTTGTACAACCTTACATAAGAACAGGGAACTTAGTTGTGTAGGAATCTTCTGTAAGTATTTTCCAATGTGGAATGACAAACACTAAAGTCCAAGACCATTCATTGAGTTAGATGATGTTAGGTCTTGGCTTCAGTCTGCCACATAACGCATTAATGTCTTAAACCCTCAGCTAATGACTGCTTTTGCACAGGTGAGAATATGCCTGTATTTTTCTTTCTTCCTCCCTCCATTCTCTACATGTTTTTAAAGAAAAAAAAATTACAGCAGTCTCTTATGTTCAGCCCAGGACAGGGTGAAAAAGATATATATTTGAAATGTCTAAAATCATGGCAGAAGTCCTTTCCTGTCCATCTGTCTTTCACTCCCTCAAAGATAAAAAAGAAATAAAACAGGCACCCCAAAAGATTCCTGTGTTTCTGTCCCATTCCCCAAAACATCCTCCTTTAAAAGACAGTTCCATTCAAAACCTGTAAAAGACCCTTTGGTTAATGTGCATGCACGTGTCTTTGGTATTTCTCCAAACCAATTTTCATAGAGTAGCTGGATGTGAGGCAAAACCTTTGAAGCTAAGATTTCTGCATTATTGCTTAATAGTCCTCGAGTGTTTGCTGAGAGGTGACTCACCCTGAACAAATCTTTCCCTTCATGCCTATTGCTTGCAGTCTGTTTTTGTTAAATCGATGTAATTCCACAGGAAACACCATGGTAATCAAACCAAAATACCATATTAACATATAATTATAGAGCAGTTGCAAATCTGTCCAACCTATCATATGCCCTATAAGAAGTGTTTCAAACCTTGACACAGGTTAAGGGCGGACATAACCAACCAATAAGAGTGGAAGAAAAAATTATACTAAGCTGACAACAAGCTGTAACAGTGAATCACTCCTCTGGTATAATGAAGAGACTATTGAACTTTAAACAGAGAACTTGATTGAATAAACCTATCTGGTCAGGCCTTAATTTGTTATAATTTGATACTTTTCTGATATTAAAACTCAGCTGCTGATAAGTATTTGTTATGATTAACATTATTTGCTTGTTTTTAAACTAATTACATAAGTAAGGTAGAAATAAAGGGTTGAGGTGTAAAAGCATTAGCGTAACTACGCAGTGCATAGAAGGGAAATATGGATAGCAGCAGATGGTTAGCGATAATTTCCATAGAAAAGACAACTTTGCTTTTCAGCTATAAATGTGAATATGTGGGAAAGTGCAAGGAAAAGTGAAAAAATGCAGGTAAAACAGTGAATCTAGTTCCACAGCAAACTGCGACTGCTGGCAACAGTGGCCAGCTAGATGCCTAAACAGTATGAATAAGCTTGTAATAATGATTCAACCTGATGAAGTAAACTACAACACAACAGAGGTGAAAAAAAAAAAAATAAAGCAAATTGTAATCAGTAATCTCAGCTCCCTTGGCAGCACCAGGAGGAGGATGTGCAAGTGCTGTGCAGACCCCTACCATTGTAGCTGTGAAGGGGATGTTGTCGATCACAGAGGAGGCCAAAGCAGACACCCAGAGCACTAAAATGATGGCCACTGCCAAGCGCTGGTCCTCAGGAACCACCTGGAATTGGAAGTCAAATTACAGCTTTGATGAGATCAGTGTTGCTCTGTCTCCCTATGGCCTAACTGCATGTTCTCTACAGTTTTAATTTATCAACATTTATTACTCCTTCAGGCTCTGAGATAACAAAAGCATCTTAAAAAAAAATAGCCCAACATTTAGTAACACAATATTGTTCTCTTTCCAATAAAATTTGAACAAATAGAAATACAAGGACTGATGTTTCTAAAAGTCACACTTACATTTCACACAGGAAATAAATTGCATAACTATAAATTTTTCCCTTTTACCATTTATATTTTCTTGTGTTTTTTAGACTACAGAAAAGGCTTCCCTTTGTCATTTATGGCTATGTGGACAGGCTGTGGACAGATATACGTGTATATTGAATATCACCCATATCAAAATAAAATATGCTTTCTTGATATTGCTGATACAGAAATGCAATCATTAGCATTAAATTAAAAATGAAAGTATTATTCATTATTCTATGGGGCTAAAACTATTTTCTTTAGCTGTTAAAATACATTAAATATTTTAAACATACCTTTATTAACAAAGCTGTCTGCTCTCCTATATAGTCTATTAAGTGCAGATGAGCCAAAGCCTAAAAAAAAAAAAAAAAGACATTGACTAGTGAAGTACCTGATGCAGTTACATTTTTTTCAGTGGATGTAAGCAATTACAACAATTCCTTCCTATTCACAAGATACTGATATTCGTCTCATGTAGCTTCTTTGCAATTGGTAGAAAGAAAAAAACACAGCAGGAATTGGTAGCTATATTTGCAGAAGTGGGTTGGTTGCGCTGGAATGACTGTTGGGATTACTTAAGAGTGTGGAGCACAGGCATCAAAGAACAGCTGAAATTTAAAGAACAAAATTCTTCAGTGGATACATGTTTTCAGAATACATGAACACAACGTATTTTAAACCACCTTCCCCAACACCACAATATAGGTAGAAGTATATCATGTGTTTAACAGGTCAGATGAAATCAGGCACCTTTTGCTCACTCTCAGATCAAGAGAAGAAAAAGCAAAATACATGTTTCCGTTAGACAGTTTTCTCAGACCCATAAAAACCCAACACTACCCATCTGATAATGCCAGCCAGGCCAGAGATCCTGGGTGAAGAGAAATTGCCACAGAGGCAACAGCACCTAAAAGGCAGGAAAACCAGCTCTCTGATCCCCACGTCAGGTGCCCGAACTGAGAAGGTGAGTCCTGTAAGGACTGGGCCCGAGGCAGCCTGTACCAGCCTGCCCTGTCCTCCCTGTAAGAGCTGTTCCCATTTGTACAGGACACACAGAGAGCAGCCCGTACAACCACGGTTACTACTGCAGATGAAAAGTCATCACAAAACTCCAGCCTAATGCTGATGGCTGTGATCTTTCATTGGGTAGACAGGAGAGTATAAATTGAATATTCACACTCCAGGAGAAGGATCTATTCCCTTAAAATACAAGGCAAAAGGGGAATTTTAACTTATGAGAGCTACCCTTTAATTCATTTTCATTTTATTTTCTTTTCTTGCAAGAGTCTAGAATGAAGTACTATTTTCAGATTCAATGGGGTAGATCTATTTTATGACTTCTCCGTTTCTCAGGGGAGAAAATCACCATTTTTGGTTCAGCCTAGACCAAGTTTTTTGGCTTGCTTTTATTTTTTTCTGCCACGACCAAGAACCAGCCAGCTGCAATGCTTAACTTACTGACTCTGTTCCCACACAGAGCTGCAGAAGTCATTATTCACATGACACAAGTCTGTGTAACCTCCATACCTGGCAGTCAGACAGAGCCCTTCAGAGACATCAGTGGAAAAAAAAAAAAAACATTCAACTTGCACACTGTCAAACTCCATGACAGAGACGGACAAAGATCCTCATAAGCATTGAGTGGTGTGGTGTAAGACACGGTAATGTCAGAGTGACAAAGGGGATTGTCATTCAGACGGGCAGTTTCTGTACCCGCAGCTCATCCAGCCAGCGTACCGGCAGTTGAATGCGAGTGGTTTGGGTATCGCCACGTATTAAATTTGGCCCAGAAATTATATTTCCTTTCAAAAATGCATTGCACAAAAAAGGTATATCTACCTGCTACAGACGCAGCACACAGAAAACAAATTATAAGATTTTTAAATACGTATCCGTTACATTAAAAAAGAAATGGACATTTTTTCACAACTTTAACTTCCCAGGACAAAGTTTCCTAAGAAATTAATTATTTTGGTAATTTTAAGTTACCATTTCCTTTCTCAGCTTTCTGCATTGATTTATCAACTCAAAGGTTATGGATGTGACTTTTTAAATGTATGTAATAGCAATATTTTTAATGAACTGCAATATTTTTTTTCACAATTGCTTTGTGTTCACACTTAAAAATAAACTTTTTAACACATAGTTGTCAGCAACCAGAGTTCAGACTTGCATTCCATTAACATTAATAAGCCTTATTAACTTAAGTATGTATTAACACAACATACTACTTTTCTGTAACACTCAAAATTTGTTCTGCAATCCAGACATGGTACTACAAAAAAGATATTCAGGAAAGAGGGAAGGGATCAAAGGACACACACGTTGCTCCTGCATGACAGTCAATCTGCAGGTAGCCCATCACATTAGTGATAATGACAGTACTAATCACACAACCGATTTTAGGATGTCTCTGCAAATATTCAGGCCAATTGCCTGCAAGCACCGAAGTGAAAGTCAGCAGTTAGCACCCTGCCACTGGCCACCCCTGGGTGTAAACTGCACAGAGGGTCTCCTGGATCTTGTGTCTTTTAAGAGGAATAAGTATTACTGTACTAATTGATGCCTTCAAGCATACCGGCTCCTGTCTGACAGCTGAAAATAGGGCTTTACTGCAGAGAAAATCATGTCCCGTTTTAGATCAAAGTTTAATTTATGCACAAAAATTTGTGTAAACCTTCTTATGGACAGCATGTCACAATGATTGTTGGAAATAAACTCTGCCTGAAGGGATTAAGGTAAAATGTCAATTTTGACAATCAAATTGAACAAAATCCTTTATCCCTGGGAGGCACAGGAACTGATGTAGCAGATACAGAAGAAGCAGAAAGATTTTATAGCCTGTAGCAGCTGGCTGTGAACAAGGACTAAAAAGACAGCCACCAACATAAAAGTTGCAGTACTGCATTTTTCAGGGCCTTGAAGAATTATCTGAAGGACAAATAAAAAACAAGAGATTTTCAAGGGATTTCCAGCTTTTTCATTTCAAAAGATCTACCACACTGGACCAGTGAGGACCCAAAACCAGAAGCTCTGAGAGTTCCCCCATGGCTTTGAAACTTAATTCACATTTTCCAAAATGACTTGCAGCATAAATCCCACACAGGTTTTCAAATGTGCCTTGTAATAAGAAAGGGAACATTTATAGCAGTAGGAAATAGCTTCAGACTGGGAACCCTCTAAGATGAAGGATCACCAGGGGTGATCCACAAGAATATGAGCTGACAGCTGCTGAGTGCCTACCTCATGGAAAGACTTCTTATACTCCAATGCATATATTTGTCTTGACTTGCTGCTTCTTGACATTGTTAATCTAAAGGAAAGAAATATGCCTTGGCAAGGACCGTTATGTCCTGCTAATCCAAAGGCAATATATTCAGATCAAAATTAGCAACAATAATACTTAGAATATTTTTTCTCATTCATTTATGGCGAAGAATTTAGTGTCTCTCACTTTTTTTCTCGATTATGTGTACAAGTTTCTTTCATGACCTTAAAGTGCTCTTATTGTACAGAGTCAGGAAAAATATTCTTTCGTTAGCCAGCTACTCATTGGTGACCTGATAAACCATAAAAATGAAGTTCAGTGAATTACAACAGTCGTATCCGAAGTCTGCCATTAAATAGCAAATAACTTCCTGGGTGTTTTACTATGTTATTGTCCAGCCACACAGCACTCAAATCAAAACCATTCAATCCAAGCTAAAACAATAAATATGTCAGGGAATGCAACTAATAAACTGTTACAGCAGCAGCAGACAAAATAAACATGGCTTCAATGTGGATTCCTTAGAAGAGCTAGAAAATGCAAGGATACATAGAGCCTGATAACGTAGAGAGCTAAAAATTCCCTGTACTAATGGATGTACAATAAATCAACATTTCCTGATGAATTTTGGACCTACTAGCTAGCAAACAAGCCTCCTAATGATAATCACAGTTTCCATTCATCTTCTCAGAGGTTACCAGATTTTGACTTCCAGTTTGGCATTAACTAGAGTCAGTTGAATTATTCGCTGTTTGTATCTGCTTCAAATTTTGTCCCTTTTTCTGTTGGTGATTTTTTTTAATAGATCTCAATTTACAATTTCTTGGGCTCTTTGCAATTACTGGTGGGGAAAGTGGAGAAAGGAGGCTGCATGAGTAAATTTGTTTTTACAGACTTTTCCCAGGCTGTTCACTCAGACAATTACTAGCCATTACAGTGCCAGTGGTCACTTGGGTTTTGTCATGTTTCTACAACATAATTACATAATTTAAATGCAACAAATAACAACTGAAAAATACCAAGTATTCTAGTGAATGCAAAGAAGTCTAATTGACAAGTAAATGTGAGTATTCATATGAAGAATTATCCAAACATTTAAAATAAAATTAAGTCCTCTCAGGCTATACAAAAGCATCAAACAGTAAATAAAATAGGTACAAACATGACCAGACTGTTTCTAATAGTCAAGCAGACAAGCACAAAGAAACTACATAGCAAGATATCCAGGCATTTCAAGTACTGAATATCTTTTTAAAATTACAATTGCAAACTAAAAATCAGTGATATTATCCTGTCAAACCATACTCCCATGAAATCTCTTAGGCCATTTGGTAGCCAGCATGTAGCATACAACATTAGAAGCATTTTTCAACTCTGGTTTCTTCTTCTTCATTTATTTTTCCTGCCACTTTTCTAAACAATTGCAAAAAAAAAAACACATAACTGCGTAGAAACTGCACACACAGACCACCAACAAACCTGGAAACTAAAATTCCACTATGAAAATGATTGTGGTATATAATAAAATATGTATATATATACAATCAGCAAATGCAGCAGCAGCAGAGTGAGACCAAGCTTACAGTGAAAAATTAAATCTGAAAGAGGTCCAACCAACTTCCACCACTCTGCAATTTCTCTTTGTACTACAATGAATACACCCAATCTTCAATATTCCAGCAGGATTAAATCTGCAGGAGGCCTCTGCCTAGAAACATAATTCACGTTTTAAGTGAGTTATAGCTCTTCAGACTTCAAAAATCAGAGAATCTTACCTCCATGAGAACAAACAATGCTGCAAAGAAAAGCAGGGTTGCCCACTCAACTCTATTCAATATCATCTCAAAATCATGGATGTCTGCTAGCACTAGCAGCCAAATGGCTCCCAATATGGCAATCCAGCCTGCATTAGAAAAAGAGAGAAAAACACTTTATTCTTCACAGACTCGTTATGTGCCACTAACATAAAAGCTGCAGTACTGCATTTTTCAGGGCCTTGAAGACTGGCTGGCTATGTCCTCTAGAAGATAAACAGAGAAAGGAAAAAGCTCTTTAAAACAGAAAAGGGACTGATTTTAAACAGCAAAACAGGCTCTTTCCAGCCAGTATCCCTCTATACATCCTCAAGTGTTCTAAGACACATATTTTGGGAACTGATTAAGAGAAAATGCAAATCAAATGCACAATCAACCAGAGAATGTAATCAGTGAATCTCCTGTCCAAGCAAAGTTTGCTTTCTCTCTGCACAGTTAAAATGCTTTCTGAAGCTGTATTATTTCTCTGACATATTTATCTTAAACAGTGGAATGGGATTTCAGACTTGAAGCAAAAGGGGACTGGGTGTTTTTTTCCTCAGAATGATGCTCCTCTTTCTGTTTTTCTTCTCTATTTTTTTCCAAAATAGCAGATGATTTTTTCTTTAATACAAAAAAAAAAAAAAGATACATAATTTACGGGTTTTTAATAGCATGAAATGAAGTCTTCCACCTCTTCAAGTTATTTCTCTCTTTGTTGTGACTGTTTCATACACCTCATCCTATTTCATATATTCACAGTCAGAAAGTGATTGATTCACAGAATTGCAGAAAAAGCAAGGAAGGAAGAAAGAACAATAACAATCTTTGCTGGCAAACAACCTTAAGTCACAAACTTACAGTCAAATACCAAATGTAACTTAAGGAGGATAGGCCCCTGCTACAAAGTAGATAGATGAAAAGAGCACACCCTCTACAAAAGTCTTCCACAACCAAAGTTGTAAGAAAATTCAGAGATAGAGGACTGATTCATAAAATTTTAGGCCATTCAACTTAGAGCTTATGTATAAGCATTTCCCATTAAGTTAAAAGAAGAAAGAGATCCCAAGACATACTGCAGTTTAAAATTAAGCTATATTCCATTTAAATAATATTTAAATATAAAGGATATAAAGATACCAAAGGTTCTCACTGTTCATGAAGCTGTTAACATTAACTATTTGCTCCAAGAAATCCTATACAGTGTCACATAAGTATTCCCTAATCAAAGAACATATTTTGCACTCTGAAGTACATTTTGGAAGCTTTCCCTGACATATCGTGCTCTTTAAATGAGAATTTCAGGTTAAGTGTGATCAGTAAGGAACATCTGCTGAAAATATTGCTGGCAACCAGACCTGCCCAAAAGCCGAAACCAACAGCTCAGGAGTGACTCTGGCTGGTCTGTTTGGCAAGGAGGGCTAAACGATTTAGCTTGACACTAGCTCTAGTTTTCATCCTTTGAGGTGGTTTTATTTTCTGCTGCGGTATTTGTGCAGCAGTGAAATCCTATTTCTTGCATTGTTTGGCTCCAAAACCGAAAAGGTCTCAGTGACATTGAGACTCTTCAGTCAATGACCTATTTCTTTTCTCTCAGGCATCTGCAAGTGCCATCTTGTCCCCAATTCAGCTCTACTCTTGATGCCACTAACGTGACTGCTGTCCTCTCTGCTTGGCTGAAACCACTATGAATGACTTTTCCCTTCCCCAGCTCTCTCCCGAAGAAGAGAAGCTCTCCCCTTTCTAGAAGCGCTCTTCTTAAAAAGCTTCCACATGGCAGATCACTTGATAAGTTTTTGCCATTTCCTTGGTAAGCAACTCCCACACTAAGTTTTTCCTTTAGCCTGGTGCAAACCTAATCTACAAGAAGATGCAGGAAATCATCCTAAGGGAGCAGGTATGAAGGACTAGGAAATGTAATGGCTTGTCAGCAGAACCACCACCATCTAGGTGGAAACAAAGCCAAAGCTAAGCTGAGAGCTGAAAACCAAAATAATTTTGTATCCCAATTTTTTTAGCTTCAGCTCCCACATTGTTCTGGATTGTTTGAGTAAAATTTTATTTAAGTGCCTCACTGGATCCAAAAGCCATGTCTCACAGCCAGCTCTGCTCAACTGCAAAGACAGAAACACTGCCCTGCTGCAAGCTGAGCCAGCCTGTTCCCTGCTTTGGTCACAGTGATCTAATCAAAGTGTGTGGTCAAAAATAGCTCATAAACAAGCATCGTATTGCAAGGGAGGAGGCAAGCAAAACCAGCCACAAAAGAGAGTGGGGTAGGAATTGCTGATCCCAAATTTTCTTGTGAAGAACAGCATTTTACTACCTACTGGAAAGGGACTCCAGGACTCCTCTAAGAGCGGTAATACTCTGTACTGCTCAAGATGAATACTGGATTCTGGTATAAGCTGAAAATGTATGCATTTTTTTGTGCACTGGACTTGTGGTATGTGTACAGACTGCAAAAACAGCTACAAACCACAGGAACACGAGTGCTCCCTGAGTTCCCAAAGTAGCAAAAGAAAGTGAGGAGAGAACTGTCAGTTCCTGTCTACCAGGCCTTTTGGCTAGCATTAGTTGTTTTACTGTCTTTCCAAAAACAAAGGGAATCTGTCCATGCAAATTAAATAGTTATTTTCTCTGAACACAAAGAAAGGGGTCATGGAATTGCACTGCCTAATTTTCTTCTGACTGTCAAGACTTGGCTAGTCTTTGAATTCAAGTAAAAAATGGTGTGCCCAACTCCGCCTTTAGTAAATAAAGATGCTGGCAACTCCTGCCAGAGGAATACTTCAAGGGGGAGTAGATGTATGCAGATCAGGAGCTTGGTAGCAGAATTTTACTGCTATTTTGAACAAATGTAAGTGACAGTGTTACATTTTGTCACATAGATTTTTTTATGTAAGTACAAACAAAGTGAAGAATTAAAGAACAGCAATTTCTCAGTAGTTCTGGAACAATCTGTGATAATATCTTGGCATTATTTCTACCCTCCTGCCTCTGATGAAAAAAAATCAACATGAACATGCTATACAGAGATAACAATTATTCGCTAAAGCTAATGAAATATAATTGAAGAGCACAAGTGGATAGAGCCCGGCATTTTCTAGCACCACGAGTGTTATCAGCATGTATTAGCTGCATGCACATGGCTTTCCATGAGAAATTAGTGCCCTGCCTTACAGTATTGTTCCCTGGGAATATGGAGGGGCAAGGGATGTGTCTTCTTGCAGTGCTCCAGCAAGTACAGCTCTCCAGAGGCTCAAACACATCAGCTGCCAGTTCTGGTTGCACAGATCTTATTTCAGACTACACACACAGGCTGTTCAGGCAACATTTGCTTTCCTTGCTGTGCCTGCAAACTGGAGATGCAGTTACCTATCTCTCTGAGGAAGGGCACAGGGTAGGAGTGCAGAGAAGGGAGAGGAAGGAGGGAGTCTCTCAAGGAATTTGGGATACTTCATGCACAATCTCTGTTCACAATATCTTTTAGAACATACTATATCTGTGTTTTATATTTTTGGGTAGCTTTGGTTTTGCCCCGAGTCCAATTTGAAGCTATTCCTTTTTTTTTTTTAAGAATTAAAAGTACTAGGATACACTAAAGACTGTCTTCTCTGTTCATTTATTTTCTAGCTTACTGGGCCACAAAAAAATAGCCAAGAGGAAAAGAAATAGAAATAATTTCAAAAACTAACTTTTTGTTACTATAGTGAAAGCAAAGCCCATTTATAGTTCCACAGACTGCCTATAGTTCCTTTACTGCCTTTTAGTGCCTCTGTTTCACAACAGTTGATGTTCTGGAAATAAAACATGGAGAGAAACTGAATCTAAATTCCATTTCTGCACTGATATGGTACCTGTTGAAGACAGTGACAGTTCTATTTATTTTAGGAAAAAATAAAATGAAATTTTATTCTAAAATGCACCTTGAAAATTTTTAATGTATTCTTCAGAAAAAAAGATTCCCTTGTCTGGGGTCAGAAAAAAAAGGTAGAGTAGAAATAGCTTGAGTGCTTTGCTTTTCTCATACACTTTACCCAGCAGGAAAAACCACCTTTGGAACAATAAATAGTTCATGATGAGAATACAATTGCAATCCTACTCCAAAAAAAAGAATATATATTTTGAAATAATCAAGCAGAGGAACTTGAAAACAGAAAACAATCTAACAGAATCAAATAGAAGTCTAGAATATGTGGGAGGAAGGTAGGTGAAAGAGAAAGAAGTGAAAGAAAAAATTACTGTGTAATCTGTAGGCCTTTCAAATGCTCATTAAGAAAAATTTGTGCTCCTTAGTACAAGTAATTTTGTCTGACCTACTACCAGCTGAAAAGCATAATAAGCTTCCTTCTAACAATGTGAACATGTAGATACTATATGTTCACTTTACGTGTGCAGAATTTGAAATAATGTCTTTATGAATACTGAGGGGACACTTAAAATTCACTTTTGTAGAAACTGAAATGCACTGAAAGCCAAAGCCAGGATGACATTGCACGATCTCAATACTGGCCTAGGCAAAACAGTGTGCTGCTCAAGAAAGATAGGTGCAGGGTGCTACATTTAGGTAGGAAGAGTTAAAACTGCACAAATCCAGGGTCGGAAGCTACTGGATGCCTAACAGGCCTGCGGAAAAGACTCAAGAAATACAGTGGATCACAGCTGAATCTAATTGCCCACTGAAATACAGAACCAGGACGATAAATGGCCAGTCCTGTGAAGCAGCCTCTGCTCTCTTCATCCCTGGTAAATTCTAACAAGATAAAGTTTAAGAAGGACGCGTACTCATTGGGAAATACAAGCCAGAGAAGTAAGTACAATCAACAGTCTGAAAAGTTGACTTTTGAGGAAAAATTTCATTTAGCTCAAAGCTAAGCAGATTAAATGAGTCCTGGCAAGCCTTTGGGTTTGTACCAGGCTGCTCCCCTGAGCAGAGTAAAACCTGTTTGTGGCTGCAGCAGTGGGGAGGACAAGAGGCAGCAAGGAGGAGTAATAGTAGCAAGGAAGATTCAGGCTACATGTTATTCAGGGTCACATGTTTATAGCAGTTGATAAATAAGTAGAGTTTTCTAAAAATCAGCTAGACCAGCTTCTGCCAAGTGAAAATACAGTACTCCTATCTGTAAGCAATGAGACAGACACACTGATGTTTTTAGACATTTGTCTCCGAGCAAAGTATTATATTCTTTTTCTGTGACCTTAACAATACTCTATTTGTCAAAATGGTCACACCAACTTTTTGTGACATGTAGAAACCTTTTTAGCCCACAATGTCCATAATAGGCTTACCAACTAAAATATATTTGGCACTTACCTTTGAATAATTGTTTACACAGCATGTTATTGAATATATGAGGAAGTAAAGTCCATCCCTGTGTTCCAACAGCTTAATCAGAAGAAGTCTGATAAACTCCACAACCTCTCAAAATTTAGCCTAAGCATCTATGCCAATCCTTCATATACTATGGTGTAGTTACAATGTTATGCAAAGCACACACTCAACTATGTTCTTATACATGCATATAGAAATATTTGGGTGAAAAAGTTAAATCAAAGTCATATTTCTAGTAGCACTTGCTCTATTCATGGAATGTGTTTTATCAGTAGTTCTGAATGTGAACTAAAATGTCCTGTATTTCCGTTTCTGTAATTTTTTCTTTTATTTTATCAGGCATCCCTGAAAATATACATTCTGAAATCATGCTGAATGTTTATAAGTAAACTTTTTGTGAACTGATAAGCATTGTTTTATCTTTAATATTCTGTTTTTATCAAGTTGCCCTCTTACAAAGCAACTTGCTGGACTTTTGAGCAGTCTCTTTTCAAAGGCTTAGCTTCATAGAAATCATTTTCACTTGTTCTGCACTATTGGTAGCACCACAGTGTAAGTCTAATCCTTGGTGATGGTGACAGTCCAGGTCAGCTTGTACCACAACAGGAAATGCTTGGTACAATAGAAGAGGATTGAAAGAACATGAAAAAAGTTAGTGGAAACTATAACCCTCCACAAGGCAAAAGAAACAGTAACCGATGCTGATAGAAGGCAACTGCAATGTTAAAAAACAGAAGTGCAGCATAAAACAAGGAGGCAGAAGACTAGCTGCTCTGTAATCACAGATCAGCACATGCACATTAGGAAAGGATGGGCTGGACTTTGTTGCATGGCTGTAATACCATGAGGTCAGAATGCAGAAATCACTTTCCCCCTTGTATTGCAGTATCAACACCTAACTTTGTTAATTCTCCAAACACAATTTCATGGGTGGCATTCAAGATAGAAAGAAACCCTGGTTAAAGATTGCTATAGCTAGGCACTGCATCTACAGGGAAGATGAGTTGACAGATATATAGCTGTGTACATTGCACCAATCCATAAGTCTAAAAAATTTATGGTTTCCTCAGTAAAGGTCACTGCAAACAAACACACTCTATTGCCATAGCCCCATTGACTCTTGTGAACCAAAAATAATTTCAGAAGATGCAAATATCAAGATAGAGGAAAGGTCAACTTTTCCAGAAGTAAGCAATAAAACACAAAAGCTACACTAGCAGATACAACTGTTACTGGTTCTTGTTTTTTTCTCATCAAGTACACGGACAGCTGCAAGGATAGAGGATATTTTCCATGCTTAATTACATGTTTGTAAAAACGACTGCGCAATTTCAAGAGCAGAATTTTTTGAAAACTATCCTAAAAGAAAATAAGATTGCAAGGATCATGGAAAGCAGATTTCTTTTATTTCCAGAAGCAGAGTCTTATGCTGTGAAGGGGGAATAACTAAGATCTGGACCAGACTTTCTGAGCCCGAGTCAATGCTGACTATATCAGCGTAGCTCCATTCCAACATTCTCATTATTACAAAATAATTGTCAAATTTACTTTCAACTTATATTCATATACACTGTGTCAAGATTTTTTTCATCATCACCATGAATCAAAGATGTACTAAGTCTTTTCAATACCGTTATGTTCCTTCTCGTTTTAAAGCAACCATTTGCATCTTCACAGTGCAATCAAATTCTCCATACTACATATTCAGAAGCCAGCAGGTCAGTCACACGCAGTGCTCTTCTTGACCTCAATGTAAAAGTACGAGACAACTTAAACCAACACTATTGTATGCAAGAACAGATAAAACAGTAGACGAATGAAGCAAGAGCAGGGAGAGGAAGAGCATTAAATGAGGACAAATATGACAAACTCCACTGAGAGTTGTAGCTGATACCACCTGGGGAAAGAGGCTGCAGATCATCCCCTGCAAGCAGAATTGCAAGGACCTGGAAATGTCTTCAGAAAGGGCTGAGGACTTTCAAAGTGCATGGTTCTAATCTAAAAGCATGGTTCTAATCATACTACCTTAGGCTGGACACTCTTATCAGATGCTACAATTTGTTACTCTGTTTGCCATTATCCCGTCAGGAACTAAAGAATCCACTTGTCATGGAAAGCAGTGTCACAGCTTCATGGAGGTGGTGGGTTAATGGAAAAGGGTAGGAGAAGAAAGAAGCTGCCACAGATAAGAGTGAGCAGGATGAGTAATTGCAGCTAAAAAGGGATGTATGGAATGATAACAAAGGCCCTAGGTTTATCAGCATCTCAGCAGTGGTTAGATGGTAGAGCAAAATTAGGAGATGGACAAAACCCATTTTAGGGGTAACAAAAAGCACAAGAAACTAGTATGTAGCATACATGCAACACATGACATATGGTAAAATTTGGTATAATGTAGAGCTGAAGACCAAAATTTGAAAAAGCAAAGCGTAAAGCTTTAGAAAATGTATAAAAATGGGCTTAAGTGGACCCAAGCGCAGGGAGGAAGAAACCATCAACATCAACACTACTCACCTCCCAGTAAAGAGGAGAAAGACACCCTACCACGTTCATCCCAGCTAAGACCTGAAGATATCAACGCTTTGTTGTGAGTCCTTCCAGTCTAAACCTGTGAACCTTAGCACCCTGCAGAGCATCAAAGGGTAACTCTAACATCAGAATATAAGGGCGAATATTTTGGGTTTGGGGGGGGGGATATGTAATTTATTTTTTTACAACAGTTTTACCTGTATATTGTTAAAGAGTTTTGTTTAATATTAATTAGATAATTTGGATGGTAAATGTTAGCATTATTATAAGGGGACTAACAATAATTGTTTATTGTGTTTTGCTACACTGATACAACTTTTAATTAGACTAACAATAAATTCTTAGCGCCAGGTATTAGGAATGTTGCTCTTTTTGCCCACAATGTCACAAGCATAACATCACCGCTGATACTTTGAAATTGGGAGCCTTCTGCCGTATACATAGAAGGCATCCCTAATCCAAATGTTTTGCAGACTAAAACCATCTACTTTACTGAAATGTGTGAAGGAGTTTCCAGGCAACCACAAATTATCCAAGCTGAAATTTTTAGCTTTATAGAAAAGGTCTACAAATATTGCTTCCCAGGCCTTGCATCTGGTTCCTTAATTTATGTTTGAAAGCTTTATGAAGTAAATAAAAAAAATAAAAGGGGGGAAAAAAGACAAGGAAAATAAAATATTTCTTGTGACAGCTTTGAGTACAGTTTATAATTCAGTATAATTTCAGCAGATACTCAGCAGTCAATACCAACAAGCTCTCCTCAGCTAAAGCTGGTTAATATTACAGACTCTAGATAACCTGGAATAAATGTTAGATTCACTGACAAAATAAAGAGCAAATGTGTACTTTGCTCTTTAATATAAGATGTGAAATATAAGATGTGTTAAACTTAACGTCGCTTGTGACATTAAGCCTATGCTTTCTTAAATCTATGTTATTCACCAGTTTTTATAGTTTAATAGCTGTCTCACTAGGATTTTCTTTTTTTCTTAGGCAGTAATAAATTATACACCAGCTTATTAAATTGATCTGTTTTTTTCAAATATTTTATAAAATAACTCCTCAGTAACATTGACTAGATCTATAATGAACCTTTCATTTTGACTATTCCAAAAATTCACCTGAAACAAAACATTTCCAAAATATGAACAATTTCTCTTTTCCTCCCTCTCTATGGGTAGAAACAAAATTTTTGAGAGCCATTTGTTTCTGCACATATTACTTTATTGTTTGTACATAGTGTCAGATTTATAGAATGTAGTTTAATCTATTTATCAGTGACAGCAGATGAGAAAAAAGTTCCAGAATAATATTTCAAAGTGTAAAAATAAAAGCCTTATGGATGCTTTGATGTTGGCACCCTTCAGAGTAATGGGATTTGTCCACACCTTTCTCAGCCCTGTGCTTCTTCTCCATGACCATGTATAAATCTTTTGGTCCTGAGAAGTTCTGCTTCACACAGAGCTGTGGGGGAGTGGTTCAAGTTACAAAACATTTTCCCCATTCTAAAGAAACTTTAGCACAAGTTCAAATGCACACTCTGTCAAGTTCCTACATACTCTGTCCCAGGGCCCAGATAAAAGCTAGGGGAAAAAGTTTATTAGAGTTCATTTTAGGCAGCTTCCTAGGCTGCATACTCAGAACAAAACCACACAGACTACCTTTATTTCACTTGTGCAATATTAGTTCTTTTTTAGCTTATATCATTAAATAATTTAGTCAAAGATCTTTATGTTTCTGTCATTGGTTACAGCATTGCTAACTCTCATGCAAGGTGTTACACATACTGACCCTACCTGTCTGTCTCAAGTCGTTAGGGAAGAATTATTGCTGCAGACAGCTCCTTACCAAAAATGTTGCAGAAGAGAAAATAGACGAAGTTAGTTGTTAAAGTCTTAGCAGGCTGCAGTAAGGGAGAACTAGCTTCAATGTTTCTAAGACAAGTAAATATTGACAGAGAGCTTCTGACATTCTGTGATTCATTAGCAATTTTAAGCAAGTTGGTGAAGCACTCTTGGGCAGTGCAGCCCTTTCTTCATCACTAAGCAAGCTACCGGACAAGTGCCACTCAGTCCCAACTCTATTATAATTATTGGTTCACCTAGGTAAATTACAGTGTAAGCTGAAAAATGTGGACATCCACTTAAACAAAAGCAGGATGAAAATCAAGAGAAATTATATGGGAAAAACTTCAGATCCAGTCCCTGAATTTGAACCGTCACTCCTCTCTGCAGGTTAAGACAAAATTTTTGCTATACTTTGCATGTCATTCTCTGCAGACACAATTTGAGAGGTTTTTTTTTTTGTTCTGCTGAAGCCCTTTCCAATTAAGGTATTTAATTTCTCTTGTGAATTCAACAATTTTTCTGCAAATTATGGAAATTAGTCAGAAAATATGACAACTGACATCCAAAGCAGTGACAATACAACAGGAGTCTTTTGTGTCTACGGCAACAGAACATATTTCTCCATGCATTTAATGCTTTGGTAATAAAATTAAAAGTAGGTCTGCACAACATGGCCTGCAAAACAAACACAAGTCAGTTTAAATTAAATGAAAATTATTATTTCCCTACTTTTCCCCTATTTCAGTCACAGTTTTAAAAGGTGTCAATCATAAAACTAGTTAAGATAAATTGCAAAAAAAGAGTTTCAGATCCTCAAAAGTATCTGCAGCAAAATTTGCAGGCCAAGCCCACAGTCAGAAGTTAAATGACAGTATATATAGAAGACAAGATTTTTCCAAAAGAAACTAGATTTAACTATAAAAATGAGGTCTCATCAAACAAGATAACCTTTGTCTGTAAATATCGAGGGATTTTAGGTTTAGAGAAAGGACGAAGTGGAAAATTTTGACCTAGGATGTTTTCTTGGCAGAAGTGACATAGAGTGCTGATTTACAGAACTTGTCCTACTACCCAGAAAGGTAATAGTGATCATGTTACTTAGTTAAAAGAATAAAACCATACATTTTTAAAAATTTCATAAGTTTGGGGGTTTTTGCTAACACAGATTTGGTTAATATTACTAAAGTTGATTTTAGTTAAAAGTGAAATCCCCAAGTAATCAATTATCAAGCCAAATGTCCATATAGCTGTTGTGGGTTTTGTTTTTAAGTATCTACAGCTAAAACTTAGTGTAGCTCGAGAAGACTCCCTCTAGCATACCAAGACTGAAATGACATAGGGTAAGGTGAATAATTTCATGAATTAGACCTTTAAAGTAGGTCAGGTGAATCACAGCTGTTGATCACCTCCACAGACTACTGACCTCTTCCAGAGACTATTTTAAAGGCAGCTGAAGGTAGTGACCTTAAACATTAATGTCTGAAGGATCACTGAAATACATGGCACCAAAGATAGCAGAATGGGCTCAGGCAATAGCCTGAAGGCATAAACCCTCTGCAAAAGCAAAAAAAAAAAAATAGCCAAGATAGCTCCCTCAAGGTTTATGAATCGAAACTCTGTTTTCTGCTGGGGTTGGAGCAAATAGTTGTCCTAAATTGTGGAATTCAGTGAGTCCAAAAATCCCTTCCTGTCCTCTTGCATAAATAATTAATTCATCAGAGGAACATGAGAACAGACATAGATAGTAATACCAAACGTTCACCTAGGCAAGAGTCCTGTCTCCAACAGGGAAGCCAGTGTCAATAGCATGGGAATGAATATATAAATAAGGGAAACATACACTTGCATTTCTTCTGGCATATTTTCCCAGCTTCCAGCAGTTTGCCTCTGTCTACAGAGACAGTATCTCTTCTCTGAAACAGCAATATCTCTTTTGTTTGCTCTTGGTTTGCAGGAGGTGGTTTGTCCTTGTTTCTTGAAGATGGGAGCCACAGAGTCTGTTGCAACCCTCTAAAAGGAGGAAAGGACCTTGCCCTACTTCAGAAACTATTCAGCCTGGCCCTTGGAAAGGGGTGTCTAGAGGTGGAAGGGAGCAGGAGTGAGGGTGTCTAAAAGGAGTGGGGCACCTGCATTGCATGCAGAGACTACCAATAGGGGCAGAAAAAAGCAGGACCACAGAGGTGATGGGTCCCTCTTCATGGATACTAGAAGAAACTGCAGAGTTCACAGCAACTCATTGAACTGACTGAAACCAAACCAAAGAGGAAGGACCTGTTCCACAAAAAACGAAGAAAGTAGGTTATAACTTGATTTTGTGTATTCTTTCTGACCCAGTCACTTTGAGCATCCTCTATTTAAAATAATAATAATAATAATAATATAGCTAAAATTTCAACAAAATCTTGCTTTATTTTACTTTTAAAATCTTTTGTATCTTTGTGGGGATCTCATTATAGTTCAAAGCTCCAGACATACCTGCCAAAAAGCTGAAGTTAAAATAGGAGCCAGATACAACCCTCAAAGGGCCTTTACTTTCATCTTTTGACATTTTTTCTCAGATGATTTATCAATGCTTTATCAATAAAGTAAAATCCCATGAGGTGGAATGAAAGCACTGTAGAAGTCTTAAAGTTTCCCATATCTGTTTATTTAAAGTCTCAGTACTAATCTTTCATTAACATAGATACTTCATAGAATTAGACTAAATAAATTGATGAACAGGTACAAAAAAACCAAGTAGGAAAGTATTCTGCATTTTAAAAGGCAGCTAAGTATGCAAATTTTATTATTTAAATTAAAATGTCAGTTCCCTCAAATTATATTAATGATTCCAAGTTCATAATGGAAAAATTGTATCAAGGCTGGGGACTGATAAAGAATTCTATAATCTTTCTAATTCACTCTACCAAATGCAATTAAAAGTTATTAGATTTCTAACACTTCAGCCTCTGCATGAAACATTATTCTGGTAGAAAATTAAACACTGAACTACAATCTACTTTCATTTTTATGAGAAAAACATATTGAACAAATTTACACAAACCATCAGAGTACAAGATGTACTGTATTTTAGGAAATTCATTTCCATGCACTGGAGGACTAAAATCCATAGAGACTCACAGCGGCACTACTTCAGTAATGATAAATAAGTGACAGCTATCATCAAGATAGTGGAATTCCGGAATCACCAATGAGATCTCAGTATAAGTTTGCAGGATTCATTAATTGTTAATAGAAATTATGTGCATGCTTTAATAACATTTATTCATTAATCTGACAGGTTTGCCATGAATACAGAAAAGGGAGAAATTATACAGAACGCACACAGTCCCTATTCACTTTCAAGGTTGCAGTTGAAGATCAGCTAGTGAATAATAGAAACCTGCGCTGCCAGCCATGCCATTTGTTTTCATTTATTATACTGACATAAAGTAGGACAAAAAACAATCATTAGTTATTAAGTTTCTTCTAGTATTAACTCCAACTGCTTTGCCATTTTGAAAGAATATCTTACCAGGAGCCTATGCAGCCAATGATCTATGGTCTTTGCTGACTGTCTGTCAGCACTTACAGACGTTAGGTTTAATTCAAGAAATGGTTCTGTGTCCACTTATCTGAGACAGAAAATTAAGGGTGAAAATGGATTTCTTAAATTGCTGTCTTGAAGGCCTTCCTTATGTTCTTAGCCACCGTGACTTCAAATGCCTTCAAATGTCTTCCTCCCCTTAGTAATATAGCACTTCTGCTGTTATAATATGTCAGTATACCTTTTAACCTCTTAACAGCCAATAATCTGTATGGGCTGAAATTGCCCATTTCTGTGGCAAATACTCTGGAACAGGGAAGCTCCCATAGCAGCTGTGGCACTGGATGAAATGAGGGAAAAAAAGCCTGGCTGACATGGCCCCTTTCCTAACTTCATACTGCTTCAGGGCACCAGGACTTCCACTGCATGCCAACAAGGTCACACTGGGTGTACTGACACTGCTAGATAATGGCTTAGCCCAAGTCCACAGCAAGGTCCTGGTCCCCCAGCATACCCCCTGTGAAAGTGTTGCTTTGCTCCCAGGCTCTTTTGCAGTGACCCAGCCTGTTTCATCTGAGATAAAAATTAAGCCAAGGTGCAGTTCAGGAGACAATTCATTTCAGGAATCAAACCCAAACAGCAGCATGGGTAAGTGGATCAGGTTTGGGTCTTAGCTTCATGGAGTTACTCCAACATTATACCTGGTGGCTTCATGCACCCAAACTCCATCACGTGTGCCAGATAATACAACATATGCCCTCAGCCTCATAATCTTAAAACACAGCTCTGCTCGGCTACAAAATTGCCCTCACTGTGAACATAAAAATTAATTAACCTATACGTACAATGTCAGGAGGAAACTCAGGGCAAATTGTCTTGCTGTGGGGATATGGCCAGTGTGCATTGAGGGGACAAGGTCTGAGCAGTGTGGACTCAAGCTATCCTGCACATCTGGGGTCTGAGGGCTAAGGATCAGCCCCTGGAACAAACATGTTTAGCAGCAAAACTATAGCTGTTAAAACACATTGCTCTGGACACAGTAGTACATATCCTCCCGCTGGTGCCAGCAGTACACAACACTGGTGTTTCGCTAGGTCCCAACAGAGAGAACAGCCTTCTGCTACCGGTACCCTTCTAAGCTAGTCAATACACCAGAAGTGTCAGCAGTAGGTATGGAAGGTCTTGTTTTCAACTTGATCACCGTTGTACAGCTATAACTGGCTCTATATTGTGCATAACAAAAACAGATTTCAATGTAGTATCTCTGTATATAGTGATTTAATCAATGTTTTATTGATTATGAGTTATTACTCTTCAAGACTGTTGCATCCTTGGGCCACTGGGATGGAGGTACACAGTGGGGAAATTCAGATTGCTTGAGAAAACGTAAATCTGAAATTCCATAACTTTCAAGTGGTCAGCAGACAAAAAGTATTTTTAACTTTTTATAGGGTGATGCACAGGTAGGTTTCATGTCTGTCCTTCAGTTAAAGTTGAGCTTTAATTTGATTCTGTTTTCAGGATATGCAAAGCCTGTCCTCAAACAGGTATACAACTAGCTGTCTAAAAACCTGCATATAGAGGTCTATACACCAAAAGTATGCACACAGATACTTTATTTTCACACATATACAGTGTCTTCCTGACTTTATTTTGGGAAATTATTTATTCCAGTGATAAAGTAATGCAGACTGGAAGTTATACAAACAGCTAACTATACTTAAGAAATAATGCCCGTCTACTTTTTTGTTCTTCTGTGGAGTGATTATCTTCTGATCTCTATAATGCATCTTGGTCATTCACTCAAAGCTACAGTGTAATGATGCCAAGGTCAGATTGCTCATTCTGTAATGTTTAGCCAGCTCGTTAGTATCAGGAATTCAGAAAACGGAAGCTATGAGCACTCTCTCTTATTCCTCCTAGGGTGACTGGGACGTGACTACATTTTGAAAACCTGTTCTGAGAAACGGATGTTCTGATTAACCTGGTGAAATTGCAAGGCCAGAGACATACAGAAAAAGGCTTTCTGGAAAGATCCAGACTCAGAAAAAATTAACTGGTTTTGGGGGGGTGAGATTGTTTGTTTCACTTAAACAGAAAAAAACTTTGACACTTACCAAGATCCAGGTAGACGCCTGGAACAAATGAGTTGAGAAAAAACATAAGGATAACACATCCCAGAACAGCCAGGCATTTGATGAGAAGAATTGTGTCTGTTATTCTGTGCTGTAGACAGGGAGAAAAAAATTAGTAACTGTCTTACAGAAGGAGCTATCTATTATGCATAGAGTTCACAAAAGCATGTGTGAAGCACAAACTTCTGTTTCTGTATTGTATATTCCTCTTCAGCATAAAATACAAAAATATTTAAATTGAAGCATTTCATGCATACCTATAAAAAATATGAATATGTGGCCCAAAGTGATCTAAGAGATGCAAGTAGCATGCACCTGCTAAGCTACTCTCATCAAAATTTCATTTCAGTAGGAGAAGCAGGGTTGAAAAGCAATTCCTACTGCAGAAGGCGCTCTGGACATTCTGTGGTTTCATGACCCTGAACAAAATCACCCTTGGTTGCACATATGTTTTCAAAACCTATAATGTAGTCTCGAGGTCAGATCTTTCGTGCCTCCTCTACAACATTCATGGACATGCCAAGCCCATAATCCATAGGTTCTGAGTTTGGCAAAGCCAAAAGCAACCCAAGCCAAACCTTGTGATGCGATGTGTCAAGTGACTATTACAATAAAGAGGCAATGCTACTAGCAATGTCTTCTATGTTCTGTGCGCCCATTAACACGCTAATCTCAATATTAGGCTTTCCCAGGTAGCCAAGGCTTATAATTGCTCAGCTTTACAACCCACATGCCCAGCTCCTGCATCCTTGTGCTATCTTCTCATGCTCTCTCCCTCAGACCCTGCACTTTCCATGGTGACTCTGCTTCTCTGCTCTGATCTCACCTTTGCCACCAACCCAGGGAATGACCTTCCCCCAGCCTGAGTCCCTCTCTCTTTTCACATAGTTTAAAGCTTTACTAAAGTCCCCATTCTTTAAAAAGGGCGTCTTCTATGCAATGCCCTGAAAAAGGGGTAAAATCTAATAAGAAATCTTGTTGGTTTTGCTCTGTTTTGGTGTGACACGTAGGACAGTAATGTCCCAGCCAAGGACTTGAGCTCCCAAACACAGGCCCGGATTCATTAGTGAGGTGGAGGGCATGTGACATTTAGACAATTAAATTTAGGTCAAATTAATCCCACTACAGAGTTTACATATCATCAGACCCAGCTTTAGCATAAAGACTTAGGTGGTGATAATGAGTGCACAGTAAAGAGAACAAGATTTATCCAAGTGGTTTATCCCTACTTGAATAATAAAACAGGTATGTCACAGACAGTGTAGTAAATTAGAGTTGGTATTCAGTACATCAGCAGGAGTGTACTCTATTGTCATGCACTGTGGTTATAAACAACCTATTGGCACCTTCTGAGCCTTTCTAGACATGGATTGAAAATTCAAGAAAACACTGGTAAATAATTTATTGATCATTTAAATGGTATCTTTCTGAGGAACAAAAGTATAAAACCTATCCAAACCTCACAACGTAGTTCAGTAACCCCATCCCACCAAGAAGCCAGCCTGCCAGCTTTTCTGTGATCATGAGTTATTAACTTTGCATTAGATTCAAAGCACTCCCTCTGTATAAAAGCACAGGTCTGCTTACACAGATACTGAGAAAAACTGCCATCTACTTACTTTTTTCTGGAGCTCTTGAATATTTGTTTCCCAATTTTTATCTTCTTGTGAAATTTGCCTGAAAGAAAATGACACCCGCTTTTTCCAGAGTGAAATCAGAGCTCTGCCAAGAGTGTTGGAATACATCCCTCTCATCCCAAATAAATCACCCTTTTTCCCATACAGAGTAACTCATACCACAAAGGAGTCATGGCCAGCAGCAAAATTCCCATGAGTCACTTAAGACTCCACTTTTGTAACATGCTCCACTTATACACAAGCCCTTCAGATCATGGAAGGAGCTAACCTCCAGAGTATGACCCTCAGTACAGGATCTGGCTATATACAATATGTAGGCGCCTTAATAGTTTCAGGAGTTGATGTGTGCCCTGCTGCGATAAAGCAAGGGCTGTGTGCTAACATCAAGTCAGAACACATATATTTTACATTTGCATT
This sequence comes from Tringa tobata, assembly GCA_033628505.1. NCBI lineage: Eukaryota > Metazoa > Chordata > Aves > Charadriiformes > Scolopacidae > Tringa > Tringa tobata. Next base: position 2,527,132 of record JAHREE010000480.1, read on the forward strand.
TTATAATGAAGTTTTTTTAGATCCAAATAACTTCATTGTGTTATCAGCATAGTCAGCCCTCTAGCAAAAAGCCTTGGGGTTTGCAGTTCAGGAGCACTGTTGTTAATGATAATGAATTTTTACGTTGCTGTAAATATACTGTGCTGGAGCAATCCTGATTTTCAAGATGAAATATACAATCTGTATTTATACTTCAGAAGTGTCTTCTTTAAAGTGTCGTAAAGTCTAATAATTTGTTATAATCTTTCAAAAAGGAGGTAATTTTAACAACCTTTTTTGTTTTGAAGTAGTAGTACTGTCACTCCATTCAAAGTGCACAATATCAACAAAGAACCATGTAAACAAAAGTAATCTTATTGCTAGAATAGTTTAAGAAATCATATTTACAGGTCCTTGCTCATACTGCCTATTTAACAGGTTTATTAGTGAAAATTATTTCAGTTTCACTTTACTCAATTCATTTTCAGAATATTTATCACTGCTATTCTCAGTCACCAAATTCCACAGCATAACAGCTGGTGGTTTTGGAACATAAACAAAATAAGGTTAGTATTTTTGTTAGTCCAAGTTTATAAAGACTTCTTTTCTATACAGAAATGGTTAATTATGCCTGTACTCAGGTTCACACTGAAGATTTGGTTACTAAATAATTTTAAAATGCAGCTATTCACCGGTGACATTTTTCAAACTCAGCAGTTCACTGAAGAACAATTGAATTTTTCAGTAAAAATAGAAATTACAGCATTTTAGTACACTGAAGCCACTATTGCAAGGAAAAGTCTAACGACGTATTTGTGATCTCTTTAAGCCAAAAACCTGGAATTTCTAGGCTTTTACATTTGGGTCATATTGTCATAATTTTCCAGGCCTTATACATGGGGTTTGTCCTAAAATACTTCGTATTTTATTGAGGCTGAGGAGGGCTATGCCCCAACACACATCTGATCAAGAGACAGCTAAGAATATAGTTATTGTCTCTGAATCATAGAATTATCTAGGTTGGAAGGGACCTTCAAGATCATCTTGTCCAACCATCAACCTGACTGATAAAAAACCTTCACTAAACCATGTCACTAAGCCCTATGTCAACCTGTCTCTTAAACACCTCCAGGGATAGTGCCTCCACCACTTCCCTGGGCAGCCCATTCCAATGCTCGATAACCCTTTCAGTGTAAAAATTTTTCCTAATATCCAATCTGAACCGCCCCTGGCACAACTTGAGGCCATTTCCTCTTGTCCTATCGCCTGTGACCTGGGAGAAGAGACCTACCCCTGCCTCTCTACAATCTCCTTTCAGGTAGTTGTAGAGAGAAATAAGGTCTCCCCTCAGCCTCCTCTTCTCTAGACTGAACAACCCCAGATCCCTCAGCCTCTCCTCATAAGACTTCTTCTCCAGACCCCTCACCAGCATCTATTGCTCCAGCACCTCAATGTCTTTTTTGTGGTAGGGGGCCCAATACTGGACACAGTACTTAAGGTGGAGCCTCACTAGTACTGAGTACAGGGGGACGACCACTTTCAGGGAGCCTTAACTTTCAGCTCCGCCTAAAATTACAAGAGCTGAGCCCTAGGTTCATTGACCAAACCAAAATATTACCCCTGAGATGAGGCTGAGGGAAGCAGGAACTCCCTGCCAGACCAACAAACTGCCTGTGCCTGCAGTTTGTCTCCACTGAGGGTTGGAGCAGGGGAGGTGGGATACGCTGGTGCCCACTCACCTGTGAAATGTCCTCAGCTTCTTCCTCAGGAGCATCTCCAGAGTCAGTACCTTCTGCATCAAGAGGCATTTCACAGCAGTCTCCTCTCTGCTGGCCGGGTTAATGCGCTGTGCAGTCAGTCTCCAAACATAGATCTCATGCTTTAGCTCTAAAAAGAAGCAAAATCACTTATCTTAAAGCAGGTATAATGCATACGAAACCAGAGATGCACAAAATATGTGTAACATGCCCTGGACTCAAAGCTGTTAAAATTACTAGAATGGTTTCCCAACAATTTTCCACTGAGGAATTTGTTTTTACCATTCATTTTGCAGAGCTGGAGGGAATGAAAAATATATAGAAACTTTTCAAAATTTTAAATAAACTAATCTCAAAGTCCTTTTCCAAAGAAGTACTGTCTTCAAATGCTTGCAAACGCCTTCCACAAGCTTTAGTGCTAAAATCGCTGTTGTGGTTTTGGCCAGATTGACCAATCAGAATGACATATGGCCCCTCCCTCCCCCCTCTAGAAAAAAGAGATAGGAAGAGATAAAGAGATTTATTAGTTAGTTAGAAGAGACCCAAGTAAAAAAGTAAAGTTACTGAACAGAAGATTGGTTCTGTTTTACCTCAAACCAGGACAATTACATTCATTTTTCATCAGAAAATAAACTACCAATATAGATTGCTAATATACTGCTAACAAGACACTAGTCACTTTGTAGTTAGGAATTTCAGCAAGTGCTCTTTCACTGTATTCAGAATGGACAACACATTTCCATCCACTCTATGTTCATACAGGCAATTTTATCAATGTAAGGCAAAACTGAAATTTACCACTGTTTTATGGAATAGCATTTAATAACATTTTAAAGGTTTCCAAAGGTGACTTAATGCTTAAGCACTGAAAATATCCATAAATACAGCTACCATCACCTGCATGCAGACCAGACATACTGATTAAGACTTGAAATCAATCTCTAAAATCTTGTCAGGATTCTCAACACTTTTTTTTTTTTCCCCCAAGTATTATCAAGGTCTTGGAGAATGACTGAAAAGCATGTGTTCCTGTTCAGGAAGGATTTTAGACTGGGCATGCCCAAAAAAACCTTTGGATTTTCCAGGAAATCACTAAAGAAATAAAACAGAATATTCATTCAGAAACTGTCTGCACAAATGCTTCCTCATGAAGCAACAGGATATTTCCTCACCCTCCGTTTCTCTTCCACTCATATTTCATATCATTGAAGACAGTCTGTCAAGAATTCATTGCTTTAGATCTTAAGATCTCTGTTCAGTCAGCAAATTGTTCTTATCCTCAGAAATGGATGTGAAAGTGTTTGCACCGTGTATACAAACAATATGCATTATTTATTAAAAAATTAATTATGTAATAGCAGAAGAAATATTTAAACACATTTTGATGTAGGCATTGATATTAACATTTACTGCTGCAAAACCCTTGTGGTTCGCGGTATTTACTACCAAAAGTAGCATTAAATGTATTTAATTCCCCCCTTTTTCCTTTGTGACCAAGTATTTATAATAATAATACAGGGTGAATCTCATAAAGATTGACCATAACTGGGAATTAGACTTGACAGAACTCAAACATTTAAAAGCAAAAGTAAGCATGTTCAGAACATGAACAATTGACACGAAAAAGGGATCTGAACAGCAATTGACTCAGATTTTGTATGGTTCATAACTATAGATCCATCACCAGTGATATAAGGAAGTTTAGTATGCAGTGATGTGGCATAAAAGAAAGGAGGAGAGCTGCAGCTCAGTCAGGGAGTTCAGTCCATTATGTTACTAAAATTGTTGTGAACTTGGTAGACTCATAAAACCCACAACACAACAGCAATATACCTAGCACTATTATTTCACAGAAAGTTTCGTTTCTTTTTCTTTCCTTTTTACTTTTTTACCCAAAAAGTCTATTTCCAACAAGAAAAGAATATTGTTGGTTTAGTTCTAGGATCAAATAAAGAATCAGCAAAAAAATCAGCAAAACCCCTATGCTGCTAATCTGTTCTGGTTTTATCATTTATCATATTTTACAATAGAGACCAAAGATACGATATCCTGGACCCTCTGAATTTAATGGAGTTTCAGCTACTGACCCAAGCTGTGACATTTTAGAAAACATTAAGCTTCATTTTAAAATGGATATTCTTTCTACAGTCTGACAATTAATAGTCAGATTTTCACTTAGAGTAACCACATATTCCTTCCCACCTGACTGCCAATAAGAAAGAAGACATCCTCAAACTGACTGTAATTAATTCCCAGTCTCAGAATCTGAAAAGTCTTGTTAATTGAAAATACTCAGAATAGCATGACCAACCTTGATAGGATGATAAGAAATACCATAAAATGGCAATATTTAACTTTCGAGCGCACTAAATACATTAACCACCTTTTGGCAAACAACACAAGTTTGCACTTCTGGGCTGTGACTAAGATCTGCAAGGCATGTTCCTCTGAATGTGGGGGATATAATAGTATCAAGTATAGGGTATAGTAATTGATCCTCTAATGATTATTAGACATCTGCATTTTAACAGCACAGAAACCAAGTCAAAAATGTAAAACCCAAGTGTAGGAAGAATTCACTTTGAGGGATATTCCAGCTCAACAATTCGTGTCTCTCTCCTAGAGGCACTGGCCCTCAACAGGACACAAGCATAAGGCTTTACTTCTGAAAAAAACATGTCTGAAATGTCCTTGTCTTTATTCCTTTGAGTAAGACAGCAAACAAAACACATTTTGCCACCTTCAGCTAAATAGTTGCAAAAGACTGCAAGAAATCTGCACAATGTTGCATAAAGCAACACAGAACATTTACGTAAGCTTTTCAACTCAAAGTCCAACAGCTGGGGCCCCATTTGGTCACCGAGGCACCTAATGCCAGTTCGGTTGCCCAGCATGGGATTGCATCCATGGTACAGGATTTACAGGACATCCTCTTCCCTGCAGCAAAGCACCTGGGGCAGGCAGAAAACTGAAAAGCTCAGGTGGTGCCGAACACCTAAGTCGCCTCCCAGGAATTTTCTTCTGGGCAAACTGGGGCAGGCTGCAGCAGCCCCAGGAGTTAGGCTGTTTGGAAAACTGCAAGTAGCTTTCTCCTTAAAAATGTAAATGGAATTTTTCCTCACTGTGTTTTGCATTTTCCCCCTGTAATTTCTGTTACTGAAAGAATCTACAATGCTGCAAGCCTATCCCTGTATTTTATAAGGGAATAGTCAATTTAATACTTCTATGATGGTCATATAGCACTCAGATGGAGTAATCTGCAGATATTAAAGAGGGTTAGATCTCTCATTTCACGATGGTTGATGAAGACCTATATCACTCTTCAGTAGGTTTGTTCCTGAACGAGGCATGGGGTCTCCCTCAGGTGATATGGGGTTCTCTTCTCTGGGTAAGTCAGACTTAGAGCCACAATTATTCCAGCCCTTGTGTTCTTGCCCCTTAGTTTTCTTTACTGCAGTCCTCTATCTTTTAAAAGCAGGAATCTGTGTATATTTGGGTTTCATGTGCGCTCATTAGGACTTGCCTAATGTGATCACAATACTCTGCTCTGTTACGCTGAGAATGGCATGGGTTCATGGGAAGTAGAGTCTCAAGTATTCTGAGCATTCATTTATCTTAAATTCCAGTGTAGTTTGTTTCAAAAAATTTTCATAAGGTTTGAAATATAGAAAAATAATTCCAGTTTACTCACTATCAAAAAATTTTAACTTAGACTGCCAGACTTACTAGCCAAAACCAATTTAACCAATGCTTTCCATTAAAGTTCAAGTCTCACAATCAAAAAAAAAATCATTGTTCAATTCACTATCGTCTTCTCAAAAGTGAATATATTCCATTCATAAAACATTTTGCACCCAACATAACTACTGCTGAGCTCCTTTCAATACCAGAAAAAAAAGGGAAAAGAAAAAAAAAAAAGAAGTTCTGCAAGCGGCCATGTAAAGATGGCATTCCCAAAGTCCTATTAAAGAAAAAAGAATCATGAAAAGATACATCCTCAAGAGGACAACTCCCATAATCCAAAAGATCCTCCTCTAGTTCTTTTAATAGGGCAAATGAAGAGCAAAATGATGAAGTCTTCAGACTCACCATATCTTTTAGCGACATGTTTAAATATAAAAATAGTGACTAATAAGTTCAGCTCATTTTGATAAATAAAGATGGCAGGAAGAATTTAAAAATCTGTCAATGTTACACTTTTATTTGAAACATAATCACCGTTAAAGCTCTCTGCAGCAAAAAGATACGGAGCACGTTAGATTTACCCAAATTGTTCTCTTAAGCTCTGTGTATCAGGAAGATCTTATGAGCTGCAGAGCTATCAGAGTAAATGAAAAAAAATTTGTCATAACTTCACCAAAACACTATTAATGAAAAGGCCATGTCTTGCCAACTGCTGTGTAGCTCTACAATCATTCCACAGTTGTGATATGCATGCAAAGATCCAGGAGGAAAAATGCTGCAAAAGAAACAGGAGGCATCAGTCCCTAAGTTTTTACCTCCTGTTAGTGATTTCTCTGTACTTCCATGAAAAATGTGTATAATGAAATTGTGAAGTGCTGCTCAATTGATTCAAAATGCCACTGCATTATACTTCCTTTCTACAAAAGGCGGGTAAAATGATATTACAGCTGCCTTTTTGTGATAGCTATATTATCAATGCACTAACCAAATAATGAGACTAACATATTTCCCTTATTCTGTAGTGACAAAACACTGCTTTCATCATCTGGAAATGGAAAAGACAGATCAACGTTTTCCTCTTTCCATGGGGAATACTCCATAAAACCTAAAGCAGTACAAAGGACATATCCAAGGATTTTAAACACAAAATGATCTAAAATGTTTAAAAATATAAAAATCTTCTACCTGTGTAATGTAAATGATTACATTTGTTTTCATTCCTGATCATTAGGTGAGCTGTTGAAGGTGCATATAATAAAAACAGATTTTTATATTTTACATTTTCAAACATTGAACCATCTACCCTATCAGGTAGATCCTGATAGGTTATCTATAAAGGAGTGTACAAGAAGTCTGCTGGGACCATAAGACTACCTAGTTCCTTTGAGACTGAAAGTCTTACAGTTCTTTAAAATAAAAGACATAGTATGTAGCAGAAAGATGCAATGTTAGATCCCAAGATAAGAAGTTGCATCTTTTAGTTTAGCATGCTATGGTCGACAGTAGGAGAGTTAAATCATTACCTATTCATTGTTAATATCTACCAAAAAAAAAAAAAAAAAAAAAAAAAAAGCTTTTCCTATTCCCTATGGTTCTTCAAGATTTAAAAATGCTTCCCATATATTCCCATTAATTTAACATCTTAGGTGGCAACAGTAGAGTGCAATGAATATTGCAAAAGTGCCATCCAGATTGAGCTTGGACTTGAATGCTTGAAAATATCTTGAAATATTCCTTTCTTTGGACATTACTCTCTGCATAATCTGCCTTCTGGTCACCTCACCTGAACCAACTTTCAAGTGAGGACAAACCACTACAGCAGTTACATTAAAATACTAATAGTGCTTTAATGACAGTGAGTGAAGTACCTGTGTAGGTACAGAAGCACCTCAGGACTGAGATTTATGGACTTAATCCAGCTAGGTACTTAATGTACCTCTCACTGATTCTAGCAAGAAGTGGTTCCTTACAAATATGTTAATAACTGAAATAGGACTGAAGATGGTTCTCTGCCCAAGAGCAGCCCACCCAGCTGTGTCACGTAACACCCTACTCTGGGTCCCCTCTGAGCCTCTACAGTGTCCTTGTAGCTCTGGATACTATTGTTTGGGGGGGGGGGCTTTTTTCAAGCCATCACAGTTGTTCTTCTCCAGCATTAAACCAAAATGTTGTACGTCATGCTCCAGGGCATGGCATGAGGGCAGGCACCACTCTAGAGGATGCAGAGGCCAGCCGGACATCCTATGCCCTGACAAAACAACAAAGTTGTTAACCCTTTAACCACAGCCACCTGCCCTGGGGACCATTCCTCCCTGAGGCAGGCATCTCAGAGCTGTGATGAGCAAGGGGGTTCACATGGACAAAATTATAATGACAGCACTGAGTATACCTTGTGGTCAGCTACAATTACAGTTGACGATGCTTCTGCTTGGTCAATTGTGTGCACCACAAAGTACTATAGCAGACATTTCTAGTCACTGTGGGACAAAGAAGGGGAAATTCACCAGACACTAGGTGGTAAACAAGTTTTTCAGTTTTACCTTGTTTTCTCTCTTGACCTTCACTTAGCTGTGCCGTTCTTCGGACATGGCATGCAAGATGAGACCCAATGTGAGCAGTACATACTCTAAGTCCAGGAGCAATGCCTGGACATCTTGGGTCTGCAGCCAGCAGAGTCCTATGGGTTGCACATGTCTGACAACACTCAATTATTGTTCCCCTACTTCTTTTCTCTTCTAGACTTGCTACATTTTCACTTTTGTTTTTGTACTTCTTTTTCCCCTCCTCCTCTCTCATTTCTCCTCTTAGAGAAGCAGCTGTAAAGCTCCACATGGAAGAAAGAAACAGATTTGTTCTCTCATCTGGTTACCACATTTCATGTTGTGGGAAACAGCACCGTGTTTTTCACACATTAAGCACTTTACACATGACTATGATTAATTAGAAAATACCTTCTGTTGTTGGCTTTACATACTGACTATCATGCTACAATAACAGTGTTTCCCCAGATGCTGCAGACAGTGAGCTACACCAATGTGCTCCCCCTTCTTCTGGCATGACCACTCCTACTTCAGCTGTGGGTCTCTCAGCCAGTGAAACAATCAGAAACTGGGGCAAGCAACACAGCAGAAATGGGGGGCTAGTGCCAAATAGGTTGTTGTGTTAAGAGAAAGTTCTTCCTCTTTGGAAAAAAATGGCAATAACAATACTTGTCACTAGACCATGTGTCACCCACTGTCCTGGGGATAGTGACCTTCCTAAACACTGAAGTCCACATCTCCACAGCTTGATAGCTGAGTCATAACAGTGTATTGTCACACTTCCCAGGGACTAAATTATGTATTTTCAATCCTTAAGGGAAGTAAAACTCTGGTTTCAAGTTTCAGGGTGGGGAAGAGCAAATTTAATTCTTCTTCCACTCATATGTTATTAGTCGCCCTTAAATATTCTTTCGGAAAAGGATATAAAGACCTTCAAAACCTTCTTAGCTTACTGCTGTAACCCTAGCATCTTTTCCTGCATCACACAGAACAAGCTGCAGGTTTATCAGCTGGAAGTTGCACTCAAAAAAGTCTTCAAAATATCCCTTCATTCTTAAAAAGAATTTTATTTTCTCTTAGATGGATGAGTTCTTCAGATTGTTTTTTCTTTGTGATATGCCCCACTTTAAGCTACTGCAGGTAGATAGTGGCTCCTGAGGAAGGAGCACAGGTTTTTTCTGCTGCATAGGTGCTGCAGCTCAGTCTGAAACCTAACAATTTACAGACACGAACAGCACGCATCATTCAAATTAATCTGCCAATGTATCATCAGTATAACAGCATTGTCTGTTCTTAAAAGTAGAAGTTATCCATTCCCAATAATCTATGTAGTCCAAAGCAACAGAGTAAAAGCTTAGAGCACAGTGAAAAAATTCTGGGCAGAATAATATACCAATTAAGTCTCTCATATATTGTTTAATTGCTAATTGGGGGCAGGCTGAGGGAAGGTTGGTATTTAGTTGATTAAAACAGCTGCTTCAAACAAGCTATTTGAAGTTATCACAGAATCATTGTAATCTGAGATGGAAGGACCCCTGAAAGCACCTTGGTGCACATTCTGCAAATCCAAACCACAACAGCTACCTCCTAATGGAGCTGTATTTGTCTCTTTCCCTTCCCTTTCACAGAAAATTTCAATAGGAATAGTAGTACTTTAGCATTTGCTTTAATTGAACAGCTACTGATTAGCTTCACAGCAATGGAGGAGCAGCTGATTATGAGAAGGAACACATGGTATACTGATTGGGAGATTGCTATACCTGAACACACTAAGCTACAAGTAACAAAAATTACTTTGATGAACTGAGGCAAATGTGCTAGCCTCTTAAAAGTGTACAGTGTCTCACTGGCAAAAATATTATGTCAGTGAATAAATGGTACTATTCAAATTAATAAAAAAATTGTTACACATACTCGCCTTCTTAAAAATCAAAAACATATGTTTTAAATGTTTATAGATGAAAGAAAGGAACCATTCCATTTTATCAATTGCATATTCACAAAGTAATGCTATTATGTCAGGATCAAAATGGCTCACAGTTGGCAGAATGTATTTTCTGACTATTTAGATATTATTTATCTCAAGACTCTTTGCAATCTAGCACTTTTAAAGATAATTTAAGTATATAATAACTCTAGTTATTCATGGAAATGTCCATGAAGCTATGACTTCTATTAGAAAATAAGAAATTAATAAAATCAAATTAATTCTTTTTAAATAAGAAAGTGGAGAATTTACAAAAAAATGCTGAATACCAAAGATTTAATTATATACTTGCAGGCAACAAAGAAAAGTAATCATTTTTTTTTAATGGTGCATAATTACAAAGGGTTTTATCTGGGAGGTGGAAGGGGTCCTTTTCTCCCCAACTAAAAGACAATCGGTTTTCCAGAGATTATCTTTTCCTCAAAGGATTCTCATTCTTGAGCTCTGTAGAGTGTGGAACAGGTAGGAACTTGCTCTATATTTAGTATTTTGATAAAGAATCATAGAATGATTTGGGTTAGAAGGGACCTTTAACAGTAAACAACTCCAGCCACCCTGCAATGAGCAGGGACATCTTCAACTGGATCAGGTTGCTCCGAGTCCCATCCAACCCGACCTGGAAAGTTTCCAGGAATGAGGCATCTGCCACCTCTCTGGGCAACTTGTTCCAGTGTTTCACTACCCTTCATTTTCTTCCTTATATCTAGTCTAAATCTACCCTATTTCAATTTAAAACCATTACCCCTTGTCTTATCACAACAGGCCCTGCTAAAAAGCTTGCCCCCATCTTTCTTGTAAGCCCCCTTTAAGTACTGAAAAGCTGCTATAAGGTCTCCCCAGAGCCTTGCCTTCTCTTCTCTTCTCTGCGCTGAACAACCCCAACCCTCTCAGCCTGTCCTCACAGGACAGGTGCTCCAGCCCTCTGATGATTTTTGTGGCCCTCCTCTGGACTTGTTCCAACAGGCATAGACCTGTCTTTCCTGTGCTGAGGGCTCCAGAGATGGATGCAGTACTCCAGGTGGGGTCTCACCAGAGCAGAGTAGAGGGGCAGAATCATCTCCCTCAACCTGCTGGACACCCTGCTTTTGATGCAGTCCAGGATGTGGTTGGCTTTCTGGGCTGCAAGTGCCCATTGCCTGCTCATGTCCAACTTTTCATCCACAAGTATGAAGAAGAGAAGGAGTAATAGGAACATGAGCCAACTCCCTACCTGTTCACATTATGCATTTCAGCAATCTATTGGTGACAGCTTGGGAGTGGATATTTTTTATCACATAGTTTTTTCACCTCTCTTCAAAGTACTAACTTTGACCAGATGAGTAGGAAGATCACTCATCCATGATACACAGCTTGCAATGCTTATTATTAAGGTTTTTTATGGATTTCTTTTTAGGAAATGATGCTTTCCCACAAGACAAAACTCATCATTTCTTATTTAAAATTGACAAATTTTAGGTACATCTATGGCTAGAAGGGGAGAGCATCCCTTTCTGCTTGTTAACACTGCCAATCTTCAGTGACTCACTTTCTCTAAAGGCATTCCTGGAACCCAAGATAAAATAGTAATTATTGGAATGGAAGATGGTGTAGAGTAAACTGAGGTGAGACGGAAGTGTGCTATCCTTTTTATCTATTGATAAATAGAGTCTTTTCTTTCTTTGACCTAGAAGTATACAGTCAATAGACTTATTTACAAGGTAAGAAAGATTTCTTTCAGCACATTCCCTGGTATGAGAAGGTAGGAAAAGAAGATTCTTGATGACTTTCTGAAAAATCTTACTTTGTAGTGTCACAGGAAAATATCTAGGCGTTTTAGGGACTAAGTTTCTCTTGCTCTCATGACCAAATCTCCCAAGTGTGCAGAAAGCCTCAGCTCATACCAAGGAAATATATAGAAGAAAAATACTCCTTAGTTCTCTTAAAATACAGATAGGTAGTATCACCTCTAGAACACCTCAAAAAGGGCTTTGGTTCTTAATACTGGGAAAGACTTTGGCCCGTAGAGCTGTGAACAGGTAGGCTGAGTGTGCCTTGTGTTGAATGGGCACTGAAATCCATCAAAACCAAATGTCTGCCCAAGAGCTAACTTCTAAGCAGTAAAATCTCTTCTCTGACCTTTCTATCAGATGAGATTCAAAAGACATGGTACAAACCACTGAGGAGAGGACTGTCATTTCTGTCTTTTTAATAGAGTCCTACTCCTAAAGGTAACTTTTCCTGGAACAGGGGAAGTCACTACAAGTGGTACTCATTTTGCCTAAATCAGTTACCTCTCAAAAAGATCTCTACCACTGAGTTAGTCACCTTGGACTCCACTTAGATTCAAAAGAGAGAAGTAAACTTCTGGCAGCCAGAAGTTTATCAGAAATATCTGTTCTGTTGTAGATGGCTACACTAGTCTTTAGAAGGGCTTATCTTTCTCCACAGATTACAAACAGAGCCAAGTTATATCAACCGTATCAAAAGTTGTCCTCCCCATGCTAAACACACACCACACACACACAGAGGTTCAGAGATGTTGTACAGCATATTAAAAAACCTGTTGCATGGTCAATGGAAGCCTGAATCCTGTGTCTTCTGCATCCAAAAGTGGAAAAAACATCAATCCCAGGGAAGAAACAGTTATACTCAGCTATCTTTGTACAAAGCTTGCTAAGAAATTATGCTTCGTGAATTATTTCTTACCTTGTAAAGAAATTGTGAACATTTGGGGGTTATTATTAAGTTTCATCACCCAAACAGAAGCCCGAGAATAATGATGAAAACTTAAAAATGATTGAATAAAAAGACATAAAAGCATGAAGACAAAAAGGGACCAACATACTCAACAGCCATTGAAACAGCTTTATCAAACTTTTAGAGACTATTGAAGTGACTAACCTAAAAAAACCCCATAGATTTAGTACTACGGAATAATACAAATATAGAAATTATACCCCTGGGAAATTTAGGGTTGGAACAGCCACAGAGACAAGCTGGAAAGAACTTGAAAAGTTCTTCTGCTCTTGAGGAAATGTCCTTCACTGACCACAGACCAGGAAAAGACTGCTTAAAAAAAATCCAGTGGAAGAAAACCAGCGATGAGTGAATGCATTAGTGCACTATGCTTCTCATAAGGGAAACATGGGATATTTCTAAAGCTAGGTTGTGAATTCAGCACCTCGAGCAAATATTATCTGTGGCAATTCAGAACACCCTGGTATTCAGGCCTATGGCTATAAATGATGTAAAATATCCCTATATATTTTGAAATATATTTAATAATTCATATCAACACCTCAACCCTAGCACCAGCAAAATTTCCATTTCTAAAAGTCAGAAAATATCATGACAAAAAAAAAAATTAAATTATTAGTTAAAAAAGTAATGTTCAGAGACTGAAGGAGAGTGAGAACTTCCATTTGAGGACAACATTGTAGTAGGAACCACTCAGTTTCTATTTAGCACACATTCAATGTAATGATAATGAAAATGTTTTCATGCTCACACTTACCAACAATTTCACTTGGCTCTTTATTGTAAAGTTTTTTGTTCCAGTAAAGAAGTCTGAGAAAAGGAAAGGAGACCAGAACAACAAAGCAGATGCCAACAAACATGTGCCCTGTGAAGGCTGCAAAATCCAATCCCTGAAAATAAAAATTAAAAACCTAAATTAAAAATCAGTTATTTTCCTATATTACCAATAGCGAAAAGTATTCAACTATATGTATTTTAGCAATCAATAGTAAATATAAAGCAACAAAGTAAGTTCCCAGTATATGCTGTATTTCATTTGTTTCAAGGAGACGAGCTATATCACAATTTAATTCAGAGAACTAAAAACAGCATTGTGAATTATCATGAAATACATTTAGTGTTCCCGACACAGACCAAAAAAAACCCTGTAAACTGAGTCATTAACTTTCACTTTCATCACTTAAATCACACTGAATTCCTTTTAAATCACACTGAATCACAAACATAGTTAAATTTTAATGACCAGCTATTGTTTTAAACTGATGACAACATGGATTTTTACAACAATTCTATCTGAACCAGGATTTTATCTAAATTCACTAAGATTATTCTACAATAAAAATATTATATATCAATATCCTTTTTATTTTTCTGCCTGCTTAATAAATTGACACATTCCTTTACATTTTGCATAATGAAAACATTTAATGAAGGTTAGGCAGAATATATTAAAAATCTATTGCTTTAGGCAATAGGAACAAATAGCGACAACCCGCCCTAAAACTTTGAAGTTAACCATGCTTTGAGTAGAACGTTGGATTACATGATCTCCAGCACCCCTTTCAAGTGAATTATTCCACGATTCCACATTACACACACTGTGGTGGATCAGAGCTAGTCTTTGGGCTGGTATTTTCTGAAATAGCCAAGACTAGCCTGTCCACGAGTTTTCCATGCAGCTCCAAGTATTCTGGCAGAGGTTGTCTGAACTGGTGATCCCAGCAGAGTAGCTCCGTGATGCCTGGAAGAAAGCATGGTCCAAGCCCCGGATAGCTCAGGCTGTCCAAACTGAATTTTCAGACCATCCACTGATTTCCCAGAGACTCTAGGAAGTCATGGTAACTTCCTGTGCTACACCTCTATTTCTCTGTCTATGAGGATGATTGTGGCTTGCCTTTTACCAAATACCTGTATGCTACCTATGGACCCTTCTGTAATGCCAAGACAAATTAAAAACAGCTATATCACCTTCTGCTAAAAAAATTTACGTGGAAACGTCCCAAGGGAAAGGTCTCTGATTCAAAAAAGAAAAAAAAAAGTTTTCTCCATTACACCACAGGGCATAATAAAAAACAATCAACAAAAGAAACTGATTAAAGTCATAAAGAACTTTCGCAGCCAGATAAAGATTAGTGCTCTTTTGTGAAAAAAAAATAAAAAATCCATAGCTTGCAGATAGTTAAATAAATCTCGAACAGAAATATGCAGACCTAGGATTAGAATTTAATCCTATGAAAAATACCAGTTTCAGCTTCATGAGCTAAAGAAAATCATCCTTAGTTGCTATTTAATAGTAGATTCCTTACTTCTTCTACTGTCCAGCCATTAAAAGGTGAAACTATATAGCTGTTCATTTGCTGGCCTTTCATTATAACACAGCTACTGCCATTTCTTTATGGAAGTAGAAAGAAGACTCTTCAGGAGTTGAAATGAGATTCATTTCGGAATCGGACAGAAAAACATGATACCATAAAGCAAAATAATATACCTTCATTCAGTTTGTCTACATAATAAGTCAGCCAGTCAAGTGTCTGAAAATTCTGCAAGTCAGACATTACAAGTTAGTTTTTATAAATACTCAAAAATATTGGCCTCTGGGCATCTTGTCAAGATTCAGAGCTGCAGAAGACTCTAGGAAATTTACAAATAGAGAAAAAAAAATGCCTTCTGCAAAGGGTCAACATTCATACAACCTGTCCTCAAAGTATATAAAATCTGTATATTTCCTTAATTACAGTCATTTGAAATTGAAAATATATATATGGGTTGCCTCTAAGATTATAGCAAAAATAGAAAAATGAGAAAATTTGAGCCAGAAAAATCAAAATCCTTAAAAGTACAGTTTCCAAATTGCTCAAGTACTGACAATGTGCCATTAAACAGTTCAGGAAGTATGGAAAATGAGTATTCAGTTTTGTATGGTCTCAAAAATGACCTAAGGAGAGGTAGGAAGCTAAAAGAAATTAAGCTGTATAAACACTGATGCTACACCAGCTAAAACATCAATGCCTAAATCTAACTGGAAAGAATATTATCCTCTGAAAAATGAAATGGCTGGGAAACAGTTAGTTGAGGAGCAATAAAGTAATTAGAGGCGGTTAGAATATACTCAACTCAGAATTACCAGAACCAGGAAAATTACTTTTGCATTCAACCTAGTCTTAAAAAGTGCAGCGGAATGAATATTTTCTTAGGTTGGCAGCAATGTGCCCATGTCCTGAAGAAGGATGCCAGCTACCAGGCAGACTACGCCAGCAAAAATTCTCTGCAGAGATACTCAGGCGTAAAGGTAATTGCTGATGCAGAAAATAAAATAGAGAAATAGGAACCCAAAGAATTCTTGGAAACTCGTGAGTTTAAATGTTATGTATCCATCATATGTTAATTGAACTTAAATTTAAGAAAGTGGTTTATTGCAAACCAGTGCAAATATTTACAGTCACTTGCTCCCAAGTTTTGATTATCACACCAATTTCAGAGCAAAGAAATTGTGCTTTGTCACTGAAATGTCACAATGCAGGTGCTTCTCAAATAAAAAATACAGCACAACAAATGTGCCTCTTGAAACCCACAAAACTAATTTGTCTGTGAAAAGGAAAATCACATCGACCTAGAAGGCAAACTAAAATGTTGAGGTTAAGAAGGAGGTCTCAGATCTGACCGAGAGCTGAAAGGAATTTAAATGAGATGGAGATCCCAATACTCTTTTTAAAAAAAACAGGATTAACACAGTTTCGTGACATAAGAGCTGACATAGATAAGACTTAAAAGTGATTTGGAGACACCACCACAGGAGAAAAAAAAATTCTACTTGTTTTTTTCATCATCCTATCCAGGACCTTTCCCAAACTTTTCAAAGAGAGTAGCTGAAGTGAGATTCAGGGTTATGCTAAACTTCACAGTATCACCCTATTGATCTTTCTTATCTCCAAGATCCCTAGGGAGAAAGAAAACCTGTTGTTCTGCTGCAACTGCAGAACAGCATTCCAATTCAGCTGAGACAAATTGTTTTATAAGATGAAGCACGCTTATTTCAGGTAAGAGCTTGCATGACAGCATTGCCTGTTACAGTGTGAGGCTGGATTAAATTCTCTTCCCATCCCTTGCTCCTGGCTTTCCTCCCTGCAGTGACCCACAAGAGCCAGTGTGTAAAAATGAAACCCGGTGATCACTAGCCTTAGACAACTCTTACCCTGTAGCCATGAAGAGGACGAGGACTACCAATTGCACCTGTTTTTATGGCTCTTATCAGAAGGGCTCATGGTGAAAAACAGACGACTGGCCACTCTGATGTTTTCTCTGCATCGCATAGAATATCTTTCAGGGAAAGAGGGCACACAGAATATGCTTTCGGGGAAGGAAGAATGCAGATTTCACACTAGACTTTGTCAGGTAGCTAGTAGTCGACTGGTGAACCGGAGACCTTTAAGAGATTGGAGAACTTTAAGAGACTAAAAAGACTAAAAGCGTTTATGTTGTACCACAGATACAAATGATGCAGCAGAGGACATCAAGATGGTGGCACAATTACTTCATCAGTTGGTCCTGCTCCCTTTCCCACACCCTAGGAAGAGCACGCAACTTCTCCACAGAGCCTACATTCATACCCTTTGTGGCTATGGATAACACATTTTATCCCTCCTGAGTCCTCTGCACTGCTGGGGCCAGGATTCAGCCCTGTAAAAACACATTGAAGGGTTCCACATGCCTGCTGCGTACAACAAAATGTCATTTTCATAAAGATTTTCTTTTTCCTGCACAACAGACTGAAATAGAATTGACATGCACAATACGTAACACTTTTCTTCCAGGAGATTTCAATCCATCAGATAAATACAATACATGCTTCAAATGTCCCTTACTTGAGGCTACGTTGATTGTGTTAAACTTCCCCCATTCCCCAGTTGACAGAAAACCTAACAATTTTGTTTTAGCAAGACAACAGCCTAAAGGTTCCACTGCCTCCATATTCAGAGCTGAAACAGAGCTGGTATCTTTCCTTGGTTTATAGTTTTAAATGCAAAGTCAAACATATCAATCTTATATTAGGAGGAAGTATCATACTGTTTTCCTAAAAAACTAATTTTCTGTCATCCTGATTATTTTAATTTTCTTTACTGTTTTTGGAGGTGTGACATTAACTTCTAGTAATTCAGACCCTACCAGAGGAAATCCACCATTTTAGAGCAAAGAGAAAGCAAAAGTTATAGCTAGGTGCAACAATTCAGGGAGCAGCAAATACTGTGCTTCTAGACAGAATTCCCTTTACTTAATATTTTAAAATTAATAAAATGAGGAAGAGCAAGTGTAATTTATTATTTCTACACTGGTTTAAATGTCCCTTCTGGCTGAGTCACAGATCTACATTGTCTCAGGAGGAACTGCTTGTGACGTCGCTGAGCCAGAAATCGCTGATGGTCTAACACAGTTACATGAAAATAATCCTTATCTGAGACACTGAAAACCCTGCTTCTTGTCTTGTACTATTCTCTTTAATGACTACTACATGCAGAGATGGGAAAAAGAATCTGAAATCAGCGATAAACCCATACATTTTATTTCATATACCTTACTTAGGAATTATTTTTTTCTTGAGAAAAGGAATCAATGAAACATTGACAGAAAGGGCAGGAGTTTTACAAATTGATTAAAAGTTTTAACAACCTTGTACCTAGCAAACTCAACAAAAATAGCGTAGTGAACTATAGGAATCCATTTCATGGTTTGCCAGTGCTTGAAATACCTTTATGGATTCATATATAGGATTTTTTCTCTTCCATTTTTCAAAATTATCAACTTCTATTCATTAATTTTTGGTAACACAATTTTTCATTAAATATAACCAACTAATATTGCATTAGGATAAATTTCAGCATGAAGGCTGAAAGTCTCCAAAAGGCAGAACAGGATAACCTGAATGCTGTCCATTTTCCAGGGAATTCCTTTTACACAACAGGAATAACTCTGAGTGGGATGCCGAAAACACAAAATCCTCAGCAAACATTAGATTAACAGTACAAGTTTTATCACATACTAACAGAGACAGTAAATAAGAAGATATACTCCAGTGGCTAGCACATGCTAAAACTGTCTTTGCTCTTATCATTACCTCTTTTAGACAGATTAAAGCTAGATACGCTAGCACACACTATGTTCATACTATCATTTTGCTCTGGAGACCTATTCACCATCCATTCTCTAAAGATCTTGTAATCACAGCCTAAGCTTAGAGCACAAGCAATTTCTGATTTCAAAGGTATGACTGCAGATACTTGTGCAGTTCCCAAATATAGAGAACTTAATGTTCAAACTTTCTGAAAGCAATGACCATTTCAAGCTGGTTCATGCCCTATTGTGCACATAAAAACAGAGTTCCCAAAGTCTGAAGCACGTACCTTTTCAAGATAAAAATAAAATTTTGCTAACAATGGCCACTCAGTAGCAGTGCTCTGAAGGTAGTAAAAGATTTTTAAAAGTGTTGTATTTTGTATTCACTGAATGAGTTTTCCATTTGCTCTTCACGAAATCTCTTATTTTCCTTGCTTGATATCACAACATAAATGTTATTGTGAGAAACTTTTTCCACCTCCAACTAGTTAAGAATAAGCAAGAGTACAACAAATCTTCTTCCCTTATTATGCAAATGTTCCACTGATTCCAGGCATGATGGTAGAGGGGAAATGTCAGTATTATAAATGAACCACTGCTACAAATTTGGCATCCATTTGCATCTCAAGACAAATAAACAGACTTATCCCTACATTTTAATGAGTAAACTGTAACAAAAACCTTATTTATTCAAACATACTTTAAATAAAATATTCTTAATATGACATGAGTTTTCCCCAGAATCTAGGGAGAAAAATCTCTCCAGCACCACCATAAACAAAGAGTAAAACATTTCTAACGCTATAACCCAATAACAGCACCCAAAGTAACAAGGCTACACTTCATCTTGTATTGTTTTAAAAACCAGGGCTTCCTAAGAAATTGTAAATTAGCACAATATATTACTAGGCTCCTTTTAGAGATTGATGTGCAACAGTAAAAGTTCAGGAAGATTGGTAAAAGTTTCCTCCCAATGGCCCATAATAAAATAGAAAAAAACATCATCTGCATAGCATAATACACTATTCAGCCTCCTGCAGAAATAACACTGAAAGAGAAGCGCAAGAGGATGAAAAGGAGAATTTCAATGACAATATCAAGAAGAAAAAAAGAACTATAATGGCAAATATATCACCAAAATACTAAAAAGAGGTAAAACTCAGGTATTTTCTGTAGAAAACATCATAATAGATACTATAAAAAATACAGTGTGAAGTCCTGTTTCCAAAATGCCATTGTTACATTCAAAAACTTTTACATCAAACACTTTTAAAAAAACAAAAGAATAAATTTTACTTGGTACAAATACAGTAGACATCCCATGCATTTTAGAGGCAGATTTGGAGCTGATCATATAACCTTTCCTCACAGCAGCCTTTGCTAGAAGTAGTTTCAGAAACAAGACAACAATGTCTGTGTTTCTTCCTCTGGATAAAAGAGAGCAGGCTAGAGCAGGTGGACAAAATTAATAATCAAGCTACTATTTCAACAGTGCTGACTGTGAGAGGCCAGATGGTCCAGCTCCTTCCCTGCCCTCACTCTTGGCTTTATCCAGTTACTCCTCCCAATGCTCTCCCAGGCAAATCTTCTTTACAGGGTGTGAGCCCTAAGCCGTGAAGACATAAGCCAGTCTGTGCCACTCAGCCTCGGACCTAAGGATAGGAAATTGACTCTCTCTCTTTTTTTATGTTTATATAGATATAACAAATGAGAATATAGGAAAGAAGAAGCAAAAGTCCCTGTGGTCCTGTGCTGAATCTGTTCTATTTTATTACGTCCTGATTTCCATGATGCAAAAAAAACAGATCTGAAAACAACCCAGAGTGAAAACATCTGGAAAGTTTTTGTCGTTGTTCAACTACAGAGTTTACCATGTCACATTTGCTAGGGTATTTATCCATCTGAGTCCTGCTAAAATTATCAATATCTCATTCAAGAGCAATGTAAAATTGTTTCCTTTCAATGTGATTGCTTAATTGTTTCCCATGTTTATAGCCACTTCTACAGGTTCTACAGAGATGACGAGTTTCTGAGTATTTAGGAAAGTGACCTGCATGGCAGGTGCTAATTATTCTCTTTTCAAAAAGAAGGTTTTAATAGTTGCACAGATTTCATATTTAAAAATGTAAAATTTAGCTATCAAATCCTCTGTCATGAATAATACAGAGTCTCCAAAGTCGTCATCCAAACAAACTAATTGGAGCACATTTCAAATATTTTGAAGGTAAACATTCGATTTATTGAATATGAACTTTCAAAGATGTTTTCCAACGTGGACAGTACTTAATTAATTTGAGTGTACTCAGTTAATTAGAAGACATCCTTTTTTGGTGCAGCAGTAGAAATATAATGGACTCAAAAAAAAAATCCATAATTTTATATTACAATTCTCTCATCCCACTTGCACAGGTATTTTCACACTGGCCCATATGCTACATTGAATTCCTTTAATTTTTTATTTTTTTTTTATGACACCTGGCCAAAACTTAAAAAACATGCCTGGTGTCCCTGCAGCCTTGCTCATTACATTACTGCCCCTTAAATTGTGCTGCTTGTTGGGGATGGTGCAGGGGCAGAGTAAAGCTGCATTGTCCCAGGAGTGGCTGCCCCTTCCATCCTGAGCAGATGTCCTCACTGCTGCCCTCAGCACGCCAGAGATGGGTGATGCACCAAAGGATACCAGGGACCACAGTGCCAGAGGCAGAAGTGGGACTTGGTGCCCTCCTGTTCAGGGGTGGCAGGAATAGCTAAAAGCATGGAAAATTCACACACATGTCAGCTCCATCTGGAAGCTGAAGGCTGCAAATGTGAACACCCGCCAGCAGTGGCTCTGCTCATCCTCAGGGCAGAGGGGGCCATGCGGGTGGGAGGAGAAGGTGGGACTGGGACAGTCCTGCTGGCAGGTGTCTGGAGTCCTGCAGTCCCATCCAGCACCAGCCACCATAGCTTTCTCTTTGGCACCAGTCGCCCAGCAAAATGAAGCGAAAGTGATTTTATCCGTAAATAGAGGAGTCAATTGTTGGAAGTTAAAATCTGTCATTGCAGCCTGGGGATACCACAGTGTTGGCAGGAGGTGGGAGCCAGCTGCGGCCTCTGCTGCAGAGGAGGAGCCCCCGCTCTCCTCTCACCCCCACATCCCCTTGGGCTGTGGCTGAAGGACAAAGTCTCTGCCTGAAGCGGAGTCATGTATGGCATGGGTCTACAGGGACAATGCTGCCTCTCACGTTGTGGGGTTTTGCCTATAGGCGATTATTTCTGGTTTGAAATTTCTGAAAAGGGATCAAACTGTTTCGATATGTTTCACTTTTGAGAGAAAGCTTGTTCTGAAAAAAAAAAAAAATGTTTGGAATTCATCTCCATTTTCACAGTTTTCTTTTTTTCCAACTTGTTGACCTCTCTTTACACCCCTCCATTGTTTTGCTTCCTTCTTCACTTTGCCATTGACAAGGAAATCCTACCCACTACCACTCAAAAAAGCCCCAAAACCCGTATTCTGAGTCTATATCAAAAAGTCTATTCTTCTTCACAATTTTTTCCCCAAGAGCTCGCTCTGTTCTGCCTGATGGTACTACAAAGAAAGAAATAGCATGGCAGAAAAAGTGGATTTTGTTCTGTTTATGTGGCTGTCTGAGGGAAGAGAAGATTCAACACTTCATTAAGTCAACATCAGTACTTAATTTTAGAAGGCAAGCAGCTTGCAGTACATACCTCCTTTCTCACCTCCTGCTTTGAAACAATAATCACATTTGGAGGATCCCCAACAGCTGTGGCAGCCCCCCCAATATTTGTGAAGATTACTTCTGCAATCAGGACATGCCTAGGATCAAGATTAAGTACTTCGCAGAGCCTGTGGTATAAAGAGAATGAAATTAACCTCTTACCCTATCACTAAATTACTAGCACTATCACTAAATTACCTTAAATCTTAAAATTTATAAAATGTACTAAATACAGCCATTTCACTGAAAAATTGCAGGATTTTAAACATAATATTTATTTGTATGTATCTGTATTGTTAAAGTTTTAATTGTGCTACGTTATATGTGGTACAGTAATTATAACAATATAAATGCAAAAAAAAAGATGTTAATGGTAACAAAACTGATGCTTTTAAAACATCATTTAAAGTAATTTCATTTCACATAATTTCATTTAAAGTAATTAATTATTACAAAAGTTGGACTACACAGGAAATAGTATTTCAAATTTTCAGGATCTTACAACTTTTTAAACCACGGTCCCCAGGCTACACTAACCTATGGAAAACTATTCTGGGCAACCACAGGCTCTGCACTCAGCATCAGCTGTTAACTTTCATGTGGGGAGCAGTGCAGAAGATTGTGCAGGCAACCTATTAGTCATGAATCATCTATTAGAGACTTCAGCTTTCAGCCCACGTTTATCCGGGTTATTCTGTTCTTATTTTTCCCCTTCTCTAAAGCTTGACCACGAGCATTTCTATTTGTAATGCAACAAGAGCAGAAAATACACATTCCTCATTATTAAACAAATCTCAGAATGTTTTTTAGCAGTTAAAAAATATTTAATGTTTCTTTAGTAAGATGTTTCTTTAATAAGAAAAAATAAAATGCTTCTTTAATAAGGAGCATCTTAAAGTGCTGTGGCGAATACTGGGATTGACTCAGTAACCTCATGATCCATTCAACTCAGAGCCCACTTGCACACAGTAATCTTCACACAGATTACTTCAACTTGCACAAATTACATTTACGCACAGATCCGCACAATCCGCTCATTTCTGAAGTGCACTTCAAGACTACACAGACTTTAAACCTGTGCCGTGTTATTAAAGGCTGAAAGTTAAGGTCACACCTAAGCTCTTTGCAATGAGAAACGACTGCTTTTCTGTTCATGGCTCATCAAAATGTTACTCTGGTGTGTACAGATGGAGTCCACACTTAAATTATTGCCCCCTCTAACCAATATAGGATGGGGGGAAGAGTGGGCAGCAAGAATGCTTTCTCGGGATTGCTTTGCCGTAGTGCCGTCACGCGTTTCCCTGAAGGAAGAGTTGAGCTTTACTGTTCAGTCTAAGTCTCTATTATTAAAACCTATATTTCAAAGAGAAAAGAGTGTATTGCACAAAAGCTTAACTTGATATACTTCCGCTGTCACTGAGAAAGTCAATTTAAAACTCAGAAAAAACAGTCAGATGACACATATGTCAGCACATAAAAACTCCAGAACAAAAATAACTGTGCAAAAACACGTTATTTCCCCAACAGCATAAAATTATGCAGTTTAAGGGTACTTTGTAGTACAGCCAGCCCAATTGTACCAGTTGTGGTACAAGACCACAATTTTACTTGTAATTTTAACTTCATCACTCCTTGATTTCCAAATGTTTCAAAATATAACCTTAACTTTTCTTTAGTGGTTCTTTCTTGTTGATAGGTCTAGTGACAGCTGGAGGAAAGAACCTCTGATGCACACCAAGAAAGGCCAAGTCCCAAGTATAAAACCATCAGAATGTGTTACCTATATGGTAGGATCAAACTTCTTCAGTTTACTTACCCTAGGTATATAATTTCTCATGTGAACAACAGTTAGCCTTTTTGAGTTCCCAATAACAAAGTATCTTGAAAATAAACTATAGCTGAAAATGGGTAGTTATTAAATTTTTCTATCAGCTTATTACAAAATGCAGAGAGAAACAAGTATCATGTTTTATGCCTTATTAATGGAAATATAAATCCTTATATTCATAGAGTCAGTAGGATTTTCTGCAAGCTTTATCTCCATGGCAATGACAGCACAGTGCAACACAGTGAAGCTGTAGACAAGGGCTGAAAACAATGGCAGTAAGATAAAAACAAAAAATGACCCCCAGCATGAAGCTTTTAGAAATAGGCAATTACTTGGTTTTACTAGGAGAAATAAAATTTTGTTTTAGCTCTGATAGTAATTCAAATACAAATGTTCCCCATATACTGAGTTTCCCCTTCCTCACTGTTACAAACTAAAGTACTTAGTACACCAGGATTCAGTATTTACTGTAAAACTCCAGTACTTAAAGGGTGGCTATAAAGGCAGAGGCTCTCTCTTCACAAGAAGCCACATGGAGAAGGCAAGGGGCAACAAATACAAGTTACACCAGGAGAGATTTCATCTGAACACAAGAAAAAAATTTTCGATGTTGAGAACAACTAACCACTGGAACAGCCTCCCCAGGGACGTGGTAGAGTCCTGCTCACTCAAGGCTTTCAAGATACAACTGAACAGAGCACTAGATAATCTCATCTAGGCTCCCTTTCCCATGAAAGGTTGAACCAGATGGTCTTTTGAGGTCCCTTCCAACCTGGGTTACTCGATGATTCCTTGAAAATAGAATAAATGCTACAGTAGCTCTGCCTGGGAACAGTAGTTCATAACGCATTGATGTCTGGATTTCAATCTATTCCCAAATATAGTTAATTCAAAATATTCCGCCACACAGCTACAGAAAGCTGGTGTTTAATAGTTCCAGTGTTGCTTACTGCTAGAGGTGAAATTAGTGATTGGAGCAAGACAAAGCGATCTCTTCAAAATATAATCGGACAGAAGACAAGTGGAGCTTACATTCACCAGCTGTTTCCCAATCTAGAATAAATTGCATTCACAAAATCTTTTTTTACTGCTTTACACTACATTTTAAAGTGGGAGTGTGTCTTAATAGAATTTTGTGTACTTTAATGTGCTAATGACTGCAAACATTACAGCACATCACTCAAGATCATTTTAAAAACACACTATATCTTTCTGAAACTATACTGGATTAACCAGATTTGCCTGCCCAGACACAGGTTAAATTCAGAATAAAAAGTGATTTTTAATCACACATTGATTAAATGCAGTTTCAAATCATGTGTTACTAATTTACAAAATTTGAAGTAATTAAATTCACTGTTTTCTATTAAAAGTTCTGAATATCTAATCTCAAACTGTGGAATTAACCAGTGACTGTACAAATGTGGTGATCACCAGCAGGAAGAAAATTCAGAGTCTTCTATTCTGAAAAAAGTTTTTAGTTGAAATTTGGAGATTTTTAAAATGTATATGTCACTAGTATAAGAAGGGCTAACAACTTCACTGAAACTTAAATTACTATCTAAAATTGTATATAGATATTATCCAGTAAAGAACAAGGCAGCTTTAATTAAAAAATGTTTGCTGCTTACAGGAAAAAAAGATTTCATCTATTAGGGAGCATTTGGTGCAATATGCTATTGCAGTTAGATATGGAGACAAACCAGAGAAGTCAGCTGCCAAGGCAGTATAACAGGCTTCAGATATGTGCTCACTATTAACACAAAGGGAAAAAGCAACCAATCCCTTTGAAAACAGGACTCTCTACTCTACTACAATAGGAGCATTTGAAATTTCAATTTCCATTTAGATGATCAAAAAAGTCCAAACAAGCATTTTGCACACATGTCTACTGCTGATTGCTGGCTATAAAAGAGTAAATCCAAAACCATAACAATAAAGTACCTTATGGTTACTGGAGTAAAGAGCAGCATAGTGGTAACATTGTCCAAAAATGCAGAAAGAATCGCAGCAAAGAGGCACAGAAACGTAATCATGGCCCACACCTTCCCTCTAGAGAATCGATAAGCCTAATTAAACAAACAAACAAAAAAAAAAAAACCAGAAACAAAATTAAGGGACTAGATCATTCCAGCTTATTGTTCAAAAAATGAAAGGTAAAACAATTTCAAGAAAGATGAGGCAACAGTGAGCTCAGAGCATTTACTACTTCATGCACCTCCAACAGCACCCTCTCCAATATTAATTAATTTAGCAAGAAAACACTTCATGGAAGTGGGCAAACATTTCTATCATGCAGAGGAGGAAACAAGTCTGAAGAGACACCATGCTCTGCTGCCAGGCACAAGGGGGGTCTGTGGCAGGAGCAGGGCTGAGCATCCACCTTCTGCCTGCATGCCTGGGTGAGATAATGAAGTTCAGATTTCCCACCCCCTCCACACACTGGGACACCTTCCCCATCCTCAGAACAGGACTACACAACCTGGGCATTGGTGTAGGTAAGGCTTGTGTCCCCCCATTTTTTTGTTTAGGCGTTCTGTGCTCATAACAGTCCTCCTTGAGACTTTTGTTTTCTCAAGAAAATTAAGCTTTGCAGCAGGTGAAGGAATCCCTCACTATGGGTAACACTTGCTCTACAACCAATCCATCAGAATTACCCTTTTCATGTAATCTTTGGTTCTGCTACTGTGCAAAGATCTGTGGCCATTTTTCATGTGTGATCGTAAAGCTAATGATAACTCCCATACTTCCTCTCTTCCACTGCCAGGCATAAATGCAGTTTTCAGTTATAGCAGAACTGCAGTCCTGGAGGAGTCAATAGAATAACTCAGCTTTAGATGCTGTTTCCTCTCTCCTGTAGAAACAGAATTGCCTTAAGGACTTCCTTTCATCCCTAAGAGATTTTTCAAATTACAAGTTGACCAATGTCATTTCTAATGTGATAAATATACATTGACCTAAGAAAGGTTCTTCAGAGAGAGTGCTAACTTGATTACCAATAATAATTAAGAGTACCAAAACAAGCCTACCTTTACTGCACAATAGTCAAAGAATCCAGTCTCTGAAAATATCGCCACCAAAACCATCTACCAAAAGATGAAGAAAAAGAGAATAGCTTGCAACTGAATTATTGCACAAAAACAATGCCATGTAGTTTATGATACTGACCAAAGTCCTTATCTGACACAGCTCTGAGAATCTGATCACATTCATATCACGTTACCCGTTACAGCTGCCAAATCTTTCCTGTTAATGCATCATATCGTGAAATGTAGTTCTCAACATACACAGTCTGTAAATGACATACTAGTCTGGTTGAATTTTATTTGTAGTGACTAAGTGGGCATCATAATTAAGTACTTTATGTATCTATCTCCCTTATGTCATTAATCGAGAAAAGCCAATAAGTGTGTTTGCTTTCTGCAGTAATGCTCTACAGAGTGCAGAAGATAACAGCTCCAAGAATTACTTGTATTTTCCCACATTTCTGGGAATATCCTATCCTTCCATCTTTGCTCCCAATAGATATTTTCTTTTTGCTTTCTTTTTCTGTGGGGAAGGTGGGAAGCAGGGAGCAGTGTCAGGAAATAAGAAAAGCTTAGAATGGCAAGAGACTATTGTAATTTTGTCTCTCTCTATTGCATGTTTTTTGTTACAGTTTAATAACACTTGGAAAACTCATTTTACCATAAATAGCTCTGTGCAAAGTGATTAAAATAATGTATTATTATAATCTAATCAGATATTTCTCCTTCATTTCTGGTTTGCTTTTTTTTTGGCTCCAAACATAGCACTGACTAAGACAAAGGAAATCACTTTTCTAGGAGAGTGTGTTTGAGGAAGGTTTAGAAAAACAAATTATCAAGATAAATGAAGGTGATAATGCTTGGCACTTAAACAGGTCTTTCCACTTATAGGCCTCAAGGATGTTTTTAGTATGTTATCAACACAATTTTGCAGATTTAAAAAAAAAAAAAAAAGAAACAGAAAAGAATCAACATTTTCTAAAGACTCCTTCAGAGGTCTGATCATCCTTCTTTTTGATAAATCCCTTAGGCCCAAATTTTCATCATAACATCTCAGTAAAGTAAAAATAACTAAATGTTTCAAAAGGAAACATCCCTATACTGAATGTGATTATTTCAGCACATTTAGAGCAAAAGATAGGTTTTAGTTACCATTCCAAACAGCAGCGTCAGTGTCTCATAATCAATCCACTCCACCACTTTGACCATACTTGGCCTCTGTAATCAAAAAATACAATTACCACTGAATGCCACAAAACACCTAACTTGTGATTAGCTATGAAATATAAACTCCACTTAATTGATGAACCATTTAAATAAACTATAATGGAAATTAATAAGTGTTCCTACAAGGTATACAAAATGGACTCTTTATTATCACCATTACTACTATTATTATCATTATTATTACTAATTCAAAGTACTGCAGGTATCCTGCTTGGATCATTATTAAAAGCCTGCATTAGGCTATTGGTTTGTGTAGTTGTTCCTTAGGAAGCATTACAGAAATAAAAGACAACCAAATTATGTCATACACTCCAGTTTTACTTTTGGTAAGAGAACAAAGCATACAGCTTCACCTGTGAACAAACTAGAGGGAAGTTAAAGGAACATAGCAATGATGTGGTGACCAATTATGAGAAAAACAGAGAAAATCAATCAGAAGTTGCACTAAATAGCAACTAAGAGTAAGCAGGAGGGAAATAAAAGGATTGGAAGGTGTAAGCATGAGGTATAATTATTTAGGGTAGTACAAGGCAATGTATTTCCATTTAGGTTTGCTTGGTAACCTAACATTAGTGAAAATAACACTGTTAAAGTAACTCTGAATTAAGCTGAAAATGGTTGTACGCAGCTTCCTGCAAATCAGAACAAAATAGCGTCGACTGACTTTTTTCTATTCTTGTCTATAGCCTAGACTCACTTGTTCTCCCAATATGCTTCCCCATTTCAGTATCTTCCCTACCATCTCTGTCTCTCTTACAAAACACTGCCGTGTCATGTACCCAATGACAACAGGGCATACACCGAAATTTATGATATCATACCCAGAAATAAAGTGAGCACTTACAATTTGGTAACTTACCTCCCCAACAGTAGCTAAGGCAGCTAAAGCTGCCAAAGAGCCCAGCATCGCTGCAAGGGTCCTGTGAACGATCTGCAATAAAGGGTAAGAATTGATCAGAGGCTCTTTTAAACATCTCCTTACTATTAAAAAGGAGGAGGGAAAAGCATAGAAATTCCTGTAGTTGATTCCTTTTTTGTTTGGTTGGGTTGGGTTTTTTAACTTACTCCACCCCATCCCCCTTCAGAAAGACCTGACCAGAGAATGGCTGTTTACTTTGCCTCACTACAGGATTTTATTTAAAAAAAAATAAAAAAAAATCACATAGTAGGAAATCCTACTCTGAAGTTACAAATCTGATCTCAAGGCAGAGAAGGACACCAGTTTCTGGTGTCTGGACACAACTTGGAGACCAGTTTCTTATGTCTCCCAATGGGTGACCCAAGAGGAAGGCAATTCACCTTCCCTAAATTAAGGCTCAAAAAGCCTAATCCTGTTGGCTTCTCTTCCCCGTCTATGGGAAGAAGACATGTGCCCAGGAGGTGATCCACCTCATTCTTTATAGGTGCTTGTTCATCTCCAACCTGTACAAAGCAATTCCCAAGCAAATAGCTCAGACCTGGGCAGATGAATCCCACACATACAGACATATTAGGCTTTGAGTTTCCAGGTCCAGTTGGTTGTCTGCGGCACAGACAGATCTGGAAAGCCTGTGCACCTACTTTTTGTCTCACACACAGAGTTTTATTCTTTCATAATGTGGTTTTTTTACATCGGGATTTTCTCTACAAACTCTTTTGGCTTCAAGAAAGCCATATACTTCAGCTAGAATCTGCTGAACACCTTTGCCACAGTCTCCTCAGTTCTTCAAAACCTGCTTTCATCAGTGTATAGACTAATCCAGTCTTGAACAGTGCTTCTCTCCCATCTCTGATGTTTCTCTAGCATACAAGCAATGCATCTGAAAATAGATCCAAGCCTCTGACCACAGCACAGACATTCATTTCATGCAGTAACCACTGCTAGAATATATGGACATTTGTCCACATGTGTGTACCTAATGAAAAAATGGCACTTAAAATTCCCAAGAAGAAAGTATAAAAAGCATGGCCTGAAAATGAGCTTTTTCCTCCAAGTGCTCATTTGTAGATATTTAATCCACTAAGTCTGGAAGAATACAGATTGTGTAAAATAACTCAGTTAAAGTAAGAATGTAATTAATGAAAATCACACTACAAAAGATCAAATCTACTTAACAGCATTTACTATTAATGTGTTTAAATATTAGCCAGACACAAGTCAGAATTATTTCTGAGATAGAAATAAGGCAATCTGGAAATATTTCATTTGCCACTAATTTCATAAGGAACATTTTGCTGATAAGAAACAATAAGATGTGGACATGCCAAAGTCCTCCTGGCTGCTTGTAAAGTACAAGAAAAAAGGAAAGATTTGGCTTTGCTTTTTTCCTTGAACATAAATTTTTAACACTAGTGGTAAACAACTAAACAATTTACCAGATTACTAGCAAAATAAATACATAAATGACTACTTTAGTAGTCAAAAGAAAGATCTGTTCCATTCTCCTTCATAGTGATAAAGTAGGAGATCAGACCAAGGTTTTTATGTCCTAACAACCTAAAAGTACACAGCACAGATCACAGCTCCCACAGAAATGTGAGTGATAAGTCACTGTTTCATCTTGAACAGTGTCAGAGCATTGATATGAATGCACACATATGGCCCTTCTGATTCTGCAAAGGTGGGGGGCATTTGATAGCATTTGACAGTTCTTGTGGATGACCACAAGGTACAGTAATTAGTCTTTACAGTTCTCTCAAATAAAAGACACAAAGCAGAGATGTCAGGTAGGGAAGATCAGGTTCTTACCAGGGCAAAGTAAGTTCAAAGGTAAGCTACTGGGGAATCCTCAGCTGCCCTCAAACTGGATTTTTTCCCCTCATCTAACAATCACACACTTCAGATAGCTTTTTTGCAGTTCTCAGAAAGATATCACAGCTTTTCTGAGATTTGATTGGGTTCAGATTTTTTGTATTGTTACTTTTGCATATTTCCACATAAGCATTTTTTGCTGTCACCATTGTATACTTAATTGCATACATTGGGTTGACTGAATTTTCACTTTCCAACAGTTTACTGTCATCTGTGGATGAAATTTCCTTTAATTTCTGCAGAAAGATGGGGGGAAAAAAGCTGTCCAAATGCAGCCATCTGTCAGTTCCTTCATCCTAGTGATTTTTTCAAGAAGAATATACAAAAGCATATCCTGAAGAATGAACAAAGACTATTCAGGTGAAAAGCTCTATTACAAAGCACTTGTCAAATGTACAACTCTTCATTCCAACAAACTATTAAGTGGAAGTTATACACTAACATAAAGCCTAGAGAACATGCTTATGTGAACTCCAAGACATGTAAATATTCAGAAGTTGAGGTTTGGGGAGATTTAGGAATGAATAGATTACTCTCTAATTTTCTTTTCACATAAAGCGAACTCCAAACAAATAATATATTCTTTAAAATAATATATAGTATGTTGTATTATATAAAAGGATTTTTTTAAAAGCTTACAAATGGAGAAATTGAGAAACACATTATAAACTGTGACACTCCTTGAACCACAGTTCCATCTAATGTACATTTGGAGGGCATTACATTAGGTAAAATTCCATCATTATTCTTTCAGAAAATAATACAGGCCTCATCCAAGCACTTTCAAAGACTGGAAGCAGGATGAAAATTATTTCAGGATTAATCTCAGAGTGTGTCTATAAACAAAAGCTCAGGTACAGAATTGAAAGAGGTCAGAAATAAATTAACAAAGAGATTAAAACACAGGAAAGCTGAGAGATTTGTTGGACTTTTGACTCTAAAGACATTTTGAAAGATGAAGTGAGAAATATCTGTACTCATTTGATCCTTCTCGTGCTTGAGAAAATGCCTACCTTTATGCATTCTCTAGTAAGCAAAAACGATTACAGTGAAAGAACTTCAATTCATAACAAGTTTCTCTTTCAAACAGGAATTGCCCATAAGATCACAAGTTTGGATTGGCTACATCAGCCTAACTGGATAGAGTTTTCATTTTACAAGCTAAGAACAGAAGCAGAAGGAAATGATGGGCCAAAAGTTACTTCAGTAGCAAGGGTGACTGAACTCAGGTAGTAAATCCAGGGTTACAGCCCTAAGCACTGGTCAATCCAGCCACTACAAGTAGACTTCTGGTGTCAGAGATAACTGGTTGTGGCCTCCTGAAGCAACTCAGACATTTATTTCCACTTCCACCCTCTTGCATATAAATAGTTCCCCACATGCTGTCGTCCTCTCTAGTCCTTCTCATTCTGTCAAAGCCACATGCCAAGCTGACCTCTTATTTTCTTCTCACTCGTTTCTTTCACCCCACAATTGGATCCCTTTATTTCAGTTATTGAGTCAGTTTTAGTATGCTCTATAAAACGCACTTATTATAAAAGTTCCTTGCCTCATTTCCCAGAAAGGTTTCTTAAAAAAAACAAGCAATGGCCATTGAGACGAAAAAGACAGAACAGATGAGGAAGATCTATTGGTTTGCATGCGAGAACTCCCCACCTCCCAACCCAGCTACAAACCTTATAATCTCTTCACAGAAGGGGCATCTTCACCATTAAAATCATCTTTATTTCTGTCTGAAGAATGACTTAATGAAAGAGCTGACTTAATGAAAGAGCAAAGGATAGTGCTTGCCTTTTACAAAGGGATAGCTATCTCAATACAAACTGCTACTAAAAACAATGCAGCCCAGATTTCTCTCTTCACAATGTATGACTCGGTCGTAGAGCTCACTGATACAGGATGTCACTGGGCTGAGAGCTGAAAAGATTTCAAAAAAGGGAATGAATATTTGCAGAATTTTATACAAGTAATGAAAACGCACAAAGCTGCAACAGTGGAGGCTATTAAAAATACCTTCAACAATGTAGATGTGGTGATAACAACATCAGTGTCATGCCATAGGGTTAATTCAGAATGGGAAAAGATTAGAAAAAACTTCTACAATGATTTTGTTTTATAATTATATGTAGAAAGTTTGTCTCATGATTGCCTGCTGTGTGATAAACACAACATGCTAAATGCTGGTTCCATATGGTCATTTCCATACTCTTATTTCAGGTAAGAAATTATAGCAACACAAATCATTTACGCTACAAGTCTTTGTGCTTGATATTAATTAAAAATAAACATTTCCAGAGCTGTAATGCAAACTGGATTTAGACAACATAGACCTTCTCCAGATTTAAATTTCTTTGTCTATCTGAAAGTACTTCGGAACGTTTGCACAGAGTTCATCAAATGTTTTGGTAGACTGCAACAGCATCATTATAAAAAGGATTCAAGATTCCAAGCACTATCCTGTACAGTGCTCCAGGAGGTAAAAGGAAATTATTTAGAAGCCAAATGAATGGTGACCTGTATGCTATTTCAGAGCATACATTTCCCGGCTGAAATCCAGGTCATGCATATTTCCAAAATGTGCTTCTGAAGATGTTTGATAAATGATACATTATACCAAATATTTTATTTCCACAAGTCCCTCTTTATAAGCGATAAATGGCAGTTGAAAGGTGATTGTCAGTGACTTTAATGTAAAGCTTCAAATGCAGCCTCAATTAATTTCTTATCCTTCTTTTCTCCAGTGAAGCCTGTTGCATTAAACTACTTCTTTTACTGAGAAATTAATTTTCATTTGATAGAGTGGCAGCATTGCTGCATTTCAACAGGAGGTAGTTATTCCTAAGCCTATGTCCACATATGGGTTTTATGCATTTTCCACCTGCCTCCAAAGTAGCTGAGACCTCCCCTATAAGATCAACAACCAAATCCTTCTTAGACTTTGTAAAATGTCTAGTTCGATGCTTTATTCTCAGGAGACAAGGAGGGAGAGAAGGGGAGTAAAATTTGCTCTAGGAAGCTTGTTTTCTGACCTTATGCTTTATATCTATTCCTTTTTATGTTTTAATAAGGGCTTATTAGGTTAAAAGAAGATATCCTCAGCAGTGGAAGAGGGTTTTTTCAAAGACAAAGAGTTTGTTTTTCTTAAAGATAATCAAGACAGTATTAGCCTGACTGCCTCTGGAAATGTGTTCCTTAGTCAGATCCCTTTGTGGAGATTATCTTATCATTTACTGTCACATACTTTATAAATTTTGGTGCTCTGCATTGCCCTGAACTATTCCAGCTGTTTTAGCAGGATACAGACAAAACTTCAGTCTTTCACATTACACATTTGGAAAAATTAACACCGAAGCATGAAACCAGCAACAGAAGCTGAAATCAACCTGAAATTTGTAGAAAAAAACGGTAATTTAGCTAACTAATTTAGGTAAGTTTTCCTAACTCTGTCAAGCAACACAAATGAAAATTTAGGCTTATGTTAGAAAACAAGGGTCAAAAACGTCTTGCAATACGTTGAACTCTACCCTTCAGTAGATCCACTTCACTTCAAAGCTGAATGGCATCAAATTCTCGATTCATGATAATTTGCTTTACTTCTGGAAAATTGCCCAATTTGGACAGAATATAAACCAATAGACTAGAAATACAGGATATAGTCAAGTACAGATGAGATCAGAGCAGCAGAAAAGGAAGGTCAGTGGAGCCAGTCATATTTACTTGATTTTCTTTATGCTATAGGACAAGAGGAAATGGCCTCAAATTATGCCAGAGGATGTTTAGATTGGATACTAGGAAAAAATTCTTCACCAAAAGGGTTATAAAACATTGGAACAGGCTGCCCAGGGAAGTGGTGGAATCACCATCCCTGGAGGTATTTAAAAGACAGGTAGATGTGGTCCTGAGGGATATGGTTTAGTGGTGGTTTTGTCAGTGTTAGGTTGATCGTTGGACCTCATGATCTTCCAACCCTAGACAGCCCTAGACAATAGGTTCCTTCTAACCTGGACAATTCTATGATTCTGAGATTAAAGAGACCATTTAACCATAACAGTTAGTGAAGGCACAGCCACATATCTCCCCTCTAGTTGGTGATTGCAGCTAATGCTTTACTTCCTTGACCCCTCCCCTCGCTTTGCTCCCTACAGGAGCTCTGCAGAACTAGTTCTGCAGCTTCTTCACCTGCGGGACATTCTTCCCAGAACACAGGAACCACTTATAGGGGATATATCTTAACAGCTTGTGCAAAATGAATAATAATGGAAAATTAATTGCCTTAGAATTACTTAGTTAAGCAATAGCAAGTAGATTCTGTAGGGATTTTAATGAAACAAAGGGGAGTTGCTTGACATAGTTTAGAAAGTATTACTTGTACTGATGCAGTATTCAGGGATGGACTAAAGCAGCTCTTGAGGCGAGCACATAGGGTACAGCTGCTGAAAGATGTTTTGCATCAAGGATCCCAAAGTGACTACAAACATCACAAAAATGAGTGACAGCAAAAAAACCTATTTATATTTCCATCTGCAGATTAGAGCACTGTCTATATATATACTATACACGCAGCCACACAAATCATAAAATAAGACTTTAGGTTAAATTCTTATAAAATCTTATTACTAAGCTTATTTTTGTAAGTCAAAATATGTCAAAATTGCATCATGGTACGTAAGTATGCCTTGCTTGAAAAAATTCCCCACCAAAAACTAACAAAAAACCCCACCCTAAACCCTGGACCCACAGTTTACACATTTTTAGAAGAATTCAGTGGTGATTCAGTCTAATAATACTACCATATGCATTAACTATGTGCCCAAGATAGTTAAGAATGCAGACTGAAGAGGTCTGTGGACTTGGAAACTAGCTATATCTTTTAGTATTAACAGGTATTCTTATTAATCACACGATAGCTGATCCCTGTAACTCTGTGAAAATAACATTCACTATACAATCCATAAGCTCTTTTTGCTGACAAATTCCCAACTCAAAAAGACTTGTTTTTTTTTAAATAGAATCATTAGATTCTATAGTGAACTGTGCAACTCCTGAAGAACATCTACACAACCACAAGCTATGAAACCTCCCATCTATGACATTCTGCTAGAATATCCATTTTCACTCAGATGGTGTGCCAAATTACTTGTTCTGATTCAATGTCAGTGGAGAAAGTCAAGGTACAAACAACACTGCCTTAAGGAAAGGCATAGAAGGCAGCAATTTGCCACTTCCTAATGCAATGTTTCAAAATGTAAGATGGCATTACACAAGATGATTATCTTAAATAGAATGTGATTAAAAGTAATAATATATGCTATCCAAGACAAGTTAATGCCTGTGTTAGTTCATTTTTACTTCTATAGTAAGTTGACTGAACAGGTTAAGAAATACAAAATAGGGATATCTTGGGAGTTTTGTCTAGGAAAGATAGCTCTGAAATTCTATAAGTAACCACATTAAGTTTCGCCAGCTGACATCAATTCTTTCTATATGTAAAACACAATGCATAGAAGGAACCAGGGAGACTTAAGGAGTTCAAATT
This sequence comes from Tringa tobata, assembly GCA_033628505.1. Taxonomy (NCBI): domain Eukaryota; kingdom Metazoa; phylum Chordata; class Aves; order Charadriiformes; family Scolopacidae; genus Tringa; species Tringa tobata. The sequence goes on from JAHREE010000480.1 coordinate 2,564,050, forward strand.
ATGTTCTGTGAATAAATTATCTGATTAATTCATTCCCCTTTTCTATATAGAAAATTTATAAGCCAAGACTAGATTCTGCAAAGGTATTTGTTACTCTATAGCTCTATCAAAGGCTCTGAACAAACACTGTGCACAATTTGCAATCTTTTCACTTTCTACGAGCTTTCTTCCTCAGAGACATCACTTCTTGCTATTTGTAGAGAAAACTGACGGGCTAAAGCCTCATGCTGATATGGGACATTGAATTAACTTGTTCAGAGTAGTCGTCGAATGATGGGAGGATAAATATGTCTTTACTGTATGAGATAAACAAGACTATTGAAATATTGAAATTATATTTTCATCCCTTGGAAACTTAGGGGAAAAACAAAGCTGGAGTAAAGAGTATAGAACCAGGAAGGAAAGAGGAAAACAGCATTTGTACAGATGTTGGACAGAGGATCCAGAAGAGGATTTATTCCTATATAATGAGGGTTGAAATGAGTGCTTTTCTTCTGAGTCTGGTTTTGAAATAGCCTCCTACCTCAGAATATTGCTAATGAGAACTAGGGATAAAAAAGTATAGCATAGCACCTAGTAAATATTTCTGTCAGATTTTTACAAAAAAGAGGAGTCTGTCCTATCTATATTATTACAGCCACAGGTGGATGTTTTCCAGCCTATACCTGCTAGGATGGCTCCAATGTAAGAAAATTATTTTTATACACCTCCAGGAAACACCAGAAGGGGAATATCCAGTAACAGTTGATACTCTGAGAGCCTCTCAGAGTCCACTTTTCAAAGTGAGTCTCTTTATTTGCTATGATGTTGGGGGGTTTATCTTAATGTGAAATTGCACAGAGGTACATGGAGATGGATGAACTGACATTCTGGTAAATCAGGGCTTTGAATCAGGTCAGATTAATAGAAAGCAGAGCTCTGTAAAAAGACAGAATGGTGATTATTTTTATGTGCCAGGGCACCTCAGTCCTGAAATATTTTAGCTACAAAAAAGCATTTGTTATATAACTAAAGTAGAGAGATCTGGTCCTCAGCCAGTAAAGGACTGATGTTGCTACACTGAAGACAAAAGACCACTACTGTGGGCTGACATGATCAAGGCCATGGTAAATCAACTGGCTGGCCTGGCAACAAGCTTTCAGTCTTGCAAGACCCTTTTGCAAGACTCTTTTGCAAGGGTCAGTCCAGTCCTCCAGCACCTATCTCAACAGGCTTTGCTGCCTCCATTCACTCTACGTGCCTTGATATCATTCCTGACGCACACCCTTGGTTTTGTGTCCTAAAAGCATTATTCATGGGGACTTCGAGACACTTATTATATTCAGAGTTTTGAACAAATTCTGAAATTGAAGAAGATGCCACCATCTGTATTTCCCCAGTTAGCTCAGCATCCTCAAGACTAATGAAATTGTGAATTTCTAGTAAAGAAAACACATGGCACAAATCACAAAAGTGGGGGGCAAATCTATTTTACTCTCCCTATGTGAATCTTTGTCAACTATCTTTTAATATCAGGATAATACGACCTTGCAGAATTAGAATCATGCACTATGGACAACAGTACAGCAAACTGCAGCACTCGCATCACCTTTACAGGGAGCTTTCTGCTCTAGCCAGCAGTTCCTCTGGAGGCTCTTTCATTCCTGACATCTCCTCTCTTTCTCGCTCCAGTTTTCTTCTCTGTATTTTTTTCCTCTTTAGATCATGCCATCGCGTCTCCCTCCAAGCCTGTCCTCTACACTCTCTCATGTTTGTTTACTCACTTTTGCCCTTGCTCTTGCTGAAGGAAGACATCATTTGAGATCTCAAAAGAAGCTAAGTGATTTTCATCCCTGTTTGTGTGCATTAGAAGTGTATGTGTGTTCTAACACCTTGTTAAATTTGTAAGACTTCATGGCTCTCTACCCCTCTGGCTGCCAAAGGCAGGGTGGAAACTGAACAGCAGCATTCAATTAAGCTACTTTAATGTTCTATTGCCTGTCTCAAACAGAAAGGATTAAAAACAACCCACAACATGCGTAGTATGCAAGGCAGAGCAACACACTTGTGCTCGACAGTCTTTCAGAAATTGAATAACATACAGTTCAAAATTCATTTTAAAAGGCAATAGAAAATAGAAAATGGGCATTTGGAAATTAGTTTTTACACTTAGTGTTGAAAATATGACTCCTATTATTTCAAAAAATAGCATTTGGCAAAAAGCGGAGCCTGGATGACAGCATCTTTTAAAGCAGACAATCCTATCAAGACCTTAGAATAGCAAGCAGCACCATCCAGTGGCAATTTTTTCCTATTAAGTTCTTAATTAAGGCAAATTTACATACTACATAAGTACCACAGCACTCAAAAGAAGATATTTTTCCTTATAGCACACATATTCAGAGCAGAGTCAGACTTGTACCAAGATAGGTCTAACAATTAGACAGGCAATAGTCAGTGTAAAATCAATATTCATATTGGATTAATAATACAAAACCATTGTTATATCAAGCTAGGATCCAGCTGAGGGTTTTGTTTGTTATTATATTGTGTTTTTCTTTAAATTTAAACATATTCTGTCCTTGTCTTACAGCACTTTGCTTCCTTTACACTTCCTTTGTTGCAGTTACAGCAGGTAAAAATTATTGTAGTTTATCTGACTGGTGCTGGCTCTATTGTGTTGGAGCATCCTCATTGGTGGCAGTGGCTCTGCTTAACCCAAGCAGTAGAAATCCTGGCACCTCAGGGGTACTGATCCAATGCTCCTCCTAAGGACCAACTTGTAATGCTCCTGCATAGCAGCTTTAAATTCATTTTGAGCCTCTCAAAACAGACAGAGGTCAAAATGCACAGAGGTCACACCCTCCTCTTACATCAGAGAAATGCAGGGAATGCCCATAAGCCTTCATAGTCCATACTGCTTAATTACTAGCTCTGTCACAGGCTGTTCTCTCCGGGAAAACAACTAGGGTACCATTTGGTGAATATTTCACTTTGGGTGACAGGACGGATGGATCCACCCCATGCCTGGATCCCCTTGTTCAATCCAGTCCTCCAGCACCTATCTCAGCAAGTTTTGCTGCCTCCATCTGCTTCACATGTCTTAATACCATTCCCATTGCACACTCTCAATTTATGTCCTAAAAGCATTATTTGTGTGGACTGCAAGACTGCCCTCATTATATTGCATGTTTTCAGGTAGGGGAAAAAAAAAAAAAAAAAAAAGAGGGAAAAAAAAAGAGTAGACTTTTGAATGGTAATGGTGCTTTAGGGTTATGGGGACTCCAAACCAGACCCACAACCACATGCTGCCAAGAAAGGATGCAGCTAGCCTGCTCCAGAGGGAGCTGGATTTTTCTTCAAGCTGTTTTTCTACTACATTTTTAAGTTTAGGTTTCACTACACTGCATTCAGGTTCTGTGCAACCACCAGAGTCACAACATTTATGATTTATGCCTCGGGCTGGGAAGTTTGCTCTCCAGGCCCTACATCTTGGCTCCATTTCTACCTCACTGTAAAACACTGCAGAGAATCAAGGCAATAGATATCACGGCAACTTTCTCTCTCTCCCCAGGTCAAGACCAGAAAGGTGGGGGTTGGTCTCTTCTCCCAAGTAACAAGTGATAGGACAAGAGGAAACAGCCTCTAGTTGCACCAAGGTCAGTTTAGATCAGATATTAGGAAAAAATTATGCACTGAAAGGGTTATCAAGCATTGGAACAGGCTGCCCAGGGAAGTGGTGGAATAGTCATCCCTGGAGGAATTTAAAAGACAGGTGCTGAGGGACATGGTTTAGTGGTGGGTTTTGTCCATGTTATATTGATGGTTGAACTAGATGATCTGAAAGATCCCTTCCAACCTAGACAATTCTTTGATTCTATGAAGTAAAAGTCTGCAGGAGAGCATCCTTGCCCTACTGGAAGCTGGCCAACACACCCAGGGGCACTGGCTTTCCTGCTCTGCCCTGATCTTGGACTCCTTTTCTCCCTCTGACCCCCAGACAGGAGGGCAGATGAGGGCAAATTGTCATTCTTGCCTAGTGAGGTATAGCTCAGACTCTTCGGCATAGAGGATAGATGGTTTGTTCTAAAAATCTGCCCCTTTTTTTCCACCAACTCCGACACCAGTGTTTTAATTCCTCTTTACAATTTTTCCATTCTTGCAGGGCTGGAAATAATATCAGCATGAATATTCTTTCCCACAAAGGCCAGGTAGAACATCAGCTACAATTTTCTTTTTTACACCACCGTTTCTAATAAAGGCTGTAGATGTTTTTCTGTCCCTTTGCTACCAATCTTTTTGTACGATATATGTGAAGGTGGGAACACTCTAATCCACATTCTTCTCTGTCTGTATTTAAAGACAAATCAATACAAGAATGGATGGGAAGTGAGAAACCATGCTGAGTAAGCTGATCACTGGCTTCTGTGTCTTTCCTCATCAGAAAAATTCTCCCTTAAGATTAGCCTATTGCCACCACTTAATATTACGTTTCATAGACCAGTGCGTGTTTCTTCTGTTTCCTATTCCCTGTCTGAAGCATAATTTTTCCTGTGCGAATAAATAGCTTCATTACTGGAAATAAGCAAAAACTGGACTGTGTGAGCGTAGACAGTAGTAATAACAAACATCTTATTTCATTTGTAAAAATGCTTCCTAGGAGAAAAGACTGGTGCAACCAGCCCACAATGCTATGAAATATGGTCAGACTGAACCATGCAAAAGTTTGACTCTCTGCAGCTAACTTCTGGTAGTTAAATGCTATTAAAAATCACTCTCCTTTGAGTTAAAGAAATTAAGCTTAAGGGGTGTTTATTCATAATTTAAGCTGCTTAATAATAGAAAAGCAATATGGAGAGAAACTGACACTCTCCATTTCCATTAAACTAATAAAAATTGTGATTATAAACCCATGTTTCATGCTAGTAATAAGTGAGAGCTTTTAAGGCCAGATCTTGCACTTTCAAGTATTTTTTTTCTAAGCAGGTATACAGACTTGTAAATATTATTCAATATGTCAGACATTAAAATGTCATTTGAAAGACTCTGACAAGGTTTGTCTTAGAGCTACCTACAAGACAGGATATGAAACTAAATGATACCACCTGTGATAAAACAAGCCCTATGGAATATCTTACAGAATTTCTGATACTTTCTGGTATTGCGTTTTTTGCCATTTGTTGTGCTGCTTGTATTTTTTTTTTAATTTAATAAAATGAATGTTATTCTGCCTTTTCTCCTGACTAAATAAAATGTTTTATAAAATAGCTTTAGAAGTCCATTAGCTTCACATTTGTTGCTGCTGGATCATTTAAGTATCATAAATGGCTAGCACTCCATTTTAACCCACAACACAAAACAAATATATTATTGAAGGAAAATATTGGACAAGTGCACTCAATAATTCATTCAAATTAATGAGCTCTGTCTTTTAATAATAGATGTTTAACATTCCTCCTTACATATTTCTAATGAATGCAGCTCCAACATTGCTGCAAATATGCAGTTAATAATTATTAATAAGAGTTTTATCAACTCAAGAAACTTTCATAAATACCAGTAAAAGTTTATAATATTAACAGCTATTTTAAGATATAGATAGGCAGAGTCATTTCTGCCTGTATCTGTGTTCACAGAGAATGGGATAATACGCTGGTTATCCTTGAAAGAAACCTAAGTTATTTTACCGTATTACAAAGAGCGAACAATGAGATTTCATCCACACTACTTTTCCTTAACTATGCTTTACCACCAGAAATAACCATATGCCACTTTTTATTGAATCTGAGTGAATGGAGTGTAAACAGTCACTTCAGTTATATACATAGAAAAAGGTTTTGATGGAAAAAGAATCAAAATCAAAGAAGGCAAAAGGCAAAACACACTCTAATCTGAAAGAACAAAGATGTTTGGAGCAGAGAAGTGTAAAAATAAAATTTTCTAAGACTTTTTTGTTTGAGGTTTTATTTCAAGACCTCAGTTGAAAGATGCTACACATTTTGAGGATCAAAACTAGAAAGAAATTATCTTGCAATAAATTATGAAATAATTTAGTACAGCAATATCAATGTAGAAATCTCTACATCAGCACTTTACATTACATGTCCCTGTAGACCAACATGAAAACAAACCTATAGCCCATCTTACCTATGTTCCTCAGTAATCCTGAAGAGTCAGACAACAAAGCTGAGATCAACAAAGTTAAAACAGGCACAGGGGGTTTTTTTTAACATACACTTGTTTTAATTTCCTGTGCTGTGTAGGCTTCCAAGAACAAAATTAAATACTTCGTTGTTTTCAACATGTCTATAAAATAGTACAGATTAGATTAATTCAAAAATACCACAAGAAGTAGATTACTTTTCTCCTTTCTCCTCTGGGAGAAGGGGAGGGAACTGAAGACTGAAATGCAAAGAGGGGACTGATCAATATTTGAAGAAAGATCAATTTCAAGAGAATGAATGTCTGGTTATTGAAGGAATAATGATTACATGGGGTAAAAAAAAAAAAAAAAAAAACACCCACAGGTTTCAAACAGAAAATATAACTAAGAAACGTCCATCTAAGGAGATTTAAAGCAATATACAAAATTTCAAGGGCCACTATAGGATTGTGAAGTAAGAAAATATCCATATTTGTAGTAAGTGCGAAAAAGAAATCATTAAAAATGAAAGAGGAAAAAGAGGTATCTTCTTTTACCAGAAATATATTTGTATTCTATGAATACCTAACACATAATCAGTTTCAAAAGAAACAACACTTAAAATAAATGCCTGAAGAAATTAGGTTCAAGAGCTTAACATGTTTTTTGAAGAACTTGAGACAGTAAGACTACTCCACTGACAAGGACTAGTTCCTGACATACATTGACCTACTGAAAATTTGATGCCAACACAGAAGCAAACAGTTGCCTCAATGCAGAGTTTACCCTGTGTCTTTACAGTGGTACAAGTTTGGAGAAGATGACAGTTTACAATAAATGCACTTCATTTTCCAACTGGAACTTCTTACTTCATCAGCTTTTTCCATCATCTCTATCTGCAGGAGGCAGAAGCTCTTGCAGTAGGTCTTTCTGTGCACCCCCTGGTGACTAAGTTAGCAAAGGGCAAGTGGAGAAGGCAAGGGAAAGATTAAAAGATGAGGACACTGGAGTTGAGGAGGTTCTGTGTACAAGATGCACAGTTCATGTTTGGAGAAAAGGGCTGCACAGGAGGAGCAAGATGCACACGTTCAGGCTGGTCTTGTGAGTTGAAAAAGATAAAATACTTCCTCTTTCTTAATTAAGAAAACATGCAAAAAAAATAGCTCTAAAACTTGTATGGGTGTTCACACTGTCTGAAGTTGAGCCTGTATTGCCAATGATAATGAACAAAATACAGGAAACTATAACAAAGACTGATGAAAGAAGGGGAACAGCAACACTGAAAATGAAAATCCATGAGACATCACTCCCTGCAGCAACACCAATTGATTTTTCTAACAGCGATAACTGCTAATGGAATAGAGAGTGCAATGTGTGGAGAAAGAAGGACTTCAGGCACTAAAATTGAAGATACTGAATATAAGTTAAGCCTCTATTACATATTCTAACAATATTAACATCCATCTCTTGTAAGACATCCATGAGGGAACCAAACAACAGCTGAGTTTTGTTTCTATGACGGTTATTGCCAGCTTACATATTCAGTTTAAAATTTACTCTGCTTTTAGTATCTGTCATTCCTAGAGAGGTTATGGAGAAAACAGCTAACATCATGATGCAATAGGTGAATTTCCACATTTTAAAATGAAAAAAAAAATATTTACAAGTATCTATTTCTACCTTTGAATTTGCAGAAATAATTTTTCTGTGAACAACAGCAATTGTTCCTTGCTCTTTTCACAGAAACAATAAGATAATGGGTTATTCTAAAGCTTTTTCTTAGAAACAACAGGAAAATTCCTTGCCTTTGCCTTTCAGTTTCAAGCCTTTTTTTCATTTGATACATGAATTGTTCCAAAGTAGCTTTCTAGGATGCAAACATGAAACCTCAGCCATTACATACATTAAAAACCTATTGCTTTTGCAATTGCTAAAGGGTTGAATTTTTATTTTTTTAAATAAAATTGCATTTAAAAGATTATTTTGGTTCTTTGCTGTATGCCTACATATATTTATAGTAAAATCTAGTTCAGTCCCTCTCCACACTTAATATTATATCTCTTTGCTCATTTATAAAGTACATAGAGGCAGTTTTAGCTTCATAAATAAATCAGCAATGCTGAACAACATAATCTAAGTGTCTAAAGCATTTGTCATGTTGAGTGGCTCCTTTACTGAAATTTGGTTAGAAGGTGTTCAACTACCCTACCACTTCAATGGTTAACATGATGAAAAGCTTAAAATATGCAAGGGATGTGGAAAAAAAAAATGAGCATGCTGGACATAGTTACTACAGAGCATCTTGTAGACTTGATTTGATTCGCTTCTCTGTTCAGTACTAGTGTAAATCAGGTGTGATTTAATTTGGAGAATTCATTGACAGTGTGGATGCTCATATGAATTAAAAAAAGAATATATGTTACTCCACCCTGTATCTGTTCTTTATTTCAAGATAATCAGACAGGAAGAGTTTTCAGTTCAGAGAAGTCAATTGGAGCCCTGTGCTACTTCTGACGTGCTTTCTCTCTGTAGTGCAAGGCATTTTTGTCAGATTTGATACCTCAAGGCTTTGGAATGAAGTTGCAATATATGTTTAAAGTTCCCTGTCCCTTGACTTCTTCATGTTAACTCAGACTCCATTTCCTCTTTAAATGATACAATAAAAGAATTTCTAAATGTCACTCATTAAAAAGTATGCTCAGTTTAACCTTTGAAGAGTAAATTACATTCATAGATTGAGGTGCCTTAGAGAAGGGAATAACCAAAGGGTTCGTTTTTTTTTTCTTTTACCTGTTTTTAAAATAAGATTTTTCACAGCTTTTATAGCCCAGACTTATTTTCACTCTCACAGCCAACTATAATCCTGTTAATATATTAAAACACTGATAGGTCCTAATAGAAAAATAGACAAGATTATGGTAACATTTATATTACTTGCCAAAATCAGTTACAGTTCAGAACAATTTCCTTGCACAAATCTTATTCATGCTATTAGTAACACTGATGGTACAGCAAGGATTCATATATACACTTTAAAAGTATATTAAAGCCCAAGAATGAAGCCCTTCCTTGTGCTCCATTTACAAAGTAAGGGGGGGGAGGGGGGAATCAAAATAAAAACATGACTTACTTCCAATACGATTAGCACGTAGACACCTACTAAAATGATGGACGCAATTGTTACTTGTGCCTCTATGTTTGCATGAAGGTACTGATGCTTCATGGAGAGAGGAACACTTCCAGGCTCCTGTAGGAAAGCTTGAATATTTATGAAGATGGTGCCTCTGGTTAGAGAAAGAAGTTTTACTTACTTATGGAACGAAATATCATTAGTTTTATTTATGTATTACTATATGCATTTTATATTGAATATCTTTAAATGTATGTATGCCTGTTATATTTGTATAACTGCAAGCAAATTTTCAAATATTTTCACCCTATCTCTCTAAATACTATAGTTTGTAAAGTAACTCAAGTACAAACCAGCCTTGTAAATCCATTTAAAAAGCAAAGAGAAACCATCCTTTTCTGTCCCTCTGAAACAGATAGCGATAGATTATTTTTAAAACATTATCTACTCTTATGTAGGCAAGTCTATGTAAACTAATATTTCAGTGGATAATTTCCCAGTCTCTTAACCAACCTGTTTGGTATCTGAAAGGTTCTAGTTGTGATGATTTGCTGATTTCTTCTTGAACTTAAGGGTAGAGACCAGTTGTATACCACCTGCAAGAGAGTCACATTTGGCAATATTAATAAGAGTCAGTGAAAGCGATATGTTTCTGATCTGGGAGTTTAAACTTCTTTGTTCAAACTCCTGTGCATTTTGGAGAACTTTTTTGTGGAGAGGACATAGCACACATCAGCCTAAATTAATTAATTAAGCAAACTCATCCTCATCCCCTCATGCTCAATCAATGAAGTGAGAGACATCTCCGGGAGGTGCTCCATAGCAGGGACGCCAAATCACACTTTCTGTATTGACTATAAGGAGCACCTAGGGCAGCCAGGCCCAGAGACAATGATATGGATCACTCCCCAAAACTGCCTGGGAAGAAAACTAACATACATGAGGTACAGATGATGACAGGCCCAGGAGCAGCATCATAACCCCAGACTTTAGGAACAGGACATGATAGAATTTCAGTGAACAGAATTCCTGTTTGCTAATCTTCTAGCAAAAAGAAACAAAATATCTTCAGAAAATAAACACTTTCTGAAGCTTTGCCCATTACTGCCCACTGATATTCATGCAAGTTTAGCCAAATATACTCTATAAATGTAGATACAGATATTTTCTCTTTTTTAAATAAAAGGTTCTTTAAAAAAATCACATTTGGTTAATTGTAGCCTAAATCCAGAGCCTGTCCTGACCCTGTACCTTACAAAGTACAAAAAAATCCCAGCTAAATCAGTCAGCTTGGGACACCTGACACAGAGAAATGCCTGAGGAGCATGCAGGCAGGGAAGTTTATTTTGGCAACCTACTCCTTGGGTCGCATAAGGACCATCGCTAGCACACCAGCAGGAGGTAGGCTGCCGCAGCCACCTGTGCTCTGGCTACCCCAGAGCAATGTGAAGGCTCCTTGGGGATCACAGCCAGCAGCCCAGGTCACAGCAGCCTCATCATCACAGGGATGAGTGGTTTAAGAGAGTGTAATTGCCATTACAGTGTTGTTCGCCACGCTGAGGTAGTGGGACTAATGTTTTGCCGTAGACTGTGAGATTGGGTGTAAGCAGGAATACTGTTGGCATTGTTCAGCTGTGTTGTCACTGGTAGGGGCAGACCACCCTATCACATATACAGAATGAGAGGGAGTTGTTTGTATGTCAATGCTATTCATTAAACGATGAAACTTTTTTTTATTTTGTAGTGATACACGTGACAGGCTGTAAAAGACCCTCCTTCACCGAGTTCTCTGGGGGAGTGCAGGAGGAACGTGTTACAAAAAACATCAACAATGAGAAAGCCTTAAGAGAAATAAAGCCAATAAATGTGACACTTGTTTGAGAAAATAATTCACAACAAAACATGAAAATGTATTTCAGTGAGTGCAAAAAGGCACTTCACACACACACTTCACAGTTCCTTCCAATACAACTTTTGAAAGGTTGCCAATTTTAAACACAAGAACTTCGATGTTAAGTGTCAGTCAAGGGGCATAAATTTTACAAAATTTTCATATAGGAAGCTAAAGGAAGTCTTATAAAAACAGAAGAAAATGTAACTTTACTCTTATTAGAATAAGTCTTCTAATGCTGATGATGACACACTTCACAGCAGGGAAAAGCACAACAGCTTAGTCCACACAATGGAAATATAAGTGACAAAACACATCTCAGAAAAAGAGAAAAAAAATTTAAAGACCATCACCTGCTGCTGGCGTCTCCTCCTTGTTCCAGTGTCTTCAATCTGGCTGATTTGTACTACAATGTATTCCTCTGTTTGCTGATCAGCTACATCTGCTGCAAATGGGCCTCCTATGTCTAACTTCAACAGAGCAGAATCATGAAAATCGGTCAGATTCATAGCTGTTAATCGAGTTGTTAAGGTGTAAATTTCCAGTAAAAATGATTATAGGCTGTACAAATTTCAGGGAAAAAAATATGGATTAGTCAACTTACATTGAAAAATGCTTTCTTCAGCTAAAATGCTATGAAAAGAACAAAATAGATGTCTACTTCCTCACCAAGTAGTACTGTTTTGGCAAGGTTTCCTAAGGAAACAGGAGTTAGAGGTTCAAAACAAGTACATCTGTCCTTTCCTAGTGACTTTTGAGATCAGTGCTTTCAGATGACACCGTAGGTGTACCAACACTAAAAAATAGCCTCATATGGAAATAGATGGAGAAGAAAGGCTTTGTAAGTGCTTGTACTAGATGAAAGGCTGCATCATCAGCAATTATCATAGAATCATAGAATGGTTTGGGTTGGAAAGGACCTTAAAGATCATCTAGTTCCAACCCCCTGCCATGGGCAGGGACACCTCCCACTAGAGCAGGTTGCTCAAAGCCCCATCCAGCCTGGCCTTCAACACTTCCAGGAATGGGGCATCCACCACTTTCCTCAGCAACCTGTTCCAGTGTCTCACCACCCTCACAGTAAAGAATTTCTTTCTAGTATCTAATCTAAATCTCCCCTCTTCCAATTTAAAACTGTTACCCCTTGCCCCCTCACTACGCTTCCTGACAAAGGGTTCCTCTCCAGCTCTCATGTAGCCTCCCTTCAGATATTGAAAGGTCGCTATAAGGTCTTCCTGGAGCCTTCTCTTCCCCAGGCTGAATAACCCCAGCTCTCTCAGACTGTCCTCATAGGAGAGGTACTCCATCCCTCTGATCATCTTCGTGGCCCTCCGCTGGACCCATTCCAACAGATCCATCTTCTTACTGTGTTGGGGACTCCAAAGCTGGACACAGTACTCCAGGTGGGGTTTCACGAGCACAGAGTAGAGGGATAGAATCACCTCCCGTGACCTGCTGGCCAGGCTTCTCTTGATGCAGCCCAGGATGCAGTTGGCTTTCTGGGCTGCCAGTGCACACTGCTGGTTCCTATTAAGCTTCTCATCCACCAACACCCCCAAGTCCTTCTCCTCAGGGCTGCTTTCTGGCTATTCTCTGCCCAACCTGTATTTGTGCCTGGGATTGCCACGTCCCAGGTGCAGGACCCAGTGCTTGGCTTGGTTAAACTTCATGTGATTTGCACGAGCCCACCTCTCAAACCTGTCCAGGTCCCTCTGGATGGCATCCCTTCCCTCCAGCGTGTCGACCGCACCACCGAGTTTGGTGTCATTGGCAAACTTGCTGAGGGTGCACTCTATTTAAATATCACAGAATTTGTACTGCAGAAAACACTATGGAAGTTCCAACCATGGGAAAAACTAAATCAGAATCAACATTCTGTTCATGCCAGAGGATGTGCTTTTTGGTCAGGCACTTGAACAACATACTTTCAAGCTCCTCTTTGTTGGAGTACTCACAGATTCTTTCTCCTCCAGTTTCATCCTCAATCTTTTGTTTCTTTCTCTCTTGAACATCTAGCTTGAGGTGTGGTCAAACAACATTCCTAGTCTAACATAATTGAGAAATCAGCCAACTATGATCCACAAATCAATTGGAAACCTGGTTCTATTAGTTCCAATACATGTAGGACTATTTCAACTTACTATTGTAATAGTCCATTTCTAGCAGGAATGAGAAACAAGCATCCCTGCAGGTTTGGGGAAGAGGGAAAGCCTGAGCTTTTAAACCCTTCATAATCCATTTGTTGCTATAGCAGAGCACTCTTGTAAATGTCTTGTTCCTATCTGTGGCCAGATATAAAGTTAAGGCATCACCACAAAAAAAAAAAATCTAAGAGAAAAGACTTGATTTTACACATATATATTCTGTGGAAATCATGTGACAGTCACATGCTCGAGTATCTTAATGGTTTTAACATTTGACATTTAATTGAGTATACTACAAAGAGTGAGCCTGTTGAAAAAAAACCATACAAGATTATATACCCACCAGAAGGATTTTCTCAGAAAGATGTTTTGTTGCCCGCAGAACTCAAAGTTTTTAACAGGAGAAGAAAAAACACAGTATAGCTAGAAGGAACTAAGGGCAGTGCTGTGCTGTACTTCCCAGAGAGCCCCAGTAAGGCCACCCAGTGTCTAATGGAGAGAGCTTTGTGACATTATGCAGGGGTCCTTCATCTTTAAAAGATTTGTTGTATCTGCCCACATTCCCAGCAGGAGAACTGGATCTACAAAAGAGATGTCTCTCACACAAACCCCAAAAAGACTGTAACAGATCTAGTGGCAGGTGAGTAGCCAGTGCATTGCAAATATAAATGTCACCCTCCTTAGCACAGTGAGCAGAGAAATCACCACCCATGTCACTCGCTGTTATTAGGAGTGAACCTCCCAAGCATCTATTTGCTTAAAGGAGTCACACAGGAAAGGATAGAGAAAAAAAAAATTCAGATGCAACAAGTCAGGAGACCATTTCCAGTCAGGAGAGTTTACACACACAGCCCTTAGTAAGTATAAATACAAATTACTGCAGTTCTTTTCTGGTTCTGAAGATTTTAAGTGTGATTTGGGCATTAATTTTTTCTGTGTTCTAATTAATACATAATATTAATCTCAACTGGAACTATAGCTATACCTTTATCTAGAGACAGTAATTATACCTTCTAAAAGGCCTGCTGACCTGAAGTCATTAACCCAGTGATTTGGGACACCTCTTGACAGTCTGCCTTTTATTAGGAGTGTAGCCAGTAATTTATGTCTGGAAAAGCTTCAGGTGCATATAATTATGGCAGCTTCCTTTTAAGCAATACTTTTAAAATAAATCCTGTAATTACCTAGATGACACATTCAGGAGTTCTTATAAAGGATGCTTAAAAATAAAGAGGGAAAAAATGAAACCTTATTTTCAAGAAGAGTGGTTACTCCCTCCTTTTCCTATAAAGATGAGGATACTTAAGATGTTTTTCTATTCCTTTCTGTGCATTTATAAAACCATCAGAAAGAGCCCTAGCAAAACAGGTTCTCCTTTGATTAGACGTGGAACTGAACATCATTCACTGGTCTGCACTGAGGCTCTGAAGTCCTATGAGAGTTATCTCTCTCCAAACAATATTTAGAGACTCTGTCATAATTCCATTGTTAGACTGCAGCAGATCAGCCTTTATGAAAGGTGGAATCAAAATAAACCAGGAGAAAACTTCAGCCACGCTTATATGACTCAAAATATGATAATTATTTTTTCTTTATGAAGCTGCTCTTCAGAGTATTTTTGTTCTGCCTTATCTTGGTTTTCAATTTCCCTTAAATTTCCAGAATGTGATTTCCTCTGTATTTTAATCATTCAGATGTGAATAACTTCTGGAAAAACTATCTTTTTATTTTTAATATCCCCTTTTATTCTGCAATTTAACCATGCTGGGACTTCTTGTCTTTTCTGAACTTTTTTTTGTAATGTGGCGTCCAGTGTGTGCCTTTAAAGCAAAAAGTCTCCCTGACAAGATTTACAGCCAGAGCTGTTGTTTTTTATTTCACTTCAGCTAAGCTGCCTCATTTTTACGTAGTTCCATTCTTGAAATTACACTACTGCTGTGAATTATCCTGTCAAGGGATTTGGATTTGTGTTTGCTTTGTGCACCGTTACATAGCAGCTGTCTGTATTTGTATCTGGCACCAGATTGGGTCCACCGGTCAGAGTCAAACCAAGAGCTATTCTTTCTGATCTCGGTTTTCCGACTAGCTTCTCCTCAGAGGCATTGAAGAGCGTACAGGAGTCAACTCATGTCACTTTACTTTTTTTGTAGCTAATGTAGACAACATGGTGGAATGGAATGCAGTGGCTAAACGTTTAAGCTGGTACTCACCACAGTTTATACTTCTGTACTGCAGACATCTGCATCTGAGTTGGTTACTCCCTTAAAATGGGAGTGAAAGGAGGGTGCTTTTAAGATGGAATTCATTGCTTCATTTTAGACTATCACACAAAGATGAGAGGACTCACTCATGAGAAGCATCAGTTCTCTCTATTATCTATAAAGAGAGTCTAGGATGACTAACTGAGGTGTAGCTGAGATGAATCACTCTCTAAATACTGAGTCCCCGCTCTACCTTCCATCCTGCCATTAATTCAGTGTGTACAGAGCCAGCTGAAAAGCTGTGATTGACAGAGATTCTCTGTTATATTTGCATGCAGATGGCTGACTTTATGCTTTCTTTAACATCTACTTGTATTACTTACTCTGCCTACTGTAAAACACACCTTCAGAATACTATGTCTATTGATTATTTTTCATTGAGTTTCTGAGGTGCTTGTATACTGTTGATCCTGATTTATGACCAGGCATTTTGCCTGGGTCTTAGCACCTATTTATATATGTTGTCTTTAACTAGGGTTATGTCTGCATCACTCTTTGCAATTTTCTCTTTTGATGTCCTATCCTTGTTCGTAGCTTATTTTACATCGTTCCTTCACAACATAGCATGTTGAACCACATGCTTTTCTATACCTATTGGTTTCCCCACTTAAAGAACACTCCATAATTTTTTTTTTCTTTTTTAGAGTAATCTGGTTTCATTGTTGTCAACATTGCATCCACCCTTTCTCTCTCTGCACTCCATCAGTTCTAGAAGTTTTGCAAGTCCTTAATGAACTTTGTTTTCTACAGCATTTTCTCAGTGATGCTTTGAGATTCTTCTTTGCCTGCCTCTGCACGTGGTCCTGGTCTTCATTCATCTACTTAGCAGCTTGAACATTGCCTGCAGGCCAAAATGTTTAGTACGTTTCCAACAGGATCAACAAACATAAATCATTTTTAAATGTGTTCTGCAAGGAAAAATGATGGAGGACTGTCTGACAGTAGAAAACTAGATTTACAAATCAAAAAAAAAAAAATCCAAAGGGGAAAAAGAACTGAAAGAGGGTGCTTCATTCATTAAGTTAATTTACACTCCTTGGGAGAAGAACACATTTTTAGGACTTCCATGGAAGCTGAAAAGTCTGCTAAAATCTGACTATATTCTTTGCCTCACAGTCTTTCTTTCTTTATATACCTTTGGTATACAAGGGAAGGGATATAGGTATAGATATATAGGGTGGAAGGAAGTGAGAAAGGTGATTTTCAGCATCACTAATGGTCATGGCATGATTACAAGTTTTCCTAGTGACCTTTTCTTGCTCCATGATTAACAGAGTTGTACCAATAATTCAAACTCATCCAACTTCAGCAAGGAATTTGATAATAAGGTCAGCACTTTTTCCCATCTTACATCTGCTCAGTCTAGAGCCTCCTCATCAACTTTCATACATGGAATTGTTCTAAATAGTTCCACTGAATCCAAATGAAATGAGAATCTAGCCCATGATGTAAATTTCAACATATTATTGCTATTTAGATACATCTTCTCCCTTCTGAATTTCAGATATTAATTTCAAATATGAGAAAATGTGCTGAAATCTCTCAGAGCTACTGAGTAGGGAGGTAAATCAGTGAAAATGGCCACCGACTAATCAGTTTGAGATCTCTGGTTTTATCTGGTTTGGACTGAGCAGAGACCTGTTCAGCCATGACTTGAGATGATGTATTTTCATTAAGTTTTGTTTTGCACCTAAAGAGCAAGTGAGTAAGGAACCCTTCACACCGGGTGCTGTGCAAATATATACCTTGCAAAATGTCAGACCTTGCTCAAAAAATTATACTGAGGACATAGCAAACATTTAAAGCAAACAATCAGGTCAGGACTGAAAAGCTTTAAAATATATTTATAAAAATGCAAGATCTTTGCCCAGACTCAGAAAGAATTTACAATCCACTCCCCAGTTATTCTCAGATTTCAGGTCCGAGAGAAGGAAGTTCTGACAATCAGTCTGAAAAGGGAAAATGAAATTGCTTCACCTAGTCTGATCTAACTTTCCCTCACCTATAACAGGAACTGGCACAAGTGCAGAGACTGAGAGGGAACTAAACAAGATTGTTACTGAAACACTTGTCAGGGACAGAGAAAAGATGGAAAATCACAGCTCAGTGAGGGAGGCGTGAGACCCATTGCAAAGAAACGCGCTGGAAGAAGATTTATCTTTTTTTGTAAAAAGAAAATATTTCTGCTGTTGAGAAGTGTAGAAATAGCAATAATTGTATCAGGTACAGTGAAAGAAGAAAAGGCACTGTACCAGGGAGACAGTCTTTAAATGACAACAAGGTATTGAACAGTTTGCAGAATTCCTTAGTAGCATCCATGAATCCTCATGATTTTTTAATTTCATAAAGTCTTGTTCAATTCAAAAAGTTAGTGTACAGTTCTGCTCCAGCTGTCTGTTCCCCATTGCTGGAGAAAAATCTAAAATTTTGCTTAGATGAGGGCAGAAGTTATTAGAAATGAAGGAACAAACACGGAGTATATTTAGCATTTCAGAATACTCTTCAAATTTGAAAACTTATGTAAGTTGTGGAGAAGAACAAGAATATTTTTCATTCACTCTTTGGCCTACCAGTTAATGGAGAGAAGTTACCTGAAGGTCTGAATGACCAGTTACATAAAATAAAAATGTTCATGTCTTAGAATACAATACGTACATGTAACTAACTAAGAGGTGCTGGAATTTATTCAGACTCTACATCTCTTCCTCTGTTTTTATAACCTGCTTTCCAAAGGCACATCATCATATTAATTATTGATGCTTCTCACTTAACATACAGCCTTTGAGCAAAAGATCTGAAAACGCTTCACACATTTACATCAATAGGGATATTGAATCTTGCTTCCTGAAGAAAAGGGTCCTCTAGCCAGGCTTCAGTATAAGCTTACTTCTTGCAGGTATTAGAGACCTGACTGTTAAAATTTATAAGCAAATAAATCCCAAATGCTATCAAAAAGGAACAATATTACCACTATTTTGAAAAACTATACTAAATCCATTGAATTTGTATCTGGTGCCAGTAGGGAAATCAGTATTAAAAAAAAGAAAAAAAAGAAACTTAAAGACTCAAAATGCTTCTACTAATTCGCAGGAGGCAAGATGTTGTTTTCAGAAACTGCAGCCAACACACCTCAGTGCTACATGCCAGGTTTGTATCCATGGGGATGGGCAAAGCAAAGGGAGACACAAGTGGGCTAATAAAAAAGAAGCTAATGGGAAGAAAAACAGAGTAAATCCAAGCAAGAGATAAAGGCACACAAACATAAACAAAGAGGAACAAGTGCAAGAGGAAAAGTGCTAAAGAGATGTGATCTGAAAAGCAGGTCACCCCCATGCCAGCAGATGTAGGTCTCTCCCAGCAGCCAGACAGAAATTCCTGCCTCTAAAGAAGTCTGTGTTCAAATGGGCATGACAGAAATACCACAAATATCTAAGTGACACCAGGATAACAAAGGATAAGAAGTCCAAAGCGGATAACTAGATTTGTTTTTTAAAAATATTTCAAAATTTGGTTTGATTTTTCTAGTGTGTGCAGACACATCATATGCATGAGCACACATCCATAACACACATCAATATGCATTTCTGAAAATAAATAGAAATAAGAGGAGGGAATTTAAGGAATGTAAAAAAAAAAGGAATTTAAAAAAAAAAAGTTTATAGTGGTTAGTACCCATTCAACACTTAATAGTATTTGAGGCATGAGCAAGAGATAAAGAATGTTCATTTGCATAATTTGGCATCATATGAGCTAAGAGATTTATTTTCCACCCAAAGCAGTCTCATGTTATAACCTCTAAGGATTTTGTGACAAGGGAAACTGCAGCACACCTGCCAACCTACCATGAAATTCTTGTAGACATTCAGAGGGCAGTGCCTAATGTCCACTGGGAATACTGCAGTCTGTCAGCTAGCATAAATCACATCTTCAACACTGCTGTGTCAATGCTTAACATTAACCAAGCCTAGCCAAAAAGGTGAATACTGTCTCCACTATGTAACAAAGTGGAGGACAACCATGTGAGCTTACTCCTGCACAAGTGAAGACTGCCAGCAACAGTGAGACGACACTCGGAATTGGTTGGGCTTTTTCCAAACTTCATTTAGAAATCTTTCTCCTTGACCCTTCTGCTTGAATTACCAGGTCACCTTGAAAATGAAACATGGGTTCAGTGTCAATACACATGTCACAAACTAAGACGTTTCAGCTCCAGGTTTGTCAAGTAAGAAAGGGGAATGTTATATTCTGACTGTCTGACAGCTATTTGGCTCAAAGCATCCTGATGTGATAAGTAAAATGTGAAATGTGGGGGCACTTTTTTATACCCAAATCCCAGTCTCACCAGCACTTCCCTGAAACAAGAAAAAAGGAATAACTGCTTACAGAGTCAATGTGTACAATGCAGCAGACATAGTTCCAACCCAAGATCTGTGAAAAGAGAGCAAATCCTCAAGTTATTCTGTGACAGTTGACTAAAACTTGAACTCAGACTTGCTTTGGCAGGAGGGTGGCAACACACCCTCCTTTGACAGACTGGGCTTTGACAGTCCTGGTGCTGTTCAACACCACACATATATAGGAACTTTCAACAACAGTTTCAAAGAGGACAAAAATATTGATGTCAACAGGATTCTGGTGAGAGCTTACAGCTGAAATTACCACTGGTCCTACTAAAAGTTTGTTTGCTTTCCTCCAGAAAGCAATCTCAACTTTTAATGGCCCTCAATCACTAACTTTTTCTTCCTCATTTACCCTACTAATTATTGCATTATATTGTGTCATTATTGGCAAAAGTGAGAACACTAATAATCAAATCTATTTAAAAAGGACTCTTCCCTGCTCAAAGCCATGGAACTGCCCAGTTAAATACAAAAAGTCAGCTTTTCAAAAATTATATCCTACTGCACCTTTTCCAAACAAAACACCTCCCAGGAGCTTGTGAAATATATCTATATCCGAAACATCTTTTAACACTACTGAAACATGAGCCAAGAAGATTGCAGACCAGACTAATTAAATTAGAAATACAGTGGGAAGAAGAAAAGTAATTTATTTGCAAAAGTTTTTGGTTTTTTACTAACTTCGTGCTTGTCCCTCAAAGACTTTTCACATTCAGGTCTATTTATATTTCTTATATATTCTTCTTTCTATTTCTTGTCTAAATCTTCTAGTCAATTTGTGGACTGAAATCCACTATTGAGCAACTTTGCATGGAAAATTTGTAAAGGAATCTGCACCTCCACTGAAAAATATCTACAGACCCAGAAATCCATACATATGGCTGAGCTAGGCTGTTCTGGAAACATATTCATGAGTTATCTCATTTCCTGCTGTTGGAGTTCAGAGAGTACCATCATGGTCCAAGTATACACTACAGATATGTTACAGCTAACAGTATGCAACTGGCCTGGAGGGCAGTTGCTGCAGCCGGGTGCGTGTCCTAGCTAGTGTCCCAGCTATTTGCTGGGCCTTGATCCCACTGGCTCTGCAACAAAGCTCTGCACTTTTGGCTTCACACAGAGACTGGACGGACACCACAAGGTGCCACAGACAGGTGCCATTCAGTATGAATTGCCTAGGTAGCGTGGCTGTGGCTGACACCAAAGGACATGTCTACATGCAGCCCAGGTTCTGAGCACACCCAGCCTTCTCAGAGTACAAGACAGAAAACACCCACCCATTTACCAGTTTACCAATAAAACTTCAGTTCCTTTCCTTTTTTCTTTTTTTTTTTTTTTTCGTGGAAAAAGGATACAGAAGCTTTCCAGAGGTGACACAGCCAACATCTGCCAGGGCACGCCTTGATCTGGATAAGTGCCAAATAAAACCTAGGATAAAAGTCAAACGTTCATTAATTACACAAAAAACTGAAAAATACCTGCTGAGCCTATCTCTAATACTTAAATAAGAGTCTTTCAAACTGTACATTAAATTGTAAGATTGCTTTCAGTATTTTCAAGTATGTATCCAACAAAGCTGAAAAGCAGCCCTGGGCTACTTAACAAGGAAGACTAATATTCCTTCCATAAACTTACTGCCAAAGTTACATGTTCAATGTATTTCATTCAAGTGTCTCTTAGGACAAAGTTGTAATCTTAAGGATCTATCTAGAAAGCAACACCCACATCTGAGGAAATACAGAAAGTGATCTACTTTGGCTCTGATACAGAAGCCCCACTGGCCAAAAGAACAGGGTTCCTCACAACAGCTAAAAGGATAAACTTCCGCTTTTTGAAATGTTTCTCAGTGTTTTGAAATGTTTCTTGCAGTCTAAGATTTTGCTGGTTTTGAAGATTTTGGTAGCAGAAGGCAGCACTCTGGCAGCCCTGGTAGGGAGCTGCCTACCTCCTTGTGGCTTTCTGCCTTTCATACCATGGGGCGCTGTGATTGCTGGTGCATGCTCCCCAGCATGGTTTTTCCTATGAACATTCCACAAGTGTTAGCCACTACCTAAAAAGTCATCCTAAATTCAACAAGCAACTATTAAGGACATACAAATTTGAGTTTAAACTGCCTCCTCAAACTCAACTGCCTACCCTACCACATTGCCTACGGTGGTGGCTAGTGAACCAAACAGTGATCTGATTAGGCATAAGGCCCTGCACAGTATTTTCACTTTTTGCCATCTTGCCCCCACCATGTTTTTATTAACTAAGACCAAATATCACTCCTCATTTTGAACTAATTCTAAGGAATTGGCGGTGGGGGGAGGAAGGGGCAGAATTGCTAATTCGATACTTACAGAGCAAACAACTACAAAGATAAAAAGTCCTGAAACTTTTAGGAATTTTAGACAGCATCTGAAA
Organism: Tringa tobata; assembly: GCA_033628505.1. NCBI lineage: Eukaryota > Metazoa > Chordata > Aves > Charadriiformes > Scolopacidae > Tringa > Tringa tobata. The sequence continues at coordinate 2,586,403 of JAHREE010000480.1, forward strand.
CATAAGAAATACGTATTTAGTATATGGTTAATTTAAAGCAAATATTTTCATTCTCTTAATATCTCTGACAAATCAGAAGCATCGTGGTGGGCTCATTTTGGGGTGATAATATACCGTGTCAGCCTATGGACACCACTACGTGGGGTCAGCAGGGGCTTGGGAAGCTTCAGTGGCTATAAGGGCCTCCTGCCCCAGATCTGCTGCCGGCCAGGTCTCATTGCACAGGAATGAGTTTTTACCCCTCAGGCTGCAGCATGAGCTGGTGCTGGGACCTGGAGCCATTTCTCTGCTGGTACGGCTGGCCCCTGACAGACCCAGAATCCCATCAGTCTGCCCTGGTCTTTCCCAGGGAGCCAAGGGAGCACTGCCACTGCACGGTGGCGGCATGGCTGAGCAGAAAGCACAGCTTGTTGCCTAGAGGGGTGGCGTCATGAATGACTTCCTCAAAGCTGGTCTGGTTTTCTGATATACCTCCTGAAAGATGTTCGGAACAGATAGTTTGAAGACAAGAACAAGCTTTAAGAATTTCCTGGTTTTAATAGTGTCTCTTTTAACCAAAGATACTTCACAAGCATCTCTAAATAAACCAACTAGCAAAATTAAGGTGTTTTTATTTTCCATAGTACATCTGCACCCTTTGAAGGAATGCCCACTTCTGGAGATTTGATGCCACCAAATTTTCTGAAGTGTCAGAGCTTACTAATGAGTGCGTTAAGTAAGAATAACTCTAAATTAAAAAATAGATGTTGAAAATGCATGCTCTCTTAAGATTTGGCACTTTTAAATTAGCATTATTTTAATCTTAGCATAAAAGGCAACTCTTAACTATTTTGTTGTTGTCCATCAGTATGTTACACAGATGTCTTAATTTACAGAACTCTTTCTGGTGATTTGCCTTTATTACATCTTCTCATTAATTGAAGGCATTGATGTTCTTATTCAATTTTTTCAAAAGTAAACATTCAAACTTTTTTTTTCTGACAGAATGATAAATGCAAGGTTTGATTTAAGTCTGATGACAGGCAAGAAGGAAGTTATTTCAAGTTACTAGAATAATCAGTTGAGAAGGGAACAACGCAATAAATAGCTGCATTGTCAGGTGGTATAGAACAAAACATTAAAGCAGAGTTTTCTGAAAAGAGTCAGAAATAATTTTTAATCACAGTGGAAATAAGTCCCCAAATCAAGCTCATTGACTGAAAACAGCATGAGTGACTGGAGACCCATTTTTTAAAAACATTGTTTTCTAAAGATCCTTTCATTTTTAGAATTTTCCTAACTGGCAGAAAAAAAAAAAAAAAACAGCAGCTAATAATTTTAAAAATTAAATAAAAAATAATAATAAAAATATGTTGCCACAGACAAACTGATAAAAAGGGGTTACAATATTCTATGAAATACAAGTGGTAATGACTTTACGCAAATTTTGCACAGTTCAAAAGTCTAGAAAAGGGAGAGGAAGAGGAGAAGGCAGCTGGGTGCTTCTTCCAGAAATGCCAGGTAGCCTTACTCTAATAAAAAACAAGGTAGTAGAGAGGGGGAAGGGGATAATGAAGGCTTGAAAAGAGAGGAATAACAACAAAAGCCATTATCAGTACCTCACAACTGAAAACTTCTTTTGGAATTGTGTGATTTATGGACAATAACTACTGCCAGCTCAGTCATGTATCCTCTATCTTACTTGTATGTTCTCACCATCTACATTACAGTTCTATTTCAGTATTTTTGAGAATTTGTTGTGGTATGAATTATTAAAGCCCAGTCCAAACTGGTTTCATTTTAATGTGCTTGATATTTTCTGTTACCGCTTCCAAATTATCATTTATAATAATAGTAATTCAAATTATTATTGAAACAAGAAACAGAAATAACCTGATTCTATGACATAAGATAAATCAAAAAGCATTAATTGCTCCTTTATAAATTCATAAGCACTTGTCTATAAATAAGAGAAACTCATCTAAAGGAGCTGGCAAGATATAATAAAAGAGCTTCTGGAAATGGCTATTTTATTAAACGTAGAAGGCTCTTTTCCTCCCATCTGTTTGTCTTCACGGCATTTTGTATTAGGGAAGCAGCGCCATTAACAGCTTGCAGTTGAGAAGTGATCAGCCTTTGACTCGCCCGTGGTTTGCAATCTGTCTCTTCCTACAGCGTTAATCTGGCACAGCCATGCAAGTACAAACCCTGCGCCAAACCCTGCGCTCATAGATGCCTCTGGCGCAATCCTGTTGACTCCAGTTGGAAATGCATGAAGTACAAATCTATGAAGGATTTCACCCCCTGTTCTAAACCAAATGATTTTTAGTCGGGTCTGCATGTGGTGTCGGGCAGTTTAGCTCCATTTACTATCTCAGTGGAATTACGCTGATTTACAACAGCCAAGGATCTGGCCCCGTATGTACAACCCGCACTACAGCAATGAAAATACTGAATATTTCACAGGAGGTTCTGCCAGAGAAACGTGCTGCTCCCCACATTATAAACCTACACTGTAGTGGAAACAATGGATTCTACACTCCCTCTCAACGTTTTTGTTCCATGAAATACCAGGCAAAGCTACTGAGAGCGTGAAGAAAGACGCCTGCCAAACTTCTTCACATCTGCTCATATTGCACTAATTGCAGCCATTGAAATTCTCCTGCTCCGTTTGTTCAGCAGCAGTGCAGGAGAGTGGCACTCCACACAATACCCTATGCACGATGAAAGGAGGAAAACAATTGTGAAGTAATGAGCTAAGACAGCGTACAAATTGGGAAAAGATGCACAGAAATCTCCTTGGAAAGGCTCCGTGGATCAACACAGAGATGAGGACATGTAGTTCTGGGCTCCGAGCAAATCTGCAGAGCAGAAGCCAAACCAAACTAGTAAGAAGTGGTGAAATTCTGGAAGGGGCAGAGAGAATTTGTATCCAAGTTTAAAGGGTTGGCTAGTTAAATCCCCAGCAAAAATAGCCTGAGAAAACTTCAACTTAAGCTTCTATCACTTCGGTATCTCTAAATGTGTCAACAAATTCTATTTACTCCATGCCCAAATGAGGGAAAAGACTACTTTGAGGTAAAGAGTGAAATATATTAATGTACTTAAAGATAGAAAAATGCTCTAGTTAACTTTTGCATTGTGTATATGTGAAAAGCTACTATAATAACTAGAGAAAGACTGCATTAGATACGTATTTTAAAGTACTTCATAAAAACAACAAAACACTGAAGAATAAAGCTGTGGAATCAACCAAAGGGCTTTTAAGTAATGGTTCAAAGAAATGTTAAAAACAATATAGAAGGTACTTATTAACAAATTTAGAATAAGTGCTATGATTGATCTTTGTAAGAACAAGGGGCTATTGATCATTAGGTAGAGGTAGTAATCAATTTCAGCAGGGTTTATTAATAAACTATCAATGGTGAGATATAGCCTAAACATGGAGTGTTATTTTATTCACTTGCAAAAAATAAATCCTTTTCTAGACATCTTTACTTAAAATTTAATACCTACAGAAATAATAATAATTAAAAAAGAATGGAAAAAGAAATAAATTAATGTTTTAATTCAGACCTCATCTTTGATAAATTGAACTTGACATGAAGGTTGTCCAAGATTTCATATTTCTCAGAAGAAGCAGATCTGGACAAACTTGCCATTTCACTTCCCAGTTGAAACCTTTGCTCAAAATCTGCCGAGCTGTTGTCCCATGAATCATCGTCTGTGGTAAAATCTGGATTATGAAGAGCCATGCACTGCAACCTGTCACACATTTTCATTAAACATAATAAAATAAAGCAGTGGTTATTTCAACAGAGAGTTGATGCAACTGACCTTGCATATCCTTAGGTTTACTGTGAAGCGATTTTAATTGAGAAATCCATAGAAAGAGATTTATTCAGTACAGACTGAGCTCCCCTTGTTGACACAGCTAGGTAGACTGGGAAGCAAAAACAAAGACTCCGTGACATTTAGGTGCACCTGGGAGAACCAGCTCTCTGGTGTACCAGGCAGATGTACCTCAGGATTTGGTGGGTAAACTCCCTGTAAGGACCCTGCCTCTAGTTCTGCAGTGTCTTCCAGTGCACCTGACGTAACACCACACGGAACAAATGAGAGTACACGACCTGCAGTTGCATATCCTTAGGGGTCTCTAATCACCCTCAGACCTTATATGCTTCCTTTCCCTATTTACAGCCCCTTCTTTCCACTCAAGCTCCTCCAGAGTAATACTCTGCTCACAACCCCTGCCATTCACTTTATTTCCCAGCAGGTTTAGTGTCAGGATATAGAAAGAACCATGCACAATTAAATAGAAGAAAGCTTGGAAAAAAATATTTCAAGTAAAATGAAAGTAACTCACCCATTTTCCGCTGAGGAAACCTTCAATAGTGGTGTCTTCTCTGTAAAGTCAGAGTTTTTTGACCTTGAGCTGAATAATTTGGAAAAATTGAAGTGATATCTTTGGAGAGGAAAAAAAAAAAAAACAGAACAGTAAGTCTGCAGTACAATGATTCACTTCAGTTCTACAGAATATTTTGCTGCAAACACATCTAACTAGTTAAATATTATTTAAGAATGGTGTTCACCTAAATTAAGGTTTTCATTAAGTCATAGTAGTTACCTCCTTACAGTCATGGGGTACTTTACTGCATAAAATAAGAGAAATTTATCTTATCCTATAAGCAGCATTAAAATAGCCAACCAAATTCCCTCTGAATGCCAGAAGAGCAATAAGCACCTAACTCAGACTCACATGTTTATATTTTAGACTCCTGAATTTGCAATGGAACAACTGCACTGTAATATTAGTGAGGCAAAATTCTTAAGGTAAATAACTACATATATTCAGAGAGGTTCACATTAATATACTCCATAAAACATAATATAATAGGATAATTTCTGTCCTGTAAATGTCATTTGAGACACAGATCACGAGAAATCTACTAATCTCTACAACAACCTCAGCACCCTTTGTGTTAGAGAAGAAAGCTTTATCTGAAGTGCAAGTACTTTATTCCTGCAGCACAATCCCTTCCAGTTTCTGTCAAGGCTGGTACTGCAGATAATTAACAGAGAATGAGCTACCTCTTGCCATATTGCAGCTTAGTGTTGTTAAGAAGCCTTTTGCTAAAATATAAATCCCAAAGATTAAGAAACAGCTGAAGAGAATCAAGCACAATCACAGGGGTCTAGCTTTGGGGCAGGCTTCTAGGAGAGATTAAATAATAGAGCCATTTTAGAGCACTCTCCAAGACCTGGCTCTTCCAGAGACATTTGCCCTCAAAATCACCATTATTCAGACATGCTCAGATTTATTCCATTCAAAACTGCAGTCACCAACTACCTGAAGAAATCTGTAGACCTGCAGTCGATATGCAGATCTCATTGCTCCCAGAGACACCTAGAGGAAACCTAAAACATCTTCTGCTATTGGTGGACTGTGGGGGGAAAGAAATTATAAAATCGTAGACAACTAAATAAATATATAAAGGTGACTGGTAATTCAATCTTCTAAATATAAGTCTAGTCCAAAAAGAAGGATCTGTGTATTTAACCTTGTGACACAATGGAAGACAGTGGCATTTTTGCAATTTGTAAAGGTATGCATGAACTCAGACTTTGCAAAATTAAAACCTCCGGCTAACGCTTTACCTTTCTTGTTTAGTGGCGTTATCATTCAGAAGCCACGCTAGGTGTGGAGCAACTAGATATGATTATTTCAGCCCCAAGTGGCCACTCATTCAAACTCTGCTATAAGCACCGTATTTGCAGTCTCAACAGAAGAGAATGAATGAGCCAGAGAGACTGAATTATCCAATACCTTGGGTCAGATGTTGGGCAGATTACAATTCAGGTGCTACATTGCACTGACAGTTCATCTGTGAAGAGATGATTGCATACTCTGAAGCTATTGAAGTGCTTCCTTTTTTTTAAATAGGAGAATATAATTCACAGAATGAATTTAAGTGGAGAAATTCTGGTATTTTAAAGCAAGTGCTATTCTAATCTTATCATAGCCTTAAGCATAAAAGATTACCTAGAGCCTTTACAAAATGGAATCTATAAGGATAGCAAAAACACTATCAGGATTTTAAATGTGTGCTCACTGAGCACTACTGATATGCTCCTGGCTAATCCCAGCATTCCACTACATTCAAAGTTTGCATCCAAAGGTGACATCTGTAATAAAAATTCTGATGGTAGACCTTTAACCTGTACATTCAGAAATTTAACTCACGCAAATATCGATTAGCTGTTTCTGCTGTTAAACAAAATGATGCCACTTGTTCCACAAAAACGACTCCAAATAACATATACTATACGCTGTTCTGATCTAACCTCACATTGCACACACCATTAACCTTTCCACACCTACTTTTCTTCTTTTCCTCCTAGGAAAAAAACATACAAAATCTAAGATTAGTAACAAGAAAACTTTCTACAAAAGCTTCCCTTTTTTTCAAATTGTTACCAACACTGCTTTGTGTTACGTAGGCACACGTATATCTACTGAGAGTGCACCACCTCTGCAGGTCTTCACCACTACTGGAAGAGAGTGACCAGGCTGCAGAGTGCTGAAGGGCAAAACAGCCACAGGAATGGCAACTGGAAAGAGAGTATAAAGGTTTGGTGGAAGGTGGTATAGAACCTGAAGTGAAGAATCCATAAGACTAATTAAAGACATCACCTTCACTTTCCTTTTGCACATTTGTTATCCTCATTTTCTGGTATAGGACTTGCCACTTTTAAATGGAACCTTAGAGCTTCACAGATTGCCACAAATGGCAAATACAGTAAAAATGGAAAAGGTCTTCAGATAAAGTGAAAACAATTAGTACATGACAACATCAATTTGCAGAGAGTAAAAACACATGGACAAGAATAAGCAGCAGGAAACAGCCAGGCTTGACAAAACAAAAATAATTAGAGAAGAAGCAGAAGAGCCTCAACTCCCCCGTGATGTGATTACTCTAATTAGAGAATGAGAGTAATATAAACAATAAAGCTAATTAGGGCATAAAAGAATTCTTGAAAGCTGAAAGCTCTAGAAGGAAAAGTTGAAAAAAACATCCAGAAAAAATAGCATGGATTATAAAACCAAAAGTCATCCCAAAACGGAGAGCTTAATGCAAGCCCTTCTGTGCCTCTCATTCTTCTGCAGAGACACTGCTGCTGCTATTTGGTCCTCCTTTTGATCAAAAGATAACAGACATCACCTGCAAGCAAAACCTAGGAAGTCCCAAAGACCCCCTGTTATTAGAGGAGCAAGGCTACTCAAAAATCCTCTCAGCATCATTCTTGGTGCTCTTCAGCCTTGCAAGTGGCTGGCAACTATGATATCATGTAAATACAGGAAAGATATCAGTGTGACATGTTTCAAAACCTGAGACCAGTTTACACTTTGTTTCTTCACAATTAAAAGAGCTAGAAGCTTTGTTTATACCTACATGCTAGAATGGAGTGCAACCATCTCTGCTGAGCAATTCCGCAATGTTACCAAGGAGTTAATCACCAGGTCAGCTCATTAGCCCATTGTTAACAGACTCGCTCATAGAAACGGAAAAATTGGTCTGAATTTATACTGTGTGAGGAGCTGGTAAGCTGGAAACCAGTCTTGTCCAGTGTTCTTCTTTCATGATTCAGACTCAAAAATCAATAGCATTTGAGAAGAGACATGAAATAATTCCCTATACATATGTATACATTTATATGTAGATGTGCACATAGATCTTCACACAACAAATTAACATTCTCATTTCCCTTTTATTCAAAAGTGATGGGAGAAAATTAAAAACAAAAGCTATGGAAAGAAGGATTTTCAAACAAAGCACCACTCTTCCAGAAGGATCCACGTAGAACTGATAGGAGAAAAAGAAGATCATGTCCTGCCTCTTGTACAACCACAGCTGTGGCCACATTCATTCTCAAATAAGCTACAGCTGGGCTTTTTTTTTTTTTTAATTAAGAGAAATCTTTCAAACAGAAGATTGTGCTCTTAACCACTTGGTTACTGCTGCGACAGTTGTAGATACAGATCTGGGTTATCTCTGCAGGAGTACAGGTTTGTTCTGAGAAAGTGTGTGTTTTCTGAGCTGGTTACTTGCAGTCAAAGTCATACTTTTCCACCACTAATCTTTCAAGCAATTACCATTTCTGCTGTCTCCATAGTAACCCAGAAGAGAAATCAGCATTGTAGGAGGGCTGTCCACACCCCAGATGATACAGCAGGTTCTGCCAAATCATGGAGGTGTCCACAGATGAAGCTCCAGCTGCCTTACAGCAGCTGGAGAAGGATCTCACCCACCACATTAAAAAATACAAGGGTCCAAATGCGAGCCCTGGGCATCTACTGCAGAAACCCCTCCAATTTGTGGCTGTGTTACTGCTCTCATGCATGAGCAAGGTTCTCATTCTTTTGGTGGTAATTTGTACTTCTCTGCAGCTGTACAGTAGAGATACGACCTTCAATCGACTACACTCATTTGGGCAGATTGAGGAGGAGCAGGCTTCTCCTGCCCTCCTGGCCACATGGAGAGGTATGGGGAGAGCAGGAGAGAAAAGGAAGAGATGTGGGAGACTCCAGTTGCTCCCACTGATGGGCTGATGACTCCTCAGGCATTATTCAGAGCTGGTGGCTGAAGACTGCGGCAGGTTCCATCTACAATATGCCACTATCTTCCATTACCTGCAGGTGATAGCTTCCAAATTCTGCAGATGACTTTTTCTGAAGTCCAAAGAGAGAATTCAGTTCCTGCCACTGAGCACCAGACCCGCCCCCTGACCACATTTTCAGCCATTTCCTCACATGTTTACACATGCCACTTTAAACAAAAGGAAAAGGAAGATTTTGTGGTAGGAACTGCTGTTCAGCAATAAGCAACTTTTCAATCCCAGATACACTACAGCAGAGGACACCAAAAGAAGCAAGCATCCCACGGGAACCTGGAGAAGAAAACGACCGTACTCATCCCAGTTAGCTTGCAAACACTTAAAATAATCACTAAGTTTGGCAGGAACCTATTATTTAGCCTTATATTGAAAAGATTAATCATACCACACAATGCATTAAGTTTTCACTCCCTATAATAAAAAGCATACATTTTAAACATCAGCTAATATAATGTTTCATCTGCCATATGCTAAATCGTGCACGCAACTATCAGTAAAAGATCTATTTCTATGACAACAGAAAGCAATAACTCTCACTTCTACAGAAAGGATTTGGTCAGAATTGAAGAAGAGGTGAATATGGAAGCGTATGTGTTGTGCAAGAACATCAACAGTTTTGAACATAACTTACTGGAAATTTCACTATATAAAACATTAAAAGCAGAGTCTCTTCAAGGGAAAGAAAAGTTAGCATGCTTCCCTGAATTAGTAGTCGCTAAAAGGGACCATTATAAGTGTGAGGTTGACTCTCAAACAAAAGTCCAGGAATACTACCAAGCCAAGAGATTATAACAAATACAATAAAAATTTAAGCAAATTTTGCTAGTGGAGAAGAAAGCTTGAGTAAGAACTTGAGAGATAATTAATCATGCAGGAGACTAATAACAACTGTAAGACTTTAATTTATCATTTCTATATTCTTATAGGTTAAAGCCTAATTTCAGAAACACCATCTTCCCTGAATAGAGAACATTTATACAAATCATATGTACTGAGCTAATTACTCTTATCATAACTGTAAACAAGCACAATACAGAAACAAAATTAAAAGCAGAGAGGTTTTTACCCAAAAAAAAAGCAAACAAAAAAAAAAACCAACAAAAACCAAACAAAAAAAACCCACAGAAAAACCCACACCATTTTTTGACCACACTTGAAACACATTCGTACACCAGATTTGGTATTTTTCAGTTTCTGATAAAGTCCACTTTTGGACAAGGTTGCATAGTACAAACTGTGCTGACCAACATCATAGTATTCAGCTTTTAAATATTTACTATGTGTTAAGCAGCCGTATATGTACACCTGTCAACATCATGATATATATGTCTCCAGACAGAGACACAACCTGCCATCATGTTTTCTCCTCAGTGGTAGCACATCATGGGGGAACTGTTATGACTACCCATCGCAAATGAGGTATGGCCAACTGATACACTAAGAGTCATGGAAGGATCAAAGACTCCAGAACTCACATCTCTAAACAGGCTCCAGACATCTTCTGATGACTGCTTTATGTAATTTCAACTAAATCAGCAAATAACCTCTAGACCCTTTAAAAGCATGCACCATTAAGATGTCAGAAAAATTTAACAATGAAAGCATTACTTAATATAAACTCATTTTCTTTTTGACTTTCCTAATTTTCTATTAGACAGGATTGTACAGGATTCCCCAGAGGACTGCAACACTGGCAATACCTGACAGCAAGCCACTGCAAGAGGCACAGCCAACTGGCAGGTCTCATTGAGAAGTGTCTGCTATGCCAAGACCCCAAGCAACTAAAGAACCTGCTTAAGAAAGAGGCAGTGAAATGTGTGGTGAGATTTTCCAAAATGGAAATGGTCCTTTAGAAGGACATACACAATGTGCTTGTTTCATTCACCTTTGCTGGATTTGGAGAATGAACATGTCCTGCAAGAGCCTGTGGTAGTGGTCTCTCCTCCTTCATTTGTGCAATATTCTGCTATTTTAAGAAGTAGGGCAATTTTAAGTTCAGAAATAAATTGGAAAATAGAGTGCTTTCTGTATTTCCTTTTTTTAAATCAAATCAGGCTATGTGGGGTTATTGTACCTCCCTGAAAAATGAAATTTTCAGCTACCTCCAGGACTTAGTAGCTCCCTTTCCCCTGCCTCTGTCAGGGGAAGTCTCCACTGGGACATGGTTAATAGCTTAGACACACCAGGACCCCACTGCCGTGGGTAAAGCTAAAAGAAAATACTTAATCCTTAAGCTGCCCTGATGCTCCTCTGACTGTCCCTAGGAGAACTAAGATGTTCACGCATTTTCTGCTCCCGTGTCAGGGCACCTCAGGGGCCACTTGCCCTGTGGGAGCGAGCCTGGAGCAGTGGGTGGCTGTGGGTCTGCAAGGGCTGTGCCCTTCCCAACCAGAGCCCGTCCCACAACACCCAGCAAAGAAACAGGGATGGAATGGGGACCCAGGTGGCACAAAGCTTCGTGACTACCCAGCAGGGCCACAGTGATGGGGCAGGTCCAAAAAGCCTCCTCTTTGAAGGACTGAGAAGTTGGACTAAGAAAGCGTAGCTGCTCCTTCCTCCTCTCTATTTTCTGCTTCAGCAAAGAAAATTGGAAAGCTACAGGAGAGAGCATGCAAAACCTGCAGACTGTCTGAAGGAGAAAATACATTTCAGCAGCAGGTGCTGCCAAAACAGCTTAGCTGTTGGCAAGTGCCAGCAAGCTGCAAATTTGAAATAGGCAGCACTAGCCAATATTGGTAGTGGTCCAAACTCCAAAACTCCAGTTTCTCTATGGATTCCATAGATAACCTGTTAAGAGCTATTACTCTCAAATGCTGCAGGGTATACTGAAAAATGAACCTGCTATAGGGAGGCAATTTATCAGCAACATTTTAAGCATGGCTGCACTTGTTATAATTTAGCATATTCTGCAAGTCTGGATTTTAAATGCTAGTGTTTCTTTTTGGCATACACAACGAGATTTTAGCTTAACCAACTCCAATGCTAACTGAATTTATGACAAATAAAGAGCACTTCACACTTTTTTTTGTAGTCTGTGAGGCAATTCCAACAACCTCAAAAGTTAAAGAAGTGGTGATAAATTTAAGTTTTAACTTTATATCTGACCAGGGTCTCCTAAAGATGCAATAGGGGGCACTGGGATGATGGGAACTTGAACAGAAAGATAGGCCTGAGAAACAACTGGATGATGTGAACATATCTAAAGAAGGTTATTCTTTAAGCATGGCAGTGATATGGTGTTGTAGTCTCAAAGGTTTGAGGGAATGTGTGTTGAAGTATGAAGATTCACTTTCAGACTAGCTGAATTTAAGGGTGATACAAGAAAAGGAGGCACAACTAAAAGAAGACCATTGACCCTTTCCCAGATGAGAGAACACTTTCCTACACAAGGATGAGATGGGATTATTTTGATACAGTTTTCCTTAATTGAAACGATGAACTGACAAGCTGTCCCATGTAATTATGCTTCTGGTCTTTCATAGTCTTATAATATACTTTTATGCCACTCACCCCAGTTTTGAAGATTTGAAAAGAGTAATTAGTGAGCTATACTTAAAGATGAAATCATGAAGAAGCTATTTTTCTTCTTGTTTAAACATTTTTTTTAAAATTTTAGTTCCACATGTTTAATTCCAAGAATTTGGAGATAACATTGTTCATACCTGCAACTTTCAAAGAAAAAAAAGTAACTTTGTCTCTAAAAGCAAAGCGTCTCCATTGCTTAGAATGAAAAAAAAAATCCAGACAGATGTACAACAAAGTTCATTAACAGCATGAAAAAATGTGACTGACTTCTGTTACTGGTGAGGTGTTAGAGAGAGAAGGGCAAGGCAAGAAGCAGGCCACCACACAGCTTAAAATAGTCAAGTTGTCATCAAATTAAGCTTTGTTTTTATGATGAATTCCAACTGTTGTAAGCTTGCTGGGACTTCTACGTTGTCCTTTCATCACAATAAAATGAAACAAGGCAAGTTCAAGAACTTTCATATCAGGGTCTCAAAAGATATTACAATATAACTGGGACAAGTTATATGACCTTTATGTAGACCCTGGTCTCATGGACTGGACCCATCAAAAATGCTAAAATTTGCTCCAAAGGTAGGTCACGAGACACAGTACTCAGCGTAGCCAGAGAATAAACAGCAGTAAAATTTTAAGATTAAAATTAATTTGCAGGGGGAGATATAGCTATCATATATAACATATATATAACACTATTAAGTTGATAAAATATTGGGTATTTTTTAAAGTATAATGCAAGTTCTTCCACTATATTTATTTTTTTCATTATTGTAATCATGATGGAGATACTAACATTTCCTTTTCAGCTTCTGGCTCAGCATAAGACCCTGAGGTTATTCTCTTAACTTCTGCCATCTAAAATGATAGTTACAGTCACTGGTAGGGGAGATACCTCCTCAAGTTATTTTCATCCTCCCCAGATCCCACATTGACCATACAAGAAACCTGGAGAACTAACTGAGAAAATAGAAAGACTTCTTCGCTAAATAATGTTTAAACCTCACACAAACAATGTTTATATTACAGTGTACCAAAAGGTACTTTTTCAAGTATTTTTTATTTGCTCTTATATAAAATCTCTTCTTGGTAAAGAAGATTTTTTTACCCAAAAATTCATTCGTATTCATTAGGAATACGAAGAACTATGAACAAGTCCTTCCAAACATGATTTCCTCATAATTCCTAACACGTAACTTCCAACAGAGAGTAAATCCACATCACTGGTCATTGCACTCCACCTCGAGTTATATCAGAGACAAAAATTTTTAAAGCACTAAAAATCCCAGAGGACCAAATTAAAGAAACCAAACAGAACAAAAAGGTAGCTGATAATAATACAATATTTACTCTTACATTTGGAGAATATTCAGTAAAACCATTCAAGAGCAAATGCCGTTTTGTCTCAAAAATATGGTGTTTGAACAATAGCTGTTCACTAAGATCACTGTAACATGTTAACATATGCAGTTTACAAGCCTCAGGAAACTCATTCCACAGTGTTGGATTCCGTTTTGCTACCAGACATCTTTTTCTGCCTCAAAAGGCCTCAAATATCTATAGGTACCTCAAGGCTTACAGCGTCAGAGAAGGAGCTATCTAATTTATGTTAACAAGCAGCTTTAAAACACAGATTTTTGACAGTGCCAATGAGAGAGGAATTTGAAACACAAGATCTGACTCCATAAACATATTCAATTGAGATACTCCAAGAAAAATAAAGGAAGAAAAAAAAAAACCCAAAAACAAAAGCAAACAAAACCCCCCCCAAGGATTATAAATAATACATTCCAAAGAAATTCTGAGAATTTCCTTGTCTCATGTAGAATAGTATGCAGATAATATTTGGCAAGTCTCCCCCCAGCTGGGGAAACTGGTGACAAAAACAAAGAATAATGATGCCTTTACAGCTTCCCTTCCTCCTGATTTAAGCTCTAACCCTTCTCCAGGTAAGAACATTCTCATGTGCACTGAAAAGTCAACAAAACAAAATTATGCCTCTCAGCATTCAGATGGAAATTCCTTTTCCTACATGGCTTTGTTCCAGCAACACAGTTTAACTATGCATCATATCTCTTGATAGCAATGATGCACATCTTCCCTCCCAGTCACACAGATGCCAGGCTCTCTTCTCTCAGACACTGCATTCTCTTTGGCTCTATATAGAGTGACACTTCGGCTACTCCATAGTCTCACAGAGGCAATTTCCTTCCATCTTGCTTCTGACATAACATATACTTGACGAGAAATGCCATAAAATTTGCTATGCATGGTCTAAAAATCAGTACCGTCCCAAAGCCAAATAAATTCTGGACATTGATCACATGAAAAAAAGGTAGGATTCTGCTCAGTAGCCATATGATAATAAATCTTTGCATACCTACGAAAATTTCTGACCATCTAGACATGAGGTTACATAAATAAAACCTCATTCTGTGCTCCCAAAGGAAGAGAGAAAAGGAAAAGTGTCAGTGCTGCTGACTTAAAAAAAAAATAAATAATTCTTCAGCAAAGGTTATCTGCAGAAAAGGGGAAACCCCATGCTGACATAGCTGCCCGTTGTCATTATCTTCTTTCTGTCTTCTTCCCCTCCTTAAGGCAGAAGGCTCTAAGCTGCTATACAAAGAGACAGATGAAAAAAAACAGCAGGTCCTTCCAAATGAACCCCATTAAAGAAGCAAGACAGATATGACTGTCTCCAAAAGCAGAAGGAATGAGACAAAGGATATCTGTTACTGGCCCTACCCTGGCCAGAGGCCCTGTGGAGCACAGCTAATTTAGACAATTAAAGCAAAAGAAAGTTTAAAAGCGTTTTGTTTCTTCAGGTAGATATAGTGCCTGAATAACCTATTAATTTTCAATTAGAAACAGTTGTAAGCATTTCAAAAAGCATGAAAAACCAGGCTTGTCACCAAAAAAGAAGCAAAGCTTTTCCTTTGCTATGCGTTTGACCAGTCAGTTGCACAGCTATTTCATTATAAACCCAAATGGATCAAAAAGGTTTAGTGCTCTTGAACCAACAGCACCTCCAAATAAGAGAAGCCTGAAACACACATCAGATGTCTGAATGTTGGCTAAAGTACAGTACTAACAGCTACAGTACTATACAGCTTCTCACGTGTATCTTTTGAATAAAACAACTCCAGAAAGACAACAGACACACACACTGAAATCACCATAACCAGACATCATTCTTAAAAGTTAATATATAGGTAGCTCTTTTCCACCTCAAGAATCAACACAGAACAATGGTCATTTCCCTACACAAAAATAACATATTTAAAGCAAAAAAAAAGAATGGAATCACATTTGAGTCATGTCACTTAAAAGTAGGTTACAATTGTAAATTAATGTGGTTTTTTTTTAATAAAACAAACAAGCAAACAAACAAAATGTCTATGGGTAGAAGTCCATAGCACATTGTCACAGAGAAAAAAAGTCTTTTTGCCCTGTTTTAGGTTATGCAATGTGAAAGTTAATCAGAAAGAACTAAAGCTACAGGAATTATCTCCTTCAGAAGCATTAGGAAAAAGCGTGGGCTGGAGAGAAAAAATATCATGACACATGGCAGAGCTGAAAGAACAGATTTTAACTTAAGACAAAAGCATATAGACATATTGAACTTAAAACAGGCCATTGATTTAGAAAGGAAGGATGGTTCAACATTTTTTCTTCATTGCAAAAAATATGGTTAGAGTCGGTCCTGCTGTGTTATTCCAGTTTATATATTATTTTATTTTGGTCACCAACAAAACACTGTAACCTCAACAGGACAAGGTATGCTCCTACTTGTAACTTTCTTGCTAATGAAGACTAAATGCGATGCAGACCATAGTACCATGAAGACCTCATCCCTGAAGAGACACATATGAAACACAGGTAGGATCCTGGTGACTAATTCTGCATACAAGTAAATAAATTCTATTACATATAAGGAAGCTAGTGTCAATATTTAATTTTTATGATCTCAAAGCAGTATATGTATGCCCTAAATCTCTCCAGATTCATACAATTTTTAACAAGTATGAAGAGTTGGAATTCTCTTCTTGGGCCTGAAACATTTGTTGGATCGATACATCAAGAAAATCAAACTATCAGTACTACTCTAAATTGTGGATAAATTGGTACATTTTTTTTCTGCTTTTGATGTGGAGCTCTTGTGTATTCTGCCTCAGAAATATCAGATTTCCAGCTGAAGAAAAGCATGACAGGTCTAATGACACCAATGGAGCTCTTTCAGCTTTTGTTGACAGACCTATAGGTCCAAAACTGTGGTTAGCACAATACCCATATGTACAAATCCTTATGACAAGCTATCATTCTTTTCTGTAGGGTAGTCTGTCTTCTGTCAAAATAGGCTAGTTGGAATAATTCTGGCCCTCTAATCCTCTTCAATACTGTTATACAACCATGAAGAGGTTTGTAATGACTGCATGTTGCCATTTTATTTGTGGCTAAAAAAAAATAGTTTTCCACATGCTGATGTTCAAAATTTTTACTCTGAAAGACAGCTTGCAGTGCTGGCTTAGCTTATTTTTGGGCACAGACTACAATACCCCAAGTACACATGGGCCGAAAACATTGTCTAAAATACACAAATTCCATTGTGCTACATCCATGCAGAGCATTTGGTCTTGTTAAACCGCACTGGAAAGCACTGGGAGGCACAACATACAGTACACAGTGTGTCTTGGCAAAGAAGGCACGTGCTGCCAATGGATGCAACAAAACTGTGTATTTATATAATATTACAACATAGCCCTGCTGGTTTAGCTTACACAATTAAAGACATATCAGACAAAACAGAAGTGCTTTGCTTGTTACCCTCCATTCTGGGCTTATTATTCCTTTTATCAGACAGATTCCCTAAATTCAGGTTCATGTTTTTCACTCTAAGAGGTTTACATGATGAACCAGCTGTCAATAGACTTCTAAAGAGGATTGCATCTCACGTCATTGACGTGGCTGAGGAGGTAGAGTTGCTCCTATCACTCCTAGAAAGATTAGAGACAAAGGAATATTTGAAGCTGCTTTTACTTTTGTATTTTCTAAACACCAGAGAAAAAAAATTACAGAAGTTCACAAAAGTGGGTAGAGAAGTCACTGTGAAATATTTACCTACCCTGTTCGAGGAAGTATTGTATTAACCCAGGATTAGACTTCTTACAATAAATTCACCAATAGCCCAGCGTTTCCTCCTCAAACAGCAAGTGCAATGCCCTGCCAGACATACCAGTTCAGTGCCAGCCTGGCTGCCTGAGAGAAAGGCTTTCATGCTCCATCATCGTCAGAACTTCACTTCAGGCAAGGGAGTCCTTACAAAAACTCTGCTCAATGGTACCAGGGAGTGAATGGCAGATGGACTCTGTTTACTGTCCTTACCAACTAGCATGGAAAAGGGAGTACTTCAGAAAGCATGAGCAAAACCTTCAGCCTCTCACAGCTGCTTGTGAATGATGCTAGATTGTTCTGAGTCGGTATCCTGCTGCATTTCGGAAAACTGTGAGTTGCTGTAACTGCCAATCTGTTTCCTATCTCACCCTGCCCAAAAGACCGTCATATAAAAATGTGCAAAGATTAAAAAAAAAAAAAAAAAAAACGAAACGAAACTAACCCAAGCCCGAGTGCATTAATTCCAAACCTACTCAGTTCTGACAGACCTGGCTCCAGCTCGCTGTGCTGTCCTTGACTTTAGCTCTGACCTGCTGCAGACAGAGCTCTGTGTAGTCTCTGACTTCTGCTGGTCCATTAGCACAATTATTGCAGGTTGCTCCTGCAGTCCCATTAGTACCTATGAAGCAGAGAATTGCTTGCTTGGTCACTGTCTGTAAGTATTTGGGTGACTCATTTATCAGCTTTTGCCGTCTTTCAGAGAGTAAATCGCTTGAGCTCCTTATGGATAGCAGGTTTTTAAAAAAGCCATATGATTTGCCAGACTGCAGACCATGACCCTATTTTTTTTTAATTCACTGGCTAATTTGTTCCATCTGCATTAATCTATTTTTCCATCAACTACATTCAATTTAACATGAATTTCAGTTCTTAAATGTATGACCACCACTATCCTTGAAAATTTTTCTGTGGCTGAGGAATGATTTCCAGTGCTTCTAACATAAGAGAACAAACCACTCTGATGCTAATTAATTCTAATGGAAGAGGAATTTAAAGTGTTGGGCAGACTGAAGCACATCTCTATCACCAAGAAGATATATGCTCTAAAACATCTGCTCCTAACAGTAAGCTATGGGGGGAAAAAAAAAAAAAGAAAAAAAAAAGGGGATGAAAGGTTTCTTTCTGTACCCCTTACAGGGTGGGATTGTTTGAATTTTTTAAGGGATTATGGCCTTACAGGTTTTTATCTTGTTAGTATGTCTTATTTTTGTTTGGAAGATCAAGCTGTAATTACTCACAAGTGCAAGGCAACCAGCGTCAGTGAGCAATACCATTAACTCAGCTGGCTCGCTTCAAGGTTTGGGACTGACAGATCCGTACTCTTGTGTTAACTGCAGCTTTGAGTGGAACAAGGATTTTTTTCATCCTAACTGAGGACTGACCACGTCAGAGTCTAGCTTACAGCCATGGTATTAACTTGCTTTTATCTAATTCACTCCATAGCTCACTACACCCTGGTCTTGCTCTGTATTTCACACTGCATTTTGGCTTCAACCAGTGTCCCTCTGTAGCCAAATGGGAGGGTTTCCACTCATCCTTCTCACTATTCCTACTGTCTCTGCCTTTTATTGATATCTCTCCTTCCAGACACTTCTCCTTCCACCAGTGTCTCGAAGTCCTCTTCACCCCCTCCAGGCTCAGCAGCAGCTTTTCAGTAGTCTGCGAAGAGGCTAAGGCTTATTTTGGGGCAAATATTCAGTATGAACTAAGCTACCCAAGCTCTCATCTGAATACCCTGGCTACTAGGAAAGACAGTAGCCTGCAAACCCTTCCTCTCCTGCTCCTTCTGGCCCTTATATTTTCAACAAAATTATAGTCACTGGAAGAAGAAGGAAGAGGAGGAGATAAACTAAACAGTACTTATTATCAGAAAATTTACTTAGAAAATAAAATACTTGAGTTGCAGTTGATCTTTCAATGGATGTTTCATTATTTAAAGGGACAGAAAAGAATAAATTGAAGAGCAAAAACAAAAATAAGAGTGCCTTGGAGACTCGTGGCACATACGCTTACTCAAGAGCTAGGAGGTGTGTGTTTAGTATCCCTCAGACCAGGGTGGAAATTGTACATCAACCTCCTAAATCTCAGTAAAAGTAATTAAAGAGGGTTAATTAAAGAGCCACACCAACATTACTTCTTTTTTGATTGGACTGTGAAACCAAACTGACCTTGCCCTGGATGCTCTCCTTTTTTTCCTCCTGTGCTCTGTTAAATTCACAGGCTCCTGCCCCACCTCAGGCTCATGGCAGTCCAAGCCTTAAAGCGAAATAGTCAAACTTATCATCAAACATCAGCTTCCTCTCCATGATGCCCTTTCTCAACTATTTTCAGCTGCATTTCCAGGTTTTGTCTTGCTCAGTCTGTCAACTGCAGGGCCTGGACCTATGGAAAAGTTTTGCAGATGATTTGCTGCCCAACAGCAGTGGCTGCCTATTCTCATGTCCAGATGAGGCTGCGATACATGTAAGATTTCCAATGTTTTGGTTTTTTTCCCCTGAGCCACTGTCAGCAAAAACTCAATTGTTCTTCCCCACAAAAATATTTTGCACACCTACATAGTGAAAAATTGGGGACAGAACTGAATTCTTATTTAACTAGTATCCGTTGACCTCCTGTTAGTGCAAAGTTCCAATCCCCACAAATTGTTTAGTATGTCAGAGCTGCCACCCACACATAGGCACATCAGCCAGGAATGAAGCACATGGAACAGCTTTTCAAAGAAAAAGCTTCATTGAGGGATACTGAGTGACTGAGCTATTTACTTCATCTTACATTGATAGCTACTCCTCACGCACATCAGCTATTTAAGCCCCATGCGTGCCCTCCCACTCAACTGTGACTGTCTCTGCACAACACATTTCTTTTCAAGGTCTGGATGTCTGGTTGGATTAACCCTTCAACCTTATAATGTAAAAGAAAAATCATTGCTGACATTAAAAGCCTTCCTCCATTTAAATAGACGTTTACATGAGGAAACAGCTGTCCAACCCCAAAGAGGATTGAAGCTTGTATGTTACTGGCATCTTTCCACAATTGGTCTAATGAAGATGAACCCCACATAACCATATTATTAACCATTAGGAAGAGAGCAGCTGCTTGCAAAATTCAACAGTTGAGTGTGATGTCACAGGGACTCAATTGAAATATTTGATCTTTGGTGGTTGGTACACTGCAAATTTTTCACTGAGTGCTGAGTTCAGTTTTTAGCCTGACAGTGAGAAAAGTGTGAAACAGCTAATTAGTACCCCCTAATTCTTTCAACAGAGCACTTAGAAACAAAAATTATTAGTGTGAGGGTTTTGTTTACCAAAATGTCCTGTCAGAATCAAAATGCATTTGAGTGGCGACACGGGAGTGCTATGGTGTTAGTCTGCTGATGACAGAACAGAAATTGTAGTACATGACCAATCTGAGATATTGTGAATAATTATAAGAAATAAGGACTGGGATGATGAATCATCTCTCACAGCAACAGAGAAAATAAATAATTCTGAACACAGGGAAATTTATTATGAGTGAGGTCTGTGTCTATATGTTTCATTAACAGCAAAATAACTTAAAATCGGTCTTTTGCTGAACACACATCTTTTTCTCAAATGAAGCCAAACACTGTCCTTAAGTTATGCCATACGGCCACATTGCTGTCTTCTTTCCAGTACCACTCCGAGAAGCTTTCTTCCAGGACATGGGGAACAGCAAGTTAGAAGGGGGCAGCCAAACTTACCCATGACTTATTTATTTGCCTGTTGCGTGCAATGTTGTCTTTTTGTTATACTTCCTACTATTCAAGCTAAAGGTTTTCTAGAGCTGCTTATTGCTTCTTTTGAGTTTTTCAGGTTTTGAACAGGATTTTGTGATGTAGTAGGGGCAACAGCAGGGAGCTATAATCTGAGCTAAGAGAGTCTCGGCGGTCCCATGCACCTACACAGTCTACTCAATGATAAGTTCTGTTGTGGCCACTTGCCTCCATGTTAGCAACAAATGCTTGAGAAAGTATATTCAAAATCAAGTGAACCAAATTAGATCAACTACTAAAGTCATGACTTTAAAACTCAGAAACACTCACTACAGATAAGAAATGGAAAGAAAGTTAGAACTGTCACCCATCAGGCAGCAAGTAAGATCACCAAAAGCCACACAGGAATGATGAATGTGGCAGTTTTCTGTGAAGTCATCTATCTGTCCTGGACTTTTCTCTAATGTCTGTGTGATTGACATGAAACATGCACATCCTACACAAACATGCAATTATGATGTGAAAATGACCACTTTCCCTGTTTGACTGTTGAACAGAAGATGATCCCATTTTATTCTAATAGCCAAAGATCAAAATGAATCAAAACACAAAAAAATGTGTTTTGAAAATTTTCAAGTTTTTTTTTTCCTCAGTCATTTTACCCTGTCTTAAGAAGCTTTTAAATTGTCACATAAATTTTACTTATTTAGACAGTAACCATGTCTTCTTGACATCTAATTCTAAGTCTCACAAATGTCCTTTAAAAATAGCAATAAATCAACATAATTAAAAATCAAAACTGCGATTTATAATCCTTCACTGCTAAAGACATAAATTCATGTTCATATTGACTTGTTACTCTACAACAGTTTACCCTCTCCCAGCTTTTCCAACTAACAGGAAATACAACTGCAATTTTTCTGTTGTATTGCTGCAAACCAAGAATTCAATAGACATTTTTAACTCCCTAACCTTCTCACTGCAAGTCCCTACTGATCCTGGACAAAGGAAGAGTTAGATTTGGTTGATTGTTTTTACTTTTTCTTACATAAGTGAGCATTACATAAGTGAAATTGAGAGAGAGGAGAATTGCTGAGAGAAATAGTTTTGCCTGATGAAACACAAATTCAAGCAGATTCAAAAAAAGAGATTATTTTTTGTTATCCAAGAGAATAATCTTCTTAATGAGGCACAAAGATTAAAGAAAAAAAAACTTCCAAAGACTCTCATATTAAATAACCAGCAAATTCCAGGGCCAAATTCATCCAAACATAACTTCAGTGGAGTAACACTAAGGCTTGGTTTCATTACATTCCTTTCACAGTCTACTTTTGCATGAAAAGTTCACAACATAATGAGTGCACGAATGCCAATCTTTTTTTTCCCCTAAGATAATGTTATTATCTGACCACCTAAAGGAGGTACAGCCAGCAGTTACATCAAAGAAAGGAAGGGACCAAAAGGGCAATGTCAAATGAATGCCATAGGATGAAGTTACTCTATTACCTCCCTCTTGCACAACCTTCCACCATTTTTATATTCCAATGAATGCTCTTCTTCTTTCAGTAATATAGTTTTAAATAGTATCACAAAGTAACTGGTTACATGGGATTAATAATTACTATCCATCTCATTTCTATAGATGGCCTTTGAGGCTCACTAACTCCTAAACCGAAAACAACTGACTTCGTCCCGTTCCTGCGGATCACAAAGGAGGATTTCAGATTTGGTTGATATAAAGCCATGCCATTAGGCTTTTCCCATAGAAGTAGCACTGATGCTGATGAGGCCAAGGCAACTGAGGGGCTTTTTTTGTGGCCACATCCTGTACTTACAGAGACATGATGGAAGAAAGCAGCCTGTGCTTTTGGACATGCCAGGGTTGATCTGAGGAGCGCTGCCCATGCAGTCACAGAACAGCCTGAAATATTCCTGCAAGGTAAGGGGCTCAGGAAGGTGGCTTGGGCCAATATCTGTCAACTGCAAAAACCACTTTCATGTAAGTAATGAAAAAGAGCCTGGCCAATCCATTGTTTAAAGGCTGAGGAGAATGGAATGATTACAAAATCAAAATTCAGACTTCACTGTCATTTTGCATTAGTTTAAAACCTATATTTCCAATAGACCAAACTACACTGCATAATTCAGTTCAGTGTAAAAGGACACTGAAGCCAGGTGCATTCCTACTGAATGCCACTGGAGCTCATTCATAGGTCACTTCAGAGACACACACCTGCATTTCCCTCAGTGAGCAGCACTGAAGGAAGTATCTTGCTCATGAGAAGGCTGGCAGGCTTATTTCAGGGGGAAGGATGAAAAGAAAGGCAAAATCACTGGAGTCACCACTGTGGATGGTCCAGATCTTCTCATGCAAAGCCCAAGGAGCCTAAAGCAATGCAGTAGAAGCTGGAGTCAGAAGGTATTGTTCTTCAATACCTGAGGTAAATGAAAAGGCATCTTGACAGGCAGGCAGACCAAGACAACAGGCACACCAGCCACAACACACCTGCAGGATTGCACTGCAGTCAAAAGGAAATGTTCAGTCCAGAATAGGGTGGACATCTGTCTCCCTGGGGAATGGACCCAGTTAACTCAGGAACATTTTCTTACAGGCAATTTTAGAGACTGAGATTAAGTCCCTGTTCTGTTAAATAGATTCTTTGGAAAGTCTTGTCTCAGCGTATATTTGAACAATTTAGAGAAGCTGGGAATCTTATCCCTGAAAGATAATTCAGCAATTTAAGTTAAGTAGGTGCATTAAAACAAACCATATAGACATGCCAATTTAGTGAACCTCTTTACGAGAAAAAAAGAGATTTGGTCTCCTCTTTTTTTAATCATTAGTAGTTTTCTTTGCAAGGAAAAGAACAATTTACACTAAAAGTTCATTCTCATTCTAATGAAACTAATGAAACAGCTCATGTCTGCAAAGGCTTGTCCATGTTTTTATCTGTATTCTGTTGAGTAGCCCCAATAATTTAAGGGTAATTACTCATACTAGAGGGGTCACACAGATCACAGCAGTATTTTAACTGCACCTAATGTACATTGGCTAAAATACATGCTAAGAAGAGCCAGAGAAGATTCATCTCCACAAGAAAAAAATCAATATTGGAGGAGTAAGAGAGGTAAAGATCAACAAGGAGAAATTTCAAGAGATACTTTCCTGAGCCCTAATATATTACTATAGAAGATTAGATATACATTTGTCTGTAAGGGAGCATGGGTATGGCTCTTTAATTGTACATCTATTCCTAAATCACTCACAGCGACTACAGTTTCTTCAACAGGAAAATGATGTTATCAAAAGCTATCAGGAGCTACTGCCTGCACCTGCAGGAAGGTGGACTCACCCATGGTGTAGTATTTTTCATCTCTGGCATCTGTGACCACAATTTCCAAACTATGTTTCATAGGTTTACAGTAAACTGCACATCACTGGTAGACAAATCCCTATTACCCATTGGAAAGCAACAGGAAGATAGAAAGGTGAGAGCTGGTCCATAAGAACACAGCCATGGTTTTTGTTCCTGTACCAGGTTTGTTAACAGTACAGCAAATAGCACTGGTAAACACACCTGTAGCAAAACACATATGTGAATTCACAAAAGAAAAACCTTACCTCCAGGTGCGCTCAGTCTTTCCCTTCCCCTGCCTGCCTCTCATCCTCACGTATGCATTGTACTTACCCTTTTCTTTCAAAGCAAGATGACATTAACTCACCCTCACCACATGCTGAACTGAAGAACTTCTACAAGAAGTTCGGTAAAACCCTTAGTCAACACAACATATCCTCAAATACCCCAAAAATGATTTCTAAAGGATTTATATTGCTTTGGTGGTCAAACTGTCAATTTCATTATTTTTTTCGTATTTGGAAAGTACAGCTAGAATCATTTCCAGTTCTCACTCTGACGGAAATACTTTCAGATGCACATAAAACCTTGACTAGGTTTGCTGTAGCCTTGCAGGACATGCTTACACTGTAGGTAAGTAAGGGGTGCAGCAAAGCTGGTCCAACTAGACTGAGTCCCTCTTGCCCAGATAGGGAACTTACCAAAATGTCCCAGGCTTCCTTTGCTCCCAGTATAAACAGATTTCCTTCTAAATGAGGTGCAGGGGCACAGGACAGACTCAGTCCTGCCCAGAAATTCAGGGATGTGACCAGCATGCCTAGAACTGTGGGGAGTCCCCATAACTGCACCTCTTTCCCTACCCAAACAGCCATGGAGAACCACAAGAAGAGGAAGGAGGGAGACAAGTAAAAAGGAAATTCTGTTCTTTGGATTAAAAGTCTGGCTGACTACAGGTAAGACTTACCCAAGATTCTGATCTGCATTACACTTCTGATCCACTTTAATTAAGCAATTAAATATTTTTTGTGTTTATTTAATCAATTTTAAAATATAATCTGATTTAAATATTTAATCACTATTGAATCATTTAAATGTTGAATCATCATCCCTGGAGGTATTTAAAAGATGGGTAGATGTGGTGCTGAGGGACATGGTTTAGTGGTGATTTTGGCAGTGTTAGGTTAATGGTTGGACTCGATGATCTTAAAGGTCCCTTCCAACCTAGACCATTCCATGATTAAACTGCTCTGGAATATCCCATGTTTTTTCTGACTTGTAGCAGTGCAACAAGAGTCTTCAGCATCAGGTTCTGGAAATTGTGCTGGCACTCTACTTCACCACTGCAGTGTAAGCCACCTTGCTCAATACAGACTTTCACAGGCAGCATTTCAAGGCCTGTACTCTGCAGGAGCTCAGATTAGGTACAGCATTGCTCTTGCTTTAGGCTCTGTCAAGTCACCCCTACAAATTCTCAAAAGTACCCAAAAAAAGGTTGACAGTCCACCCTGGCTGCCTTCACTGAATTTTCACTGAATTATTTGGAGTTGGAAGGAACCATAGAGATCATCTAGTCCAACTCCCCTGCCAAAGCAGGATTGCCCAGAGCTAGAGCATGTTACTCAGGACGGCATCCAGGCAGGTCTTGAAAATCTCCAAAGAAGGGGACTCCACGACCTCCCTGGGCAGCTTGTTCCAGGGTTCTGTCACCCTCACTGTGAAGAAGTTTTTTCTCATGTTTGAGTGGAACCTCCTATGTTCCATCTTATGCCCGTTACCCCTCGTCCTCTCACTGGCAACCACTGAAAAGAGTCTGGCTCCCTCCTCCTTCAACCCACCCTTTAGATACTTATAGGCATTGTTAAGGTCTCCCCTCAGCCTTCTCTTCTCCAGACTAAAGAGCCCCAGTTCTCTCAGTCTTTCTTCATAAGGGAGATGCTCCAATCCTTGAATCATCTTCATTGCCCTTCGCTGGACTCTTTCCGGTAGCTCCCTGTCCCTCTTGAACTGCGGAGCCCAGAATTGGATGCAGTATTCCAGTTGTGGCCTCACCAGTGCAGAGTAGAGGGGGAGAATGACTTCCCTTGACCTATTAGCCACGCTCTTCCCTATGCAGCCCAGGATTCCGTTGGCCTTCCTGGCCACAAGAGCACACTGCTTGCTCATTGACATTTTGCTGTCTACCAGGACGCCCAGATCTTTCTCTTTAGTACTTGTCTCCAGCAGATCCAAGCCTAACCTGTATTGGTGCCTGATATTCCCCAGGTGCAGGACCCTACAATTTTCCCTGTTGAATCTCATGAGGTTCTTCCTTGCCCAGCTCTCCAGCCTGTCCAGGTCTCACTGGATGGCAGCACGGCCCTCCGGGGTGTCAGCCACCCCTCCCAGTTTGGTATCATCAGCAAACTTGCTGAGGATACACTCTGTCCCCTCGTCCAGGTCACTGATGAATATGTTCAACAGGACTGGACCAAGTATTGACCCCTGGGGGACACCACTGGTTACAGGTCTCCAGATTGAACCTGCTCCATTAATCATTACCCTTTGGGTCCTGTCACACAGCCAGTTCTCAATCCACCTCACTGTCCCCTCTTCCAGCCCACACTTCCTTAGTTTCCTAATGAGGATGTTATGGGAGACAGTGTCAAAAGCCTTGCTGAAGTCAAGGTAGATGACATCCACTGCCCTCCCCTCATCCAACCACCAGTTATAGCATCATAGAAAGCTATCAGATTGGTCAAACATGATTTACCCTTGGTAAACCCATGTTGCCCACTTCCAATAATGCCCCGCTCTTCAACTTCCACACACTGTGGTTGTTACTGGTGCAAAGCCTGCTCCATCCTGATAGCAAAGGGGTCTAGCAATGTGAATGTGTGAACAAGAAATATTTTTAAAGCCACTTGCAATATTTTGGGGTCTATAAAATATTTCTAAGCACTTACAAATAGAATTGCTGATGTAAGGAAAGGAAAGGCTGGCAACAGGAAGATTAGCACCCTTGCTTCCAAACCTGCACCTTTCCTGATGCAGGAGGGGATACACAAGGAGCACACACTCCTTGTACACTTGATATGTGAAGTGTCAGCTGTCATGGTTGCATTATTAATGCCATTTTAGTGTTGCCAGTCTTAGTTGCAATGATTCAGTTTACGGCCTTACGGTGCATTTTTCTGACAGATG
Source organism: Tringa tobata (assembly GCA_033628505.1). Classification (NCBI taxonomy): domain Eukaryota; kingdom Metazoa; phylum Chordata; class Aves; order Charadriiformes; family Scolopacidae; genus Tringa; species Tringa tobata. Next base: position 2,614,021 of record JAHREE010000480.1, read on the forward strand.
TAAGGGGTGGAACATGAAAACTGCTTTATCTCTGTGTGTTTTATGACTCTTGGTGATACCAAGTAGGAAAGAAAAGCCATGTGTCTGATCTTGAAAACACAGCAAAGTTGGCCCATGGCTACTATTAAAGCCAAGATTAGTTCAGGAATCTGGTGATCCATGACCCCCCATGGCAATTGAGACTGCTCTGATGTCCCATTAAGCTTCCTGTTCTCTATGTGGGAGAAACAACATTCACTTAATGAACATACGTATTTTCTCTGGATTTGGATTAAGAGAAAAAATAATCTTTTTGCCCTTATTCCTTACCTTCCCTGCATAGGGACAGAAGTGAAATCCTTCCCCAGAGCAACGCAGCCATCCTCCCCTATTGTCGGTTTTTCACAGGGGCTCTGTGGCTCTCCAAGACTTGCTACCATGCCATGATACTCGTTTAACAGGTGCAACTCATTGCAACTTCTGGTCGCTGGTTTGGCTGCCACCTTCGCAGATAAACTGGTTTGATGTAAAGATGTTTGATCCAGCTCCATCTCTTGTTGTCTAGAAATTGTACCGTCATCTTTGTTATCCAAGTACATCTGTCCCTGGGGGGGTGTTCTCCTAAAGAAAGTGAAAACAAATATATTAGGACTAAATTGAATTGACTCGATGTTTACTTCAGTACAAGCGTGTTAAAAATGCCAAGCAGGAGATTTTTTGTGCACCTTCAGATATTTCTCTTGTTGGTTTATTTCCACTAGGAATAATTCCAGTGTTTTAAACCTCTCTGCAAATTCAAAATTAGCCATTATAAAAACCATTGGAATACATATAGAGATGGCTCTTCTAATTTTTCCAAGTCTACCGTGATTTTCTCCTGTCCTTGAGGCTCCTGAGGCAAAGGGAATCCATGAATCACAGATGAAACACCACGACGGAAGGCCACCTGAAGAGCAACACAGAGGAAACAGAGCCATTCCAGCCAGTAAGTCAGCCCCATTGGGCGCCCAGCTGAAGTGCCTTTACACAAATGCACACAGCATGGGGAACAAGCAAAAGAAGTTAGAGATGTGCACACGCCTCCAGGGCTACGACCTTATTGGCATTACTGAGATGTGGTGGGATGGCTCTTATGACTGGACCATTGGAATGGAGGGTTACAGACTCTTCAGGAAAGACAGGACGGGAAGACGGTGAGGGGGTGTTGCTCTCTATGTCAACGACCAGCTGGAGTGTGTGGAGCTCCACCTAGGGATGGACGAAGACCTGACGGAGAGCTTATGGGTCAGGATTAAAGGGACCACAGGGGCAAGTGATGTTATAGTAGGGGTCTGCTACAGACCACCAGATCAGGGTGACAGGGAGGATGAAGCCCTCTATAGACAGATAGGAGCAGCATCACGCTCACACAACCTCATCCTCATGGGGGATTTCAACCACCCCGATATCTGTTGGAAGGACAACACAGCAGGGCACAAGAAATCCAGAAAGTTCTTGGAATGCATTGATGATAACTTTCTTCGTCAAATGATAGAGGAGCCAAAGAGGAAAGGAGCCGTGCTGAACTTTGTCCTTACTAACAAGCAGGGGATGGTGGGGAATGTCAAGTTCAAGGGTAGCCTTGGCTGCAGTGATCATGAAATTGTGGAGTTCAAGATTCGCAGGGTGGCGAGGAGGGTGTGCAGCAAGCTCGCTACCCTGGACTTCAGAAGAGCAGACTCTGGTCTCTTGAGAGATCTGACTGGGAGGATAGCATGGGAAAAAGACCTGGAGGGGAGAGGGTCCCAAGAGGGCTGGTTGGTATTCAAGGATCGCCTCCTCCAAGCTCAGGAGAGCTGCATCCCAAAAAAGAAGTAGTCAGGCAAAATAGCCAGCAGGCCTGTATGGATGAATAAGTAACTGCTGGACAAGCTCAGGACCAAAAAGGAGGCCTATAGAGGGTGGAAGCAGGGACAGGTAGAATGGGCAGAATACAGAGAAAGGGTCTGAGTGGTCAGGAATGAGATCAGGCAAGCAAAAGCTCAGGCAGAACTAAATCTAGCCAAGAACATCAAAGACAATAAGAAAAACTTCTACAGATATGTCAGGGACAAAGGCAAAACAAGGGAAGTTGTGAGCCCTCTCCGGAAGGAAACGGGAAACCTGGCCACCCAGGATATGGATAAGGCTGAGCTACTGAACAACTTCTTTGCCTCAGTCTTCACCAGAAAGGGCTCAAACCACACTACCCAAGTCATAGAAGGCAAAAATGGGGGTTCTGCAAATGAAGAATCGCCCACAGTACAAGAAGATCAGGTTTGAGACCACCTAAGGAACCTGAAGGTGCATGGGACCTGACGAAATCCATCCATGGGTCCTGAGTGAGCTGGCAGATGAAGTTGCTAAGCCACTTTCCATCATATTTGAGAAATTGCAGCAGTCTGGCGAAGGTCCCACAGACTGGAAAAAGGGGAACATAACCCCGATATTCAAAAAAGGAAAAAAAGAAGATCCAGAGAACTGCAGACCAGTCGGTCTCACCTCTGTGCCTGGCAAGATTATGGAGCAGATCCTCCTGGAATCTCTGCTAAGGCACATTGAAAATAAGGAGGTGATTAGAGACAGCCAACATGGCTTCACCAAGGGCAAATCGTGCCTGACAAATTTGGTGGCCTTTTCTGATACTGCCACACACTTGGTGGACAAGGGCAGAGCAACAGATGTCATCTACCTGGACTTGTGCAAAGCGTTCGACACTGTCCTGCACGACATCCTGGTCTCAAAATTGGAAACTAATGGATTCGATGGATGGACCATTCGGTGGATAAGGAGCTGGCTGGATGGGCGCACTCAAAGGGTTGTGGTCAATGGCTCAAAGTCCAACTGCCGGCCAGTGACGAGTTGTGTTCCTCAGGGGTCCGTACTGGGACCAGTGCTATTTAACATCTTTGTTGGAGACATGGACAGTGGAATAGGGTGAACCCTCAGCAAGTTTGCCAATGACACCAAACTCAGTGGTGCGGTTGACACGCTGGAGGGAAGGGATGCCATCCAGAGGGACCTGAACAGGCTTGAGAAGTGGGTTCATGCAAATCACATGAAGTTTAACCAAGCCACGTGCTGGGTCCTGCACCTGGGATGTGTCAATCCCAGGCACAAATACAGGTTGGGCAGAGAATAGCTAGAAAGCAGCCCTGAGGAGAAGGACTTGGGGGTGTTGGTGGATGAGAAGCTCAACATGAGCCAGCAACGTGCACTGGCAGCCCAGAAAGCCAACTGCATCCTGGGCTGCATCAAAAGAAGCGCAGCCAGCAGGTCAGGGAAGGTGATTCTATCCCTCTACTCTGTGCTCGTGAGACCCCACCTGGTCTAGTGGGAGATGTCCCTGCCCATGGCAGGGGGGTTGGAACTACATGATCTTTAAGGTCCCTTCCAACCCAAACCATTCTATGATTCTATGAATTTCCCAGAAACTTACACGGGCCTATCCCACAGAATAAGCCAAAGTTGTCTCTGCATCGGAGGCACAAGAGCCACTGGTGCAGAACATCTTCACGACTTATAACGGGACTGTGTTCACCACCATGACATGGCTTTTCTCCAGCAGCTGTGGTGGCAGCAGCTCCACCAAAGCCACCGCTCTCCTCCCAGCCCGTGGGCTTCCTCAGAAAGATTCTGTTGCCCTAAAGCTCTGCCACAGCTGATGGTCCCTGGTTAAGCAAAGCACGTACTTGAGCTTTATGAAGACAGTTGCCAGCAGCATTTATGAAATGCGAATCAAACCTTGATGAAAATTAGGTTCTATTATATGATTATTAATGGTGATTATAATAAAACTTAGTGCATAACAGTCAAAAAGCTTTTATGCTCTCATCATTAAAGTTCAGCATGAAAAGTTATAAAAAACACTTCAGAATCCCACAAAGTGAACAAATCAGACATGAAGACTGAGTTAAAGATCAGACTGTCTTAAACACATGCTGTGGAGTCTAATCATGGGAATATTTCAGTGTAAAGTGCCAAAGCCACCACAGAGGACAGCAAGAGCTCAGGAAGTGGGCCCATCAGCCTCCAACATGCCTGTAGTGGGGGAGAACAGCCTTGTCGGAGCACATACCTGCTCCTCCCTGTGGAGATCTTAGCACAGGACATGCAGGTAGACCTGCAGGGCTGTGGGGCAAAAATAGCACAGTAATAGAGAACAGGCTGTGCTTCTGTCCCAGCAGGAGAAGTCACTAGAAACAGAAATAGAAAAAAAAAAGCTAATGATGATTTTGTGCAACTTTGAGCTCTCATGACCTTGCAGGCTAGAAGGGAATGGAGGGTCCTGAAAGAAAAGACTGAATATATGTCACCACAAGTGCAGATCTTGGCACCAAGCAATCTAAATCAGAATTTCCTCTGGTGGCATTTCCTTCTCCAGTCCTGCATTTTTCTTTCTATTCCCAATGCCCTTAGTTCTCATAACGTCAACTTCTTCAGCTGTCCTTACAAATAGATGGACTAAATTGTTTCTTCTCATCATTACACAGTAGCTGGAGTACTGTGTCTGGTCCCAGTCCCCACAATTTGAAAAATTGTTTTTTTCAAACAGACAAGGGGGAGTTTGAAGGAGAGCCATGAAGATGATCAAAGGGCTGGAGAAACTGCCCTGTGAGGAAAGATTGAAGGAGTTAGGTCTTTTCTTCATGGAGAAGGTTCAAGGATGACTTCCTCACAGCATCCAATATTTAAAGGGGGCCTACAAAGAGGACGGAGGCTTTCTCTTCACAAGGAGCCTCCACATGGAGAAGACAAGGGCCAAGAGGTACAAGTTGCACCGGGAGATGTTTCATCTTGAAATAAGTAATAATTTTTACAATGAGAACAATAGTTCACTGGAACAACCTCCTCAGGAAGGTGGAAGAGTCCTTGTGACTGGATGTTTTCAAGATGTGACTGAACAGGGTGATACATAATCTCATCTAGGCTCCCTTTCCCAAGAAATGTTGGACCAGGTGGTCTTTCAAGGTCCCTTCCAACCTGAGCTGCTTTATGGGTCTACAATTAGCAGCCTGGAAAACATCAGCATAAATAAACCTTTGCTTATTTGTACTTTCTTGGTTTTCTTGAAAGGGATTAAAAAGAAAAGGAAGGTAGGGAGAGTGCGGTGCATTACCGAAAGAAAGAAAGTGGCAGTTACTGGCTTCACACTGCTCCCATTTTTGAACACAGCTGGCATACATCAAGAAACACTGAAGATATTTCAATTTTCAGTGGATAATACCTCTCTCCCAGGTATTTCCCTAAAGGGACAAACCCCATCGTCAACTGGTGTAAGAAGCACAAACATGGCTGATGTAATACTAAGTACGCTGTCACTGAGTTGGTCCAGGGCTTCTCCATAGCCTGGAAAGCATTGAATTTTGGTGATCAAAGACAAAATTATGACTGAAATTCCTGGAAAGCCAGGCTTGCCACCTGCACCATGGGATCTGAGGCTGGAGGTGTTGGGAGGGCAAATGCACACCATGTGGGGGCCACCACTACCGCCCCCCAACAACTTCTTGTCACCTCTGGTAGCCTGCTGCCATACCAACCAGCCAGTTTTGCCTGTTCTAAGATCCCAAACTGCCGTCCTTCCAAATAAATAACTTTGAAATGCAAATACTTTCAACTCCAAATGGAAAAGTTAATTACTCTTGTCTTCAGTCTCATTTTATATGTTTACATACTGGTTTTATTAAGACAATCTGTAAATCATAATTGAGATATCTGCCCACTTACTCCATTTTTCATAACATTTGGTTTGTCTGAGTGCCTGCTGTGAAAATACACAGAATTTTAAATTATGTCAGGCTGTGGAAACATGAGCAGTAAACCTACAGCAACTCAGGCTGTACTAGTTTTTAAAATACAAAAACATGAACACACCCTCTAAAATTGATCCTGTCTCACCCCAAAGTATGATCTTTTTATCTTGAGGTGAGTAAGAACTAAATTAATCAGGCTTTCATATGTACATAGCCTTAGCATGAAAGACACATTTTCAGAATTAACATCAGTGAAAAAACAAAAGAATACCAAGGACAAGAAGCTTGAGAGAAAATCTGATGCCTAGATACAAAACCATAAACCACATTATTGCACGTTCACAAAAGCTCTGGAAAAAAATAAAATAATACAGCATCATTTTGCCACAAGAGACAGGTCTGATTGTGATTACCTACGTAGCTAAAACATTGCTAAGGCAACTGTCACCATGGTATCTAAGCTTCTAAGACATCGGTGCATTTACCATTCAAGAAATTCTCAAATGGTCACATTTCTCTGTAGTTACAGAACTTTTCTTCACTTTTATTTCTTCTTCCTTTTTCTTACCTTGCAATGCATCCATCAGCAATGAGATGTACGGGAGATGTTATTATGTGAAGGTGAGGAGACATTTTAGCCAAGGAAAGTTCATTTTGGGTTCATCTCTCTGGAGCCATGCACCAGTAAGGTTTTTTTAGCCACAGCTAGAAATTGATCCAGCAATCACCCTTCTGGAGTTTGATTATAAAAGGATTAATATAGTATTTAAGCCATGTTTGTTATCCCTTTCATCCCAGTCCAAGAAGCAGAACATCCACTTTTAAAGTACTAATTCTTTTTTGCGTCAACTTTTCAGGTGCTAATAAGGTACATTATTTTATTTACAAGGCTTTGTGTAGCCTGCTTTTTGGTTGTAGAACAAAAAGCTGGTGGCAAGTGATGTAGCTGGTAATACATCATCATCTAAAACATTGCTTTCCTGAGTATCAACAAGCACAGCATAGCATTTTTGCAATCAAAAATGAAGCAGGATTTAATCTTAGCAGAGATGAGGCTACGAAATATCACATCTGCTCCAGGTAATGCCCAGAAATAGCATGTTTCCTGTCTTGCACATGTTAGTATTCATCAAAGCCTTTCTTCCACCAAAACTGGGGAAAAAAAATACCTCTGCGCTAAGACACCCTCCCATTATCATGCAGAAACCCAAATGCTAAAAAATAACTATCTCTCTGAAGAGGGAGGGTAGGGTGCTGCTGAGCGGAGTGTGCCCACATGCCTGCCTCACACAGGGGAAGGAGAACATGGCTCTTGAAGCAACACTCGCCCTCAGCCCCCAGAGCTGGCATCTGCCAGAGAGCCTCTCTCCCAAGGAAATTTCAAGCCATATCTCACCTGCCTGGGAAGGCTCTCTACAGCGTCTGAGACTAAACAAACTCATCTCCTGCCCTGGCTGCTCTCTCAGTGTGCCCCTGTGCCAGGAGCACGGCAGAGGCCACGGGTACGAGCTGCTGCAAGGAACCTCCTGCCGCCTCACACTGCCAGCGTACACCAAAGCAGACCTGCCACACAGGCACCTTTCCGTATACCCAGCTCCCGACAGAAATGCATCTCCTGACAGCTTCCCTACGAGTCAGACTGCTGATGTTGTACTGGCCTCCTGTGGCAAAGACACCTTAAAATGGTCTCAGCAGCAGGGAGGAGAGTTGTTATTCTTAGCCTGTGGCCCCGGACAAACAGAGCAGGCCTTCAGCATCTCACAAATCCTCCCGTCATAGGCTTGTCCTTGCATGGCCGTTGCCACACATATCCCCAACCCTCCCATCCTGGGGACAGTGAAGAACCACTCCCAGGACTGGTAGATGAAAACTCAGCTGAAAACCTATCCTTAGAGCTGCAAGCTGAAAACAAGACACCACACACGTACACACAGTCCCACACTACCACTACCAAAACACACTTATTTATATTTATTTATTTTAAGTAAATTTTAAGTAAAGGAAGGGTACTGCAGTGTCTAATGCTGTGATGTGCAAGCAAGAATTCTCAGTACTTCTTAAGTGGTGTGTTTTCTCTGATAAATAGAAAGTGTTTCTAGCTGTAGGAAGGAGGTAAGACTGGATTGGGCATATAGGGTGTAACAAATCACTTTGACATACAGGATTTCACAGTATGTCCTGGTGCAGCTGTTTTCCACAAAAACCTTGCCTATCCTACATGTAGGATCCCCATTATCCCATAGGACAGTGTTAGGGGTTGCACAGAATAATGGTGTGTGGAGCAGCCCTCCCTTGCATGACTGAGTGGGAGGACAACAGAGCATTGTGTGCAGAGTGGAGCCACAGGGCAGGCCACAGTAGATTGTCACTACTGATTCTTCCATGGTTTTGGGTTTGTCTTTTCTTGCTACTCATCAGTGGCAAGAGGAAAGATGTGGATAAAACTTCATCATTATGCACCAAGCATACAAATAAGACCGCCTGAGGTTCCTGTCTAAGATGAGTAAGACTTCTTACTTATGTTCCCCACAAATTCTTGGCCCAGGGCTGCAGGGAGGGCAATTTGGCAGGTGGAAGCAGGGTGATGGGTTATAAGAACCTTTGTCTCCTTTGGCCTGCCCAAGAAGAAATTGCTTCAAATTGTTCCCATGAGAGCTATTACCAGGTGGTAGCTCCCAGACACAACAAACCATTAAAGTCCAGATACCTCATATTCTCTCTCATCAGGTTGTAAAATGTTTAAAATACCACAATTATTAACTGGCAGAACCTCCCAGCTACCAGCAAGTTGCTGCATTTCCTTAGTCAAGAGGGGGAAGAACGCTGCCTGAGAGCAACGGGAGCTCCTAATCCATGTACTACACGGCCAGATCTGCTGGAGTTGCAGTAGCATGGAGGTGTTTGCCACAGCCTCGGGTTTTCTATTGTCAATCTGGGGTGGGTACTTGTCTCTAGGAAAGTGAGGAAGGGGAAGTGAGGAAAGTGAGCCACAGCACCTTGCAGGAATTTAGCAGAAACCCCTAAACCTGAGGGCAAGACAGTCTCTGCTGCCCCTTTGGTGGTTTCTTACAGCCAGAAGGCTGCCTGTGCTGAACCACAGCTATCCCTGACTTAAGATCATAGAATCATAGAATAGTTTAGGTTGGAAGGGACCTTAAAGATCACCTAGTTCCAGCCCCCTGCCATGGACAGGGACATCTCCCACTAGACCTGGTTGCTCAAAGTCCCATCCAACCTGGCCTTGAATACTTCCAGGACTTTGCAGCTCAGCAAGAGCTCTGACACCTTGCTACTTGAACTCCACTGCTTGGACCTTGCTGCCCAGATCCTGCTGCTGAGACCCAGCTTCTCAGACTTTACAGCTGCATTAAGGCAGCAGCCCCTGGTGTGCACAGAAGACCTTGACTTCCTTAGTGCCTGGGCCGCTTGTCTCCCCGACTGCTCACAGACCTCAACAGAGCTGATGGGGATCCAGCACCAGAGCTTCGCCTGAGGACTCCAAGTTTAACAGGGCACAGGAAAAACCTTGCTGTGCTGAGTCAAAACCTGGCCTCTGTAAATAGTAGACTCCCCTTTCTCCTCTGCACTAAGCTGGTGCTGCTGCAGTCCAGCAGCTGCTTTGCCTGGAGACATGGCCTTGCCTCCTGGGGTCTAGCATTCAGTAGACACCTGCAGAGCTCAGGGGAGATAATGGAAGTGGTGGCCTTGCAGTACAGAGGTTCCTCGTGGCAGTGAGGTGGTGTCTGGGCTAGAAAATCCTCAGTGGGGAAGGGAAGGGGAAAATTTGGGTGGAGAGTCAGAAAGAGTAAGTGGGAGGTCTGTGCCAGGGGGAGTGGTGAGGGAATCTCTGAGGGGTTTGGGCACAGAATCATAGAATCATGGAATGGTTTGGGTTGGAAGGGACTTTAAAGATCAGCTAGTTCCAATCCCTCTGGCATGGGCAGGGATACCTTCCACTACATCAGGTTGTCAAAACCTAAATGAACCTGGCCTTGAATACTTGCAGGGATGGGGCATCCACAACTTCCCTGGGCAACCTGTTCCAGTGTCTCACCACTCACACAGGAAAGAATTTTTTCCTCATATCTAGTCTAATTCTACCCTACTTCAGTTTAAAACCACTACCTCTTGTCCTATCACTACACTGCCTCATAAAGGGTCTCTCCCTATCTTTCCTGTAGGCCCCCTTTAAATACTGGAGGGCTGCTATAAGGTGTCCCAGAGCTTTCGCTTCTCCCGGCTGAACAATCCCAACTCTCTCAGCATGTCCTCATAGGAGAGGGTCTCCAGCCCCTTGATCATCTTTGTGGCCCTCCTCTGGATCCACTCCAACAGGTCCATGTCCTTCTTATGTTGGGCTGCAGAGTTGGGTGCAGTACTCCAGGTGAGGTCTCAGCAGAGCAGAGTACAGAGGCAGGATCACCTCCTGTGAGCTGCTGTCCAAGCTTCTTTTGATGCAGCCCAGGATGCAGTTGGCTTTCTGGGCTGCCAGTGCACATTGTCAGCTCATATTCAGTTTTTCATCCACCAGTACCTGTAAGTCCTTCTCTGCAGGGCTGCTCTCAATCCACTCAGACCCCAGCCTGTATCCATGCTTGGGATTGCTCTGACCCAGGTGCAGGACCTTGCACTTGGCATGGCTGGTGACCGGGTGCATGGAGGAAGTTCTGGGGCTGGTCATGATGACCATGGTCACAATGGGAAGGGCTAGTCAGGGGACAAGCTTAATTGTTCAGACCTAATTCAAATAGCTTAATAGGGGAGACCATTTATAGGCCATGAGACAAAAGAAATGTTCTGGAGAAACCACCTGTAGGCCACTGACAAGACAAAAAAACCCTTTTTGTTATTTCCCTTTTTTAAGTGCAGGCCCACAGAGAATTGCATCAATGCAACTCTCTGAGCAGAGAACCACAGCACAGGGGCAAAAGCAAGCAGCCCAAGTGGGACCTCCTTGCTGGAAGAAAAAATATTGTCTAAATGCATCCCAAGAAAGCACAAAACCATCAGGCCGCACTAAGTAAGGCAGTTGAGAAGTGAGTATGGCAAGTAAGCATGCCGGAGCAGATGTAACAGAGAGAGAAAACAGTGTTGACACAATTCAGCAACACTTTTTAAAACCATCCTGCCAGCAAAACATGGGAGGAAGAGCGTGGTCTTTCTTGGGTCACCTCTCAGCACCTATGCCCGGCAGGAGAAGCCTCATGCGTGACGTGCACGAGTTGTGCCAGCAGCATGAAGCCTTTCCTGAGACTCTTTCGGGATGGTTCCGCGGGGCAGCACTAAAACATCAGCAAAAAGAGCTTCGGGGCCGCCCAGAGCCTCGGGTATTCGCTCAAAGCAGCCGCTGCCGGTGCTCACCGGACCCGGCCCCGGCCCCGGAGGCGGCGGCAGCCCGGCGCATAGGCAGGCACAGGCTGACCCCTGCTGGCAGCCTGACCGTCGGACAGAAACAGGTTTTCCCCGGAAAAAAAAAAAAAAAACAAACCCACACAGAGAGCCCAATTTTACAGGCGGGTGTCTCTTGGCGGTTGCGCGGCCCCTGGCCGCCCCAGCAGCCCGCGGAGGAAGCGCGTAGCCCCTGCGGTAACGGCGCGCTGGGCAGCTGCCGGGAGGATGCTCTGGGCATGGCCGGGTACCCCCCCGGCAGTGCCTGCTGCAGCATTCACCTGGCTGTACCGGGTAAAACACCTGTAATCAGTCAGCAGAAACTGCCTTCTGCCTGCACAGGAATGATCTGGCAGGGTAGTCCTACACAGCTGAGGTGGGAAGTGTATGTGTCTGAAGTACGTATCTTAAGGTAATCGATAGCAGTGGGTGGTGCACAGGCTACAGTGGTTGGGGCAGATGGATTTTAAGAATTTGCCCGAAAAAAAAATAGTTTAGAGAGTCTCAATCCATCAGTCTTGTCCCAACTGAAGATGGCATTGGCACAGAGACTCTCATCATCAACCAGGCAGTAAGTGATCATCCTGTTAGAAAGGTTCAGTTCCTCCTGTAACTTTATCCCATGCAAAAGATCCCCATAAATTTGGATTTTTTTTTTTACAGAAAACACTGTCCCTGGATGCCTACGTACCAATGCCCTGCTCTTACTAAAGAGCTGGTTTGGGGAGCCTTTTAGAAGGACTCTTTGCTGAAGGAAGAATGTAAGTGAAGAGCTTATGAGCTTGGTCATTAGGTGCAGGGAGTGCTGCAGGCATACTGATAATCAAACAGGCCAGCTACCAGAAAAAAACATCCAGATAGACCAGTAATTTCCTTTTTCCTTTCTTAATGCATCTGTCAAAGAGATGCATTCAAAGCCCATTAAAATTCATAGACAGACTTTTAAAGTGTGTAAGCAGGTATAGATAACTAAGTTGCAATACATTATAAGGTGCCCACCACCATCACCACCTTTACATCCTAGGCTCCCATAGAGCCCATGGGAGAGGTTGGCACTGACTGCCAAGCCCCCATCCAGCTCATGCTACAGTGGACCCCTGAGACAGGGTCAATGCACCATGTCACATACAGGTCATATACCATGTCAATACAGGCAGAAGTGCCTGTACCTCCCTCTGAGTAGCAAGAGATGTGGGGCTGAGGGAGGTGTGTACTGCAAAGACATCTCAGCTTGGGTGAGTTAATTTCCAGCAAATGTCTCTAGCTTAACGTCAGGGACCAGAGTCACTGGGACCATGAAAGCTGGTAGCACCAAGTAATGCTGTACAGTTGCTTGGACGAACTCTGAGGCTTGGCCATTTGAAGACTTACTTAATACTGTCACGTCACTGAACTGCTGCATTCAGTGAAGTAGACTTCTCACTGGAAAGCCACGCAAGTAAAGGGGAAGGGAGAGTGAACGTCAATATGAATACAAGCCACTGAACAACTTATTCAGCCAAGGCTACTCAAGCGTGATAGTTGTGTTGTCTGTGCACAGGACCAGTGAGGGACCCTCACTGGAACCAAAACGGGGCCCACATCTTAGACAAACAGGAGATAAAAACAGCTAAGTACTGAGCAGCTAAATACTATCTAAGTTTATAAGCCTGGAGGTTCAGGGGCTGTGTCAGAAGTAGGTGGTGTCAGAAAGAAAATGGTGCAACTTTGAAGGATACTTTTTTGGATTTAGGTCCTGCTTCTGGAAAAAAAGAAAGAAACCCTAAAAGAGAATAGCAAAATATAGCTAGGGATCATCCAGCACATGCAGCTTGCTCAGATTAAGAGATGCTGGTAAACCAGGCAGGTTTAAAAGGAAAAACAACCTCCTTCCTGTCATGACCTTCCTGTCATGTAAACCCAGAGAAGTTTTTCTTCTCTCCTTAAGCTATGCCAGTCGCTTTTTATGACATAAAGTTGATGTTTCTGCATTCTCTTAAAAATTAGATCCACAGCAAATACCATGTATCAAGAAAGCTAAATGGCCTGCTGAGATGCCCAAGGCTTTTCATGGCATCTTTGTGCAAGAACGTGAAGTGATTCACACTGATGAATTAAACTCCAGCCCTCTGGCCTTGTGAGAGGACTTTTGAGAGCTTGGTACTTCTCTATTGCACTTTCATAACCCATTGTTGCATGGTCATGGGAAAGCAATGAGATTTCACGTTCTCAAATCACGCTGAGAGCTTCTGTGGGTGACTGCTGAGATCTCAAGGTAGAGAGAGGCAAGAAAACCCAGTTCTGCAGCCCCTGCAAGGGCCCTGTGTCACCCCAGCTTATGCAAGTGAAGGCAGCACAGGATGTCAGCAACCCAGGCAGGAAAGGCTGTTAGGAAGGAGTATTCCAAAATCTTAAATGTCTTCCAGTGGGTTTTTATTTATTATTACAGATTGCTGGCGTTGTTATTTTTACTTTGGGTTCTTTATCCTTCAGACACGTCAGGGTAAGATATATCAGTGCTCTATTCCTTTATTCAATGCATATAAAGGTCTTGATATCTTCCTTTTTTAGTAACAAGCAAGACAGTAGGCAGGGTTTGATTAATTGACAATACATTTTGAAATCATTAAACTGAGCCTGGCCAGTTTCATCTCTGCTTCAGAAAAAAAGAAAATTCAGGTTGCCAAGTGGAAAAGGAACACCAATATCAGAGGCTGTTTTTCTTCTTAGTTTTATGCCAACAGTCTACTAATAAATGTTACAAGTTCTTAGCAGAATATTCTACAGACTTTCAAGCCGAACACCAAGCTCCCTAAAACAAAGTGCAGAAAAAATGTGTTATTGCCCCCCAAATAACATATCTAGATGATTGTTATTCCCACAGTGTCAATCGTTCCTATCTCTAACTTGATAAACTGCAGGTGCTTGAAATTGCTGCAGCAGCTAGAATACTGATACGCAATAAGCGTTCATGTCACATTCCTCCTGTCCGCTGTTAGCCTAAATTTACTTCATAGAAAAGAGGATGATAAGGAGTCTCTTTGCACAAAGGAATTAGAGCCTCCATATGCCTTGGCAGCTGTACCATGGAAAAAGATAATACCAACAGGTGCAGAAGAGCAGAGTTCACGATATTGCTGGTTTCTCCTTTATTCCAAACAAGCAGCAAAGCAGAATAAAATAGATATTTTTTTTCCTACAGAATCCAAGTGTGAATGGAGGTAGCAGTGAGACAGACCTAACAGTTTTTAGCTGGTCTCTTTGCCCTGGTATTTCAGAGTGGAGTTTGGTTTGTGAAATGCCCTCTGGTGTGGCAATTATTTCAACTGGCAAAAAACCCAGCATACTATATATGATTATACATTTCAAAATTAATTTAAATTTTTCATAGCCTGCTAATATTGCTGGAGTTTTTGCTTCACTGCAGGTAAAAATAACTGCTACATGATTTGTTGACACTGGCCACAATACATCCAAGACAATTAAACAAAAGAGGGGACATTAAGGGAGCTAGTTAAGCATTTTGTATAGATCCATTTCCATATTCAATGCTCAAAAAAGTTGGAGTTTTTATTTACTTTTTAAAAATTATTTTTATTTATTTAAAAAATTGTTTCCTTCCTGTACTAAATGGTTTCATGGCTATATTAAGAAATTAATCATCACCACAGAACAAAATTATTTCCTATTTTACAAAGCAATGAATGCAAAAATAGTAGTCTTCTGAGACAGTCATGGCAAACAGCAAAGCATTCCAGGTGCCAGACAGTGGTCCTGTAAATGGATGTAGCTGTACTGATTTCAGGCAGTGTTAGTACTTATTCTTCTTTCCAGACAGCCAAAGGGATTTGATTCTGTTCCTACCAAAGTTTTGCTTTGATTTTAGCTGGGAAAGGGTCAGACTTGATTGAGCTAATAAGCCTCAGTTTGGATTAGAAATTTCAGTGCTATTCTAATAAACTGCTCTGGTATGAATTAGAAAGTGACCGAACATACACTGAGTGAGCAAGGGTGAAAATGAAAAGAGACATATTTAGAACTTTCTTTTCTGGATTTGGGTACTCCATTAATGCCCTACGGCTGTACACAGCTTTTTAGCTGCTTCATGTTGCAGAAGAGCCTGCTTTTACTTACGTTCATACTGCTTAGATAAAAATGAACATGCACTAGAAGGAAACACAGAATCTTCAATGAGTACTTGTTTCTGTGCTCTTGATGCCACTGGTTCATGTTACAGTCCTGACAAATTCATTAACTTCTCTCTCAGCTTTAAAGCATTCTTACAAAACCAAGAGGCTGAAAGCACACACTATGGGATGTGGATTTGTGAAGCTGGTAGCTTTCTGCAGTGTTAAAGCTTACGAAAATCCAAATCCAAGCTAAAATGTATGGAATGTGAGCCTCGCCTCTGGGTATTATCCAAAACGCACTGAGGCTAGTGGGAGTCTTTCCACTGACTTCACTCAGCTTTGGACCAAGCCCTCCAAAGATGTAAAACAGGCTTGAAATGTTTAGCTTGTGAGAGAGATTTGGTTACAAATAGAAGTTGCCCAAATCTGTGACTGAGAAGGCTGAACTATGCAACCTCAGGGCCAGAAGGTCAAAATCACACAGAGACACTGCAACCATCATGCTGGCAAGTCAGCCCCATGGGCACGGGCAAAGGAAAGGTGGAAGGGAAGGAGAGCAGACCAGCCACAATCCACAGTAGAAGAGGAGGTCTATAGATAGCAATGCTGTGGCTGGCGCATTTCTATTTTATGGCACTGGTCCCTGGAGACCACAATGTTTCCTTCTCCCTCACCCATGGCAGACACTCTTTATGTTGGTGGGAATGCGATTATGAATAATTTTATTTAGGTATCCCTGGGAATAAGGTATTTCAAGTATAGCACAGAAGCAGAGCTTTTCTACCATGATAAAAACGAAGAGCAAGAAAAATCTCCAAAATGGCTAAGCACTGTAAATGCTCCAGCAACTGGGGATTGCTTTAAGCATTTAAGAGGAGAGGGTGAAGCCACAGCCTAGCAACTGCCACAAAGAGACAAGAGACAGGATTTCTGTTCCCGAATTTACTATCTTTTTAAGTTTGTCTCAGGGCTAAGATGTGCCTTGTGTCCTAAATAACATTTGTCCGTAGGTTTCATTTAGCAAAGATGTAAATTATTTTGAGGAAGCACATTACAGTAGTAACAGTAACTGCCTTTGCTCATCAAAATGTTTTGACTATGCGGGAAAGTACACCTGAGCATGTTTCCCTGACAGGAGGACCGACGGTGGCCTCTCTGTTCAGATTATCTTAAAGAAACTGCCCCGATGAGTGATTACGCTCGTTGGCACTCAGGGAAGACAGTGCATTCCTGGGCAGAAAGTTCACTGCACAGAAGAGTCATTAGTGAGCCCTTCTGTGAATCCCTCCAAGTCTCCAGAAGGTCTGCAGGAAGAATGCATTTCTGAAGCAGCTGCTTAAAGATCTGAGGAAAACTTGGCTGGAAGAATAACCACATGATCCTCCAGTCCCTCGAGTATTTTTGGCTTTCAAACACTAAGTCCAACGTGACATGACAGCCTTACACAATCAAAAACTCACCATTGACCGACAGAGCGACGTGACACTGTGACAGTTAAACAGAGGAGGGGAGGAAGACATGCACCCACCTTTCCTTTTCTGTCTTTATTCTTATTCAAAGTTTTTTAGCCTCTGTCAGCTGAGATGGAAGTGAAAACTTCTCACAGTGACTCTGACTGTTATGCCAGGCAGCACGCTGGCTGTGAGCAAGTTGCCCTGAGCATGTGTGAGCATCATGCACACCTTTTGTCAAGGAAGAATCCTGGGCACAGCCAGCTCTGAGCTTTTGAAAAGTTTGGATGAGTTTGTTTCACCTCTAGCTCTAGCCCTCCATCGTCATACTATCCCTTTAGACATCTGTATTGCAAAATAGCCCCTGAAAAATATAATTTGCAGGTCACAGAGCTCAACAGAGGGCTGGAAGAAACTATCACCTTGTTGTGTGACAATTGGCTCCACTCTGCTCCTGGTCCCTGCCTTTATATTCTGGAGATAGACACCCTATTCCCACTGTGGACACAGGCAGAAATAAGAAAAGGAAAGGAGATGAAAATGTTTGGCCTGACACTCACACTAATGACTCTTCTTCCTACCATAAAACTAGAGCAAGATATACTTGCACTTACTCTAAATCCTCTTTTCACAGTCAAAGAAGTGTAAATGAATGCTAGGATTGGTGGGAATAAGGACTATTATCTTCAAAGAGATAATTTGACCTATCTAAACTTCACAGCAATTTCGCTGCAATACAGAGTTTTCTTTACCAAGATACAATTTGAAAATCTCCCCCTAGAAGTCATAAGAAAGTGGAAGACAATGACTAGATAATTTCGTGCATCCCAAACTCTTTAATTTAATCATGGAACGTACTTCAGGAGATGTATTATTCAAAGATACATATGAATCGCACATCGAACTGCAGACATTTGTTTCTTTTGCTTCATACAAGATAATTGCTAGATTATGGATAATTGTTAGATAAAGTAGTCTTCTTTTCATTTATCAAAGTTCACAAAAGTTACCTCACAGCAGAAATAGTTCTGAGTTAACTAAGTAACAAGAAATTCTAAATTGTTAAATTTCTCTGACATCCAATAGTCTGTATTCCAAAGCTTAATACCAGTTATTTGAAAGTAAATTAAGTCTCTCTGATGCTCACAGTTGCACATCTAGTTTATTGCTTAGTAGGTCCCAAAAGAGTTATGTTTATTCCGTTCAACTTTTTTGGAAGTGTTCATTAAATGCATTGCACTGAATATATTAAACCTTTTTCCTGATTTATGGGACTTTAAAGCAATCTGTGGGTAGAGGCAGAATAATCTATTTACAAAAAAAAAAAAAATTAGTTTCTCTCCTGTTTCATTAAAGCCAAAAAGTTGGACCTCTGAGTTGATTTCTAGACCAGAGAATAAGTGGCTAAACAAAACCAATTCACATGAAGAGGCAAAAAGGTGTCTATAATCTGTGAATGACTGATAAACATATGTAAAGCATTTGTAAAAGAATGCATAACTTTGATCCTTTCAAAATGTAAGGAAAACCAGTAACAGCTGCTTGGTCCAAGTATTGCATTGTCTGGAACTAATGTGAGAAGTTTTCCTTTGAAATTATAGTCGTCTTTAGTTTGGAGTTATGTGCCCCCAAGTTATTGAGAGAGACCAAAGGTATTCTATCTGTCCCATTTTTCAAATAAAAAGATGGAGCAATGACTCGGTTACTAGGCCACCTTCACAGAGGGAAAATATCTAGTACTAAAAAGTTCACAAATTTAGTGGACAGGGCATGATACAAACTGATGGCTGGAAACTGAAGCCAGATAAATTCAAACAAGAAATACAGCACAATTTTTATGACTTTTTTTTTCTAAGTTTTCACATTGATTAACTACTGAAACAAACTACTGAGGACAGCAGCCTGGCAATGTCTTCTTGACTAGAGTTATCACTGGGATATTCGCTTAGACAAGGCACAGCACTCAGTTCAATGCTTGGAAAACTGGCTGAAATGTGCAAATGTGTGATAAAAATGTGAGAGCTAGAGTCGAAAGTCCCCCTCGAGCTATGAAAGTCCAGCTGTACAAATTTTCTTTCAGACCATGATCTCAAAATCATTTGGGGTTAATTTTCCAGCTCAGGAAATAAATCAGTGACAATATCAACTGGAATTTGGTTTTAAGACCTTGACTTTGCAGATCTTTGATAACAAGCAAGGAAAACAGAAATGGTTATCACAGTAGAAAAAGTTGTTTCAAAAATCCTTAGAGTAATCTGTTCCTTTTGGACTTATAAGACCTTTAGGAGGCTAAGGCGAAAAAAACCATCTAGTTATTGAGACTTTTTTGTACATTTTCATGCTTAAAAAGCAATGCTTCTGCCAGCAATTTTCATTAAACACTGTTATTTATAGAGCCACTTCAGCAATGAAATAGGAAGCTGTAATCACACTCTGCATGCTTTGGCAACCCTTGACATGGGCAGGATGTCTGAGAGGTACTGTATTCAGACTATCTTTTTTTCCTTTCTTAATAACAATAAAAAAGATAATAAAAATCTGTCTTCAGAGCTTCCATATAAAAGGGGAGAGCTCATTAGCTGAGAGACACACAAAATGCAAAGAGCTCATTATGCTTTTGCGATGAAGATACCAAGTTTAGCCAGACATTGTATTTTAATTGGATTTTCCAGCTGTAAGAGCAGAAGAGTCTCAAAACTAACCCTCTGAGGGAGGAGAAGGAGTGACTCTGTTCTTTCTCTTTGAGCCCCTATAGCCATCGGGACATCTCCAGATCTTTGTTCCTCATGACTCCAGCCCCAGTGGAACAGATCCCTCACCCACCCTACAGAGGAGGAAACTGCTGACGATGAATGCTGATACCTTCAGCCTCCCTTCCCAGCCCCAAGCTGCTGAACCCGCTGAAATGCCTTCCTATAGACCATACTTGAGAGACGCTTTGTTATGTGCTCCTCTTGTCAACCCAGCTCATGTTCCAAACCTGAAATACCTCGGCCAATGCTGCTTCTCCTTAGGAAGCTGCTAAAACAGACCCTTGTGCCCCAAGGGAGCTCAGTGGGGTCAGTGGGACCCACAGGCACTAGCCATGGGCAGCCACAGTGCTGGGAAGGCAATCCTGCTTCTCCAAGCAGGCTTCTGCCCCTTGCTGCCCACTGTCTGCACACATGTTCTCCTGCAGCACCAGCAGGGTCTCTCCAACAGCCCTGCGGAGCATGTCACTGACCCATGCTGTTGTTTAATTCACTGTGTGGCATAATAAGAGATTCTAGAAAATGAACATAGAGTGCCTTTGCTTCCCTTTAACACTCAGAATACAGGTAGAAAGCTCAGAACAGCCTTCTTTCTCACATTACTATGTGATATGCACTATAGAATAATTCATGTTGTAAGGAACCCATGGAGGTACTCTAGTCCCAACCCTGCCCAAACCAATGCTAATATCAAACTGAATCCAGGTTGCTCAGGGCCTTGTTCAGCCAGGTTTTGAATATTTCCCCATTTGGAGATTCCTCAGCTCCCCTCTACCTGTTGCATTTCTAACCTACTCTCAGCATGAGAAAAAATTCCTTACATGCAAGCAGAATTTTTCTTACTGTAGATTGTATCCGTTGCCTCCTGCCTTTTACCACGCACCTCTGAGAGGAGCCTGGCTCTGACTCCTCTATAACCACCTTTTATTGTTGAAGACAACAGTAAGATCCCCTCAAAGCCTTCTCTTTTCCAGGCTCTCTCAAGAGAGAGGCAGGCTATAAACTCTAAAGCCTGCACCACATCATGCGTTCCATATTCACGATACTGATGTGAGAAGCGAGCATCAAATGGCACGTGCAGCCTGAGGAAGAGAGGGCAGGGAGTTAAAATAGAGCTCTACCATCCAGAACATGTCACCTCTAGTCAGTGTCACTAACACCTTGGGCACCCCCAAGAAAACCTTTTAAAACCTCTCAGACCTCCTAGTCTAAATACTGTATCAATAAACTTTATCTCATTGGACACCTGAAATTTCTAGTGATTTGAGAATAAAATGATTTTAAGCTGCAACACTATTGCCAGTCCACCAGCAGCAACATTGTGTGTGGTCAGCCAGGCAAAGAACAAAATATCTGTTTTAAATTGAAAATGCATCCCAAGTACACTTATTCCTGTTTGCACCAAGCCCCTAAGGCAGAGAGACTGGACTGCCAGTCCAGTAGCAGCCCTGTTCCTGCCTGCTCTAAGCCCAAGGGATTTTGTACATGGTAAATGGCTTTGTGCTGTCAGAGGTTTTGTAAGACTCAGATCCTGTTTTGCAGCTGATCTGAGAAAGAAGCTACAAGAAAATGGCTTACTGGGGACAATATCAGACTCCCTGTGCTGTTATCCATGAGAAACAAAGCATTTCCAGGAACACTTGCTTAAGAATTGGAGCACAAAATCACCGCCATCATAAGAACTACTGGGTATTGGCTACTGTGTGTCCGTGTAGCACCTGAAGCTAGCAAAGGAAAAATCACGAGCTGTGTGATGACAGTTTTCAAATGGGAACATACAAGCAAGTTATCACTGTGAACCTGGGAGTGTGGTCACAGTGCTCTGGTTCTGTCCCCAGAGCTGCCCCCTCTGACCATCTTCATCAGGACCTCTGAGTCAGGCGGGGAGATGGGTAACCCCAGGGGCACCTACTGCAAAGCACCAGACACATTCAGTGTCACGTTAGCTCTTCCTTCAGTAACTTATTTGGGTATTCATATCCTAAAGATGCTTCAGAAAAATGCTTTGGATGAAACCTTAGTTCCCTTGAAATGAGAAGAAATTTGTCCTTGTTGAAGTCAATGACAAGTATTTCCCTCTTTGTATGTCTGGCAAAACAGAAAACTATATGATGTGGCTTCACAGTTTTATACAGACTGCAACAACTAAGTTTCTCTACAGTCCCTACATGCATGCAGTTGAACTCATTTACTATTATTCATTACTCAATTTGGAACATTTAAGTTAGGGAAGCTGAAGCCCGTGTGTTATGACAGAGTAGGGACTTGAAGCCCATTGCTGAATTTTTCCACAGCAATGCTATAAACAATAAAATAAGAAAGAGATGTAAAAAAGTAATATGAATGGAGTGAGAGGGAATGTACAAAATGGAGTCATGGCTGACATCCTCAGTCACAAAATCTTAAGTATATGCAGAGTTTCATAGAATCATAGAATGTTTGGGGTTGGAAGGGACCTTAAAGATCATCGAGTTCCAACCCCCCTGCCATGGGCAGGGACACCTCCCACTAGACCAGGTTGCTCAGAGCCCCATCCAGCCTGGTCTTGAACACTTCCAGGGATGGGGCATTCACAGCTTCTGCAGTGACAGTACAAGGGGCAATGGCTTTAGGATGGGAAAAGGCAGATTTAGATTGGATATTAGGAAAAAGTTCTTTACTATGAGGGTTGTGGAACACTGGAACAGGTTGCCCAGGGAGGTGCTTGAGGCCCCTTCCCTGGAGATATTCAAGGTGAGGCTAGACAAGGCCCTGGGAAACCTGGTCTAGTTGGGGGTGTCCCTGCTTACTGCGGGGTGGTTGGACTAGATGACCTTTGGAGGTCCCTTCCAGCCTGGACCATTCTATGATTCTAGGATTCTCCAGGCAACCTGTTCCAGTGTCTCACCACCCACACAGGAAAGAATTTCTTCCTCATATCTAGTCTAAATCTACCCTATTTCAGTTTAAAACCACTACCTCTTGTCCTATCACTACACTGCCTATCTTTCCTGTAGGCCCCCTTTAAATACTGGAGGGCTGCTATAAGGTGTCCCAGAGCTTTCTCTTCTCCCGGCTGAACAATCCCAACTCTCTCAGCATGTCCTCATAGGACAGGTGCTCCAAGCCCTCCGATCATCTTTGTGGCCCTCCACTAGACTCATTCCAACAGGTCCATGTCCTTCCTGTGCTGAGGGACTCCAGAGCTGGGTGCAGTACTCCAGGTGAGGTCTCACCAGAGTGGATCTTGGACATGTCACCTAGGATGATTTCCTTACAGAGACTTATCCAAATTCACTGCATTCTAGAGCTCAAAAAGCCTGCATGTCTAAGACAAGACAAGGGCCATGTAATGAAATCTGATGCACAGAAAACATAGCAGAAAGTGATATTCTCAAGGCATTATGATCATGCAGCTTTTATAAAGATATGCACTCTGAAGTTATAACCTTCATATATTTGTCACAAATGGACGCTAGAGTGTCTGTACACAACACCAAAAATGTCCCACGATGGTGAAAGACAAGTGATCAAGTGATGCACAGGAAAAATTAGAGTTTACCTGCTGAGAAATTCCTTGAAAACAGAAAAAGGGGTGTATAAGGAGTGCCTCCTGATACATCAAGACCCTGCTCAACCCCAGACCAAGTTAGGTATGATTGTACGTGAAGTTACTCTACTTTTTTGATGACCAGTTACCATATAAACTATTGAGAAAGAGATTTTCTGGCCTCTAGCTAAAGCATCCAGTGCTCCTGCAAAGCATCATTTGCCTGGTGGGGGGTTTCAGACACTGCTTTTCTATTAGGAGTTGAAACATCAACTGCATTTGAGTTCATCACACAAAGCCAGTGTAAAAGGAAGGAAAAGCAGCTGTCATTGTGGCCAAAGAGAGACATTAGAGAACTGACCTAATAAAGAGAGAAGCACAACATTTATCCTGGGCTGGAAAAACTCCAGGAGAAGGCAGGAACAGAAGCACATTACGATATCTCATACATCACCCTGCACTGACTCTGTTGTCCCAAATAGTAACAAAAGAAGACAAAAGTAGTCCCCAAGCTGTCTGTGACTATATGCATGTCAGTAAGTAGTGTGGCACGATCAGAATTAATCTGTAGCGTGAAGGATTGGTGCTGAGGACCTAAACTCCACACTTATGCACATCTCAGAAAGTTTTAGTTTGAACTAGCCCTAAACTGGTCCTGCAGACTGAATGCCCAACAGCAGTGAGAGCACCTCTCTTGGTTTAATTTCAGCCAAAAGTGAAGACTGTGCACACTGAGACTGCTCTACCACACAAATCAAATCACAGCACAGGGAGGTAGTGGGGACATTCAGTTCAGACGTGTGCTTTTGATCCACATTAAAATATCCGTCGTAAGACTGGAATCGGCATTTGTGGGTAGTCACACAAAATGCAGGAAAGGAGAATGTGTGCAAAAATTAACGCCCACATCCGGAAGAGAAAAACTACAAAGACAAACTTACAACTGTAACCACCGCTTGTTAAGAACACCCAAACGACTGTCTCCAAGGATAGACCAAGGCAAAGCATCCTCTCCACAAGGGCAGATACAGATAAAACTGAAATGGATGGCATGAAAAAGCGTGCTGATTAGTGGGTCTTGGAAGCTAACAAGGATGATGCACAGAAAACGTCAAGGAGAAAAGAAGAAAATTCGTTACCACAAGGCACCTCAAAAAAAAAAACCCCATTAGATTATTCATTGATATCAAAGACCATATTGTTCACTGAAATTACTCAGCTTCCCTCTTCAGGAGAAAAATGTTACATCATTGTACAATACTCAGGAGGCAAGGAGCGTTCCCTAACAGCCTGACAGTCCCTCTCTATAAAATATTAACATATCAGGGGTCACAAAAGATACAGACATGGAGGAACAGCCCTTAAATTCTTAAAGCAAATAAGAGTTCAATTGTAAGTGGTTATGTGTGTGTGTCTGTTAAACCTGTGTTTTCAAATAAGATGCTTCTCTCAGTCTAAATTCATATTTACTTGTTTTTCATTTTTACCCAGCGAGGAAAATTAGTCATAAGCAGGCACAAGCACGATGCACTAGCTGCAGCCCAAACTTACATATGCAATGAAAAGTCTGCAGCCTGACAAAACAGTAAATACACAATGATACAAGAAACTCTCCTTTCATTCCCATCCTCAGATGAAGACAGGAATATAGAAGAAGTGTTTGCAAAAAACATTTCTTCTGCAAAACATGTACATTAGGTTGTAAGACTGTCATTAGGATACATGGTCATGTTAGGATGTGGACTGTGGAGGAAGAACCACAGCACTGCTGCTGAAATGCAGCAAGATTGAGGTTAAGACACAGCTCAGCGAATCTGTTCCTACATAGCTAAGGCCATGCTTACAGGCCAGCCATCCCAGGGTAGCTCAGAGCTACCAACCCTCTCCCCGAGTCCTGTGTCCTGCCTTCCTCAGTCTTCAAGGACTCTTGCAGCTCCTCAGCAGATGATGACATCTTTGTTCTCCACAGCCCTCGTTGGACTTCCATGGCACGAACTTGTCCAGCTACCTTTTGAACCCATGAAAATTTCAAGTATTCACAAATTCCTGTTGCAGAGAGCTCCCGGCCCATGATACCACATTGCAAGTGATATTTTATTAGAAAAAGGCTTTTCCTGGACAACTGCAGACATTCTGATTAAAACCAGACTGGAAGGGGGCCTTAAAGCATCAACAACAGCTCATTGGGAATACAGGGGAGCTGGATTAAAATCTCTGGTCCAAAATGAGATTTGTATCTGAATGTCCCACAAGCCCAGCATTATACTTGACTTTGGGTATTCTGCTGCTGATATCTACTAATACAAGCTGTTGGAGCTACATCAGTTTTTCAAACTGGTCGACTATACCAGTTTCTGTATATCTCGGGTCAGGGAAAAAGGAGACTTGGCAGCCTGTAGGCAGGGCATGCATTTCTTGTGGGAAAGACACAGCTTGAAGCTTCTTTCTTCCCTATAAGATCTGAAGCCACCCAAAGACCCACAGCAAAGGAGGACACAGAATCAAGAACAGTCTAGTTTGGGAGGGACCTCTGGAGATTGCCTAGGCCAGCTCCTGCTCAAACCGGGCCTGGCTTCAGAGATCTATTAGGCAGAAAATAGACTAGGTACTATCAGCTGGGGTACCCAAAGCAGCCCAGTGTTTAGTCCCAGCACTTCCTGAGTACATGAACCCAATGCAAGGAGGGGATGAGCTCCCAGTAGCCAGAAGGTTATGGGTTCCTGGGAGACACAGCCATGGAGTCTGTGTCCCCCGTGGTCAATTGTCATAGTTTCTGAGGAACAGAAGACTAAGTAGCTGTCTGGAAGGGTTTTGGCAGAACTGGGTATCTCCCTCTCAATCCATAAGTTCCGTTTTCAAAGCTAATACAGGTCCCTTTTTTACCATGACACTTCTGAAAAGCTTATCCTCCACCCCGTCCCCACAAGCCACCACCTGAAACTTCACCGCAGGCCGGGCCCCCGCCTGCCCAGAAGGATGTTTGCTTAAAACGAGTGGGTGATGCCTGCAGCAAACCATACCAGGCGAGGGCCAGGCCCCGGCGCACATGACAGCAGCGAGAGGGCTTGGCTGACGCTCGCCTCTCAGCTGACCGGCCCGACCGTTATGTAAAATTCCTCAGACGGGGATGAGGCATTCCCGGTTAGACACAGACGGTCTGAGGAGCAGCTGGATGCAAAACCCACTGGAGGAGGAGGGGGGATTTATGAATAGACCCCCTTCCATTTCCCCACCCGCCCTGATTCCCTGCTCTACCAGAGCCTCCCTGCAAATTGTGGCAGGAAGGGGCATCCATGGGCACTAAGTTCACCAGGCTCCAGCTCAAATGAAAGATAATTGTCCACTACTGGCTATAGTTAATAATCACAAGGGGAAATTGTATCTGCAGGGTGAAACATCAGTTTATAAATTCAATTAGCCCTATTCGGTGCAGTATGAAATTTTGAAGTAAATCAAGCAAAGGCATACAAGCACAAGACTGCCAATTTTGAAAAAAAAAAAAAAGAAGAAGAAAAATGTATTAACAGATATAAAAGCAAGGATAAAACACCAGCACAATAAAAATAAGGGGCTTTTGCTTTCAATGGATTGTAACAGAGTTTATTGTTGGAAAATTCAGGTCCTTGACTGAAGCTTGAGCCATGTTTGAGGGCATTTAAGGCTCTCCCGGTAAGTTTTCTTCTGCCTATTAGTGTGTTCAGCTGCCTCATTTCCTACAGAAGCACTGCTGAAGTGTCTCTGCCTCTCCCTCCTTT
This sequence comes from Tringa tobata, assembly GCA_033628505.1. Classification (NCBI taxonomy): domain Eukaryota; kingdom Metazoa; phylum Chordata; class Aves; order Charadriiformes; family Scolopacidae; genus Tringa; species Tringa tobata. Next base: position 2,640,753 of record JAHREE010000480.1, read on the forward strand.
GCCAGTTTTCAGGAGCTTTATCTTTGAGGTGCACAGCTGTCTCGCCTACGTATATCTCAAGGTTTACTTTGGGTTTTTTCCAGTTTTTCAAGTGATATTTGTATTCCAGACTCTGTAATTTGCCCACTGCCCTTCACGACTGCCAGGTAAAATTCTCCCTGCTACTGATGGGACAGAGCAAGAAAGTTTAATTACCTAATCAGGAAATCAGAAGATAATTAACAGAGATTTATGAAGGTGCGTTGTATCTTTGAAAAGGTAGAAGAAAACATATTGCCAGAGCTACCAAACAGGTAGAAACTATTCTTGCTTTAATCAGCCTCCTTAACAAGAAATCTTCCTCCATACATTCCTAAATGCAAATGGCAAATATTCAAAAGTGCTTTATGATATGAACATTACGGATGATAAATGATACTGTTTTGACAAACATTTCTGCCTACAGAACTCTGGTTAGCTTTATTAAAACCATTTTCTAAATTACCCATCTATCATAAGATCTCCACAGAGACAGTGAAATTTGAAGTGGCTTCTATAGCATGAATTCTACGAGCAACTAAAATTAACTGCCCTTGCAAAGACCCACAATGACCAAAATTAACGGACACCATTTGTAAAGATCGATCACTAGGGATAGATGTGCAAACACTGAAATGAATCCTTCATAATCATACAATTATTGGATGATGTCTCAACAGAAAAAGAGATATTGCCTCAACTATGCATATGCCGATAGGTTATGATTACTGTCTGACATAGGAGAGGCTATAGTTTAAGAGCAGTAGTAGTTTTAGAGTAGCTTGTAGTGCAAGATCCTGAATAGTTGCAACATCGCTGCAATTTGTACTTTGTGTACTTTTGGCATTTTTCAGCCAAGAAAACGGAAGAAATCTTAAATATCTGTGGTGCTTGTGTTATGACTTAAATATAGGTTTCACAAAGCATTTTAACCAATCCAGCTGTTCTGCTAAAAAAAAAACCACCAAAAAAAACCAAATTACAAACTTATAAGCCTACAAAACCACGACAAAAAAATTACAAAATGCTGCATTTCATTACTTCTCTGAAAGAGAACCTCTCTTCTCTCTGAAGAGAGAACCTCTCTCTCTCTGAAAGAGAACCTCTCTACTTCTCTGAAAGAGAACCTCTTTCAGAGGGAAAATCACCCACAGACTCCCTTTGGGGATGTTCAAGGAACAGTGACTGGCACCAAATGTCTTACACTTACATTACTGCTTTGATTTAGTTTGAAACAAACTCCCTTTCAGAAAACTTCCCGGCGTCCTCACTGAAGCAGGTCCCACACTGGGTAGCTGGAAGAGGCACTTTGCCACACTCACCCTGTTGCTACTCCTCACAGAACACAAAATACGCTGCAGCTGTGCCTTGTGCCTCATGGGACAGCCTGCACAGCAATTAACAAATCCATGCTAATCACAAATCCACAAATCCAAAAAAAGTCATGTAACTGTATTGGCTTTCTGCCGCTGGACTGGGAGGAAAACGTATGTTTCAAGTCCTCTTGGTCTGATGACAGGTTAAAAAAAATTAGATTTTTAACAAATGATCCCATGAACAATGGAAAATACTATACAGTCCAATTCAAGGCCTGAGAGCAAGACTCTGGCTTTGGGGCAGGCCCAGAGCACCCCAGTATGAGCAAGTATCTCTTCATTACATTTGGCAAAATGCTTCTCAGGGGTCATTCTTTCAGTCAGGAAAGAGTGATAACCCTGCCTCTAACCCTGCTGGAGAAGCACACTGTGCAGGCAGTCTCTGTGAGGTTGCTGAGAACTGCAGCCCAGCTGTGGCAGTAGCCGAATGAGGCACCACCTCGTTCCTCAAATCCAAACTTCTGGTGGCTGAGCTGCAAGCTGCAACACCACAGCAACACGAGCAGAAAGCAGTTTTGTTGGGGCTGAGCAGAATTCAATAGCTGGGAACTAGTGCAAAAAAATACCCCTGGTGAAACAAACAAAAACCCCTGCTCTCCCTTTGTGTGAAGCAACCAGAGAGGTCATAGCCCAGTCTATTGGAGAAGAATAATCAATGCTGTTATCAATTTTGAAATTACAAGGTTATAAGGCTCATCATGTTTTATTTAATTAAAACAGAAATGCAGCAGATGGATTTTCTACCTTAAATTAAACTAATAATTGTAATGATACGTGTAAAAGAGGTGAAGTTCTCCATTACAAGCAGTTCATGTCAGAGAAGAGAAATGGTTAGAGGAGACCTCAAGCGTAGCACCCACAGGGTGTGCTGGTAACTTCATAGATCAAGCAAATGCAACAATAATTAGCCCTCCCAAGGCAGTAAAATAAATCCTGTGTTTATGCAAACTTGTAAAAGGCAATGAGCATCAAATGAGACCTCTATAGTGTTGAACCAGCAGACACGTCAAGCCTCTGAAGTGACATATGACCATGGAAGAAGATCGGGGTATCTGTTGTCAATGGCAAGGGAGGCTGGCCAGCAGCAAGCAGACTGAAAAAGTCTGTACAAGACAGATTCATCCATACCCTTGTCCTGTGCCACGTAGCTACTGAGAGTCTTTTATGAGACTTCAGCAGCCCCTGTATCAGGTACCTTTTGCACTTACTGAGGCTCCATTTTAAAAGCCAGCTTCTCTGAGAGATAAGTCCAAGGCCCCAGCTGTGGCTGATGTTACCAATTAGTGAAGTCCTCTCCTCGGTATTTTTTTACTCTTTTTTATAGGCTCTTGAAATACCACAGACATGGTACCTAAACCCACCAAATGCTGCAGAAGGCTTTTTGTCAGCCTAGATATTCTCTCAATTGGTCTCATGAAGGTGGCTTCAAAACAAGGTAATGCATGCAACAAAAGGTTGTCCATCAACCAGAAGATGCTGTACCTTGCATAGAAGCAGGTTCACTTATTCATTTGCTGAACAGGAATGCAACTTTTATTTCATTCTAGTCTATCATTTTTTCCTCTGGAAAGATATCCCATTTTCTGCCCTTTTTGATAGGAAAATGATGGGCGCAGTTATATTCCTACAGAAGTCAAGAATTTCAGTATTTTCAATGAGATCACAGGTCTAGGATCAGGGCAAAAGGGTGGCAATGTGAGGGACATGAAAGCCCAAATGTTGATTTATGGCTGAATACCGTGTTTATGTTCCACACATCTCAGTGTGAAAGGATGGTTTTGGCAGCACTATGCAGCTCTTCTAATGAACACAGAATGTTTTCTTTCTTCTCTCGGGCAAATTAAAATATCAGTGAGTTCATTCCTCTTTTTCCTGTTTGATCTGTTCCTAGCTGGACACACAGATTTTACAGAGGATGATGATCCTGCAGTGACCACATTAAAAAAGCCAACATCTGCCAACCATTACCACATGGCAGTTTCTGAGATAATGCTCCATTTGTCCCCGCTCAGAACAGTGACACACACAGCGTGTGCCTGTTGGAAAACAGTAGAACTATTGCAGTATTCTAGCTCCTTTGCCCAAAAAATTGTAGGACAGGTCATCCAACATTTGGTCCAAAGATGTCAGTAATTTTTTTTTTGTAAGTAGGACAGGTTGATGGGGTTTTGTAAAGCTCTTGAAGAAGAAACTGAGACCTCACTGTGGTAATATTTGCTCTTGTCTCAATTTCAGATTTTTTTTCCTTTGTTTTTAGTAGAATGAAATAACCTGAACTGAAAAAAGTTGCTAACCATCCCCTAAAAAATATATTGGCTCTGTGGCTCTTCTACAAAAGTAATTTACAAAAACCCTAGCAGTTTAATCTATTCTGTGGGAAAGACAATGGCCAAATCTTAACAATAAGAACCTGGAGGCTTTCCACTGTAACAGGATTTAGCAATAACTTTTAATTGGCAGTTCAAAGTTAATCCTCAGGGGAAAATGTGATCTGGCAAAAGCACCCAGTCACAGAAAGAAAAAAAAAAATCATTAGACTGTGGGGTTTTTTCTCAGTATTTCTGCAGCTATTGTTATTGGAAAACATTACAGAAATAATTGTTGCATCGTCTTGAACTAACAAGGCTCTTCTTACATGATACATTTTATCCCTTTTGTACTTCATTTCTCTACCAATTAAAATTGGGCAAAAGTTTAAATTTCTCGGTACTCCTACCAGTCTTTAGTTTTATTTAAGACAACCTCTGAAGGGAAAATCAGAGGTAAATCCTTTAGACTAATACTCTGCTCTTCCCTTGTCCCTTGACATGAATTTCACACGTCCCCAAGCCTAAATATTTCTTCTGTTTCTACTCAAACAGCATCCCCAAAGGCTTGCAGTGAGGAATCATTTCTCCTCCTAGATTTAGCTGTACGAAAAGCCATAACCCAGACAAATCCTCTCATAAACTCACCAGGATCTGTTCAGCTCTAAATTTCAGGAATTTTGTCATCTGTAGTGTCCCTTCTTTGTTCCAGTGATGTTTAAGCCTAACTCATGATGACCTGCTTAACTCAGAAGAAAGCATACGGATGCTTCAACAGAGAAATGTTGAGGTCCAAATTAGCTTCCTACCAATAGATCAAAGTCTGCATTGAGAGCTAAGCTTTCGGCAAGAATTCAGGAGCTGCTCTTGTGAACCTACCAGAAATTCTGATGGCAACATGTGAGAAGACCAACATTTTTTGTGAGATTTCAGGCAGCAAATAAGTGTCTGGTTTCCATCTAAGGCTGTATTAAGAAATACAAAGAAGTTCCTACACATCAGCAGAACCACATCTCTTGAAATTTGCAGGTCTTCAACATCTGTTTTACATGAGTAATAGATTTTATTTTATACATACATATATGAATATTCCCCGTAAAAATTATGTAGCTACATTTCAGTGACTAATCCCCTGACCTCTTGTCTTAAGTTCCATCAGAAACCAAATGTTCACAGCTAATTTGTAAAATCTCGAGGTTTTGGGATGTGGTACAGTTTCACCCTCTTCCTCCTGCAGCAAAAGCAGGGCTGAGCAGAACAGACCAGCCCATTGTTGGCCTGCAGACCACTCTCTTGCTGGCAGACTACTCCAGCAAGACGATTGGAAAAATCACAACAGCTTGTTACAAATACAGCCTACGTGAGTAAAATCCACGAAAAGAAATGCTTCAGAAAAGCAATGGAAGTATATAGCTGCTTCATTCATTTTTTTATTAAATCCCTTTACTTTGAAGATGTATTCACTCTGCAACATCAATGTGTTATCTCAGCACACAGACGTAAATGTGCTTTTTAAACCTAACGATTCACTTTTTGCAGACTATCCAGCCCAAAAAGTAAGCCTGAAATACTTTCCTTACACATAAATAGAATAGGAGGGATGAAAAAAAAAAAAAACCCGACACATTAAAAGTCACAGTAAGTTTGAGCCCCTAAAAAATCTACAATCTGAAGTAAGTTAAAACAATCCTTTAAATCTCTAATATTCTGGGAAAGGTTAATGTTCGAGACAATGTAAAGGCAAAAGGAAATATAACAAAAAGAATCACTGAATTTTTTAACATATACTCAATGTGCCTCACTAATGTTATAAAATGCTGAATGCTCAGGTATATATATAAATGCTGTCCAGAGCCCCTGCACCATTTGCTAAGTTTGACTAACTTTTAATACGTATTATTTTATAACACACTCCTCCTCTCAATGCAACAGAATTGCATTAAACTATTCTAGAAAATATTTTTTGTAGAAAAATTGCATTTTACCTGCTTTTTTGAAGAATTCTTGAAGCAGTTCTTTTGTTTGAAAATAAAAGCCTCCAAAATGAAGAAAAAAAAGAAAAAGGTGCACAGGTGTTAAAAATAACAGACTTGGTTCAGCTGAGGGAGCTGCAAGATGCCTGGTGTTTTCTGAATAAGCAGTTTATTTAGGTAAATGACTTTGTCGCTGTGGAATTCAGCTCAGTTCTTTGTAGTAAGCATCTCTGGATGAGGAGAGAGTGACATTGCATCCTGTGCACACTCATAAATGAAGCAGGAATTCCCAGATTTGCCATCATGTGATTTCAGTGAGGAACTAGCACTCGACTTACTCCAGCACCCGTTACTCCCTGCCCAAACACAGCTCTTCCAAAGCCTGCAATGGTTGTAACAAGTGGCAAATTGAGAAAGAGTTCACAGAACCTGGTTAGCTTCACTGAGCAGACACTTCACATGCTGCCCTGAGTTTGGGCAGGAAGCAGGAGGAGAACAGAGCAAAGGTACCATTCCTAAACCGCCACAGAAGTTATAAAAGCGAAGGTTTAACAGTTCTCTCTATGAAAAACTGGTGGTGTTCGAAAGGGGGCAGGGGGAAATCACTTTTTCTGCCATCAGAAACTACTAAAGAGATTATCCTGACAAACATTCATTCTCATTCTTTATACTGGAATTTCAAAGATTTACTAATTACACTGCAGTACTCAATGCAATGTTATTTAAGCACCACACCAGCCAAGCTCTGTCTGCCTGTATCAGCTAAAAACTGATAAAAGATGCTATATACTATATAGGGAGTGTAGATTATATTAACTGGAGAAACAGATGCTACGTTAATAAGATAGTTATAAGCAGAATAATGCAAAGGAAAATAATAAAAAATTCATTCTTTGCAAAGAGAATGGTGCTATTGACATTTTGCCTAGAAGAACTGCATCTTTTTAAGTAGTAATGATGGTTTTCTGCTAGCTGAGCCTTCCTAAAGAAGTAATTGTTCTTGAAAGATGAGTAACCTTTTTTGACCTTCTAAGACTCAAGGCAGAGCTGAACACTTCCAGCTCCCTCAGGATAATTCATAAGGTCACCAATAGTTATCTCCATTGTTCTCATTTGATGTATATCATGGATGTACATACAGGGGCTGTCTCTTCTCTCTTGCTGCTGTGAAGAGGCGCTTACTGTACGAGTCTGGTGAGGAAATGCGATAAAATGGACCATCGTGTGGTTTCTATTAAAATGTTCCATTTGTGCTGTTGCTGGAGGTATTTAATTATCCAAAAGTGTGTTTTTCAATGTTGGTTTTGAGTGTTTTTAAGGTCATAAAACACATGTAATGGATGCTTTTTTATTGTAAAATAGGTTCCAGGTTAATCTGATTGTTTACAAAGATGAAGGTGACAATAAGTTAGGCTCTAGGAAGTTATTTACACCCCTGTAACTCAAGAAGTGCCTGGTCACATTTTGTGAATGCAAATCTATTTATACCTAACCCCAGTATTACAGGACAGTTACTCCCTGAGTGCTCTAGTGCAGCAATAGACCTGCCAGCATTAAACAGGCCTTTTTAGTCACAGAAAACATAATTTCCATGAAATAGTTCATTTACAGATAGATTATAAACATACAGGTGCTCTCACATCCAATTTTATGGACACAAGAGAATCCAATTCTCCTTTCAAAGATTATTCTGATAGAAAAATCCCTTTATAAAGATAAATTATTCACCTCCAACTTTATAATCCTTTATTGTGTTTCTATTGCTTAGATGCTTCAGCCATGGCTGAGGACCCCAAAGCAGGAGAGGCTGCAAAAACACAGAAAAAGATGAGGTTTCCTTCTATACAAATGATGGACAACACAGAAGATGGCAAACAGGATAAGGAGTGAGTAAGATATTGCTGATCTGCACAGTAATTGTAATATTTCAAGAGGGCACGCATCAAAGGGATGCAGGCTGCGCTGTTTGCCAGAAGAGTTCATCAACTACCCATCACCTCATTTATCCTACATTGCCATTATGATTTGTGCTACGTCACTGGGATGGCCATATTAACACTGGAAGGCCTGAAATCCTGAGAAGTCAAAAGAAATGTTTCCTGTGAAGATTATGTGTTCAATTAGTGACTTCATGCACTCTAGTGAAATAGGAAATTAAACTCATGCTTTTCTCATGTTTCCTAAAAACCTTTATCTGGAAACCAAGCCATAGAAATGAGGACATTTCCTCATAAATGTAGAAATAATCCAAAATCTACATATAAATGTGTGATAATTTTGAGGCCGCTGTGCACACAGAAACTACAAATTCCCACTGATGCCATGGACTCGCTGTGCAGTGAGTGCAGGCTTTCTGCAGCTGCCTACGCCACCGGGTTGGAAAGAGCTGCAGCATTTCCCTCCCAGGTTATAAAAAGCTGGGAGGAGTCAAGTCTACCCACTGTACTGAAGAGATTAGCTAAGTGCTTCTCAACAGTCTGCAGCAGCAGAAGAAAGTCGCCCAGCATCAGAAATAGGAGCTAAGGTATCTTTAGGGAAAACATAAAGTTGAACTCAAGACACTCAGGAAGCAAGGGACAAAACAAAAATGGGAAGCAGATGAGCACTTAATGGTAGAAAAGGGTTTCAAAAGTAGGTGATCTGAAGATCCTTTACAAACAGCAGCTGAGCAGACCTGAAAGACTCCATGGTTCAGAAGATAAAGACACTAGATCCACTTCACTACTCTGAATTATGTCCTGAGAAACTGGAGCTCGTGTCTGAGTGAGATGAGAAAATGCAGGGAAATGCATCTAGGTTTTATTATTCTTTTCCTTAGATCCATGCAGCAAGGGCAACAGGAACTTCAGCAAAAGTGTTCAAAAGCAGGTGGTGCTCACCTCCCAGAGCTGTAGGGCCAGCCACCAGGTCTCGAGCAAAGTTGTGGCACAACAGAAACACAAAGCTTGGGAATGGCTTTATGGGGTATAGAGATGCAGTTATCAAAGTAGAGGCTTGAGTATAAAGGCTGAATCAATATATGAGTCCAGTCAGTTGTGAAAAACTCTGTTCCTAGCAAGACAATCAAAGGATGGCCAAGGGGAAGGGGCAGAGGGGAGAACATAGCCAGTGGACAGCTAGGGCAGACAGGCTTACAAATTAACACTGGAAAGCAAGGTGCCAGAGAAAAAGATCCAGGTGCGCACTGGAAGTCTGAAGCAGGCTCAGGCTGTCAGGAGTGAACAGGACACTGAATACCAGACTCCAGCACACACATGGATGATGGAGTTGGCAGAAACACCCCAAACTAATGGCAGATTATTAGTGCTTGAAACGCCTCGGCCTTTGCTATGCTCCTATCTGGGTTTGTGATGTTCTCACTCCAGGAATGCTCTCAGTGTAGGAAGTGTGAAAGACAGGGATGCAATGTTGTTGGATTTGCTTATATTGCTAGTAAAAATCATTGCTCTTCCCTAATTCTATTAGTGGATGTAAGACAAAATAGCAAAGTAACATCATATAATTGCACTAGAGAAAGTGGTGCTTAGAACATGCCTCAAGTCTCTGAAAGCAATGCGTTCAGCATGCCGCTGGTGTACTGCGTGGAACATGGAACCTCGTGCTCACAGAAGAATCTGTAATGGGAACAAAAATATATGCAAAAAATACTAGTAAATTATTAAATCACAGCTATAAAACTTGCATGTTACTGCAGAGCCAAAGCTGTGATGTTCCTCATTTTGATTCAGGATTTTGCACCCATAAGCCTGTTCAGTGAAACGGGAGCTAACTGAGGTCTGGATTCAAACCAATCATTTTTACAATACTGAATTTTTAAACTTTTCAATTTCCATGGGTTAAAACTGACCATAGCTGGGCAGCAAGCCAGGCATGGTTCTGGTTTCATTATCTGTCTTTTTCCAGAGCAAAAGCAGGGTTTCCAACACCCCCTATAAAGATTTTTGTGGAGAAAATCACCATTTCTGTTTTTTAAGTTAAGATAAAGAAATAAATACATAAATAAGATCATAGCCTGTGTATTCTGAACAAGTCTCTGCTGTAGAGGCAGAGGAAAGATTTGTTTCTCAGTAGGGAATAGCATGCCTGCAAACAGGCTGACTGTTGTGTGAAACTTGTGTAGCTCAGACCAACAGTGAGGGGCTTTCACATTCCTGATGGACTTTCCAGGTGGGAAAGTGCTGCCTGCTCAATCCTGGGGGCTGGGGACAGAGGGGGGTGGCAGGGAAACCTGCTCGTGGTGCCCTCCACCCATGGAAGGGGCAACTCCTCCACCCACCGTCTCATCCCCTCCTGCACTGTCATCACTGTGTGAAAGCTGTGTGTCTAGCCTAACCCCTCTCCTGCACTTATAAATAAAGATACAGACACCTCTAAAGGACAAATCATCCTAAAGTAGGGAGGAATTCGTGATGGCAAATTTTAGGTGTCTACCCGAAAGCCACAGGCCTAAACTCCCACTTGTCTTTCCTGGAGATGAAGGGTCAACGCAGACAGCAGAGTCTAGAAAAGGGACACCCCACCCACAGCCAAGTGTCCACTGAAGGATGAGAATAAAAACTCCTTAGGCTGTATTTACTGTACTGATTAAGCCTCCTCATCCATCATCAGATTTGGTATCCCTAAACTGCACTCTGTAGCTGCACTGCCATTTCTCCACGTTTCCTGGAGCTGCACTGAGCAAATGCACTCCAGGCTCAGGGAAGCCTGATTTCAACTGTGCCTGGGTTCTTCCCTCATCCATCTCATCTGATCCTTTCTCCTCTAGTTATCATTTTTCTATTTGTATGCTCCTGGCTCTTCCCCTTTATCCCTGTGAGGACCTGTCTGCAATAGAGAGGAGATAGGGATGGTGAGAGGAGTAGAAGCGAGCAGAACTGAGGAAAACACAGGGCAGAAAAGCCCATTTGCTCAACACCTGAAATAGCATAACTTCCTTCAGAAGGGAAAGTAGAAAGGTAAAAGATATGAGGGATGAGGAGAAACCTACTCTATAGTTTATACCTGCAAGCCATCACCATCCAGCTGTAATGAATGTGACAACGGGATGGTTTCATCTGCAGGAACAGTACAGTTTTCCAGCAACACTGCATGCTCAATGGAAAGTTAATAGTTGGGTATGATTTGCCACCTTGAATTGACCATCCAAGAATCCTATGCTGATATATGGCAGAGCTGAAGAAAACAAACTCAAAAACTTAAATGAAAGATTCACCTTCTTACGCACACCGGAACAAGCAGTTGCTCCAGGCAGGACTGCAGCAAGGAAAACCAGAGGAAATTCACCTCTGGCAGCCAGCCCCATGATCTTTTTCTTTCAGGGTGAGGCTAAGACAGTGCTGGTGGTCCTGTCATTCAGGCCACCGGTGATATTAAACAAACCTACCCTGCGTTTTAGATGGACTCTACTATTGGAGTTCTCTGAGTGTTTCACACCGAGCTACAGGTCTTGTCACACTGGTCAGTCGCACTGAGCACACCCCACCAGCAGTGGAGGGGCCTGCAAGGAAAGGCAGAGCACCCATGAACTTTTCATCCTCGCTTGCAGCACGCTGCTGGCAGGGAGATGGGCACACATCCCAGCCCTGTTGTCTGTGCCTGCATCCACTGCATCCACGCACCAGGTCATGGGATGCAGTCAGGGAGGGATGCAGATAACAATGGTACCCTTTCAGCTCAGGGCCCTGAAAGGTGGCATTCACTGCCTGCCCGACCCTGCTCCTGCTCCCGGCCATATCCCCTGGCCATCACAGCCACCCCGCACACCAAACACTGCCCGTCTTTGCAGGCCAGGGAGAGCTGGACATCTATACCCTGCTTCAGGGGCCCAAGGACAGGAGAGCAGCACGCAGGTGACACATAGAGGGCTACTAAGACTGTTACATGACTCCCTGTATAAGAAGATGTAATTACAAGAGGAAACACCCTTTTATGCATAAGTACATACGTCAAAACTAGCATGAGACAGTACTCATTGCACAAGAGGAGCTTCATGTCCAAAAGTCATCCCATATCCTTAGGGTTAATCATAACTCAGCTGAGGCAATTACAAAGAGAAATCTTTATCTATGTGGATCTCTCATCTATGTAGAGAAACAAATACTGAGTGGCTCCAAATTCTGCATCTCTCTGCATCTATGCCATCCTCCACTTCTGTTCCAGAGTAACCATGTATGCCCCCTTTCCACTTCCCCACCCTGCACTAGTCTGGAGGGGAGTGAGAAAAATAATTACTCCAGGACAGTTATGCTGATATCCATGCAGATGCAAACCACAGACTTAAATAGGGTTGTGGAGCCATTATTTCCGTGTGTGAGGCAGGGTGGAGAATATGTCTCTAGCAGACATAAATCTAATTTCCTTAACTGGGAAGTTTTCTGAATTTTTCATAAAAGAAGGTAGCTGACTGCTAGGATTTTTCAGTAAAGTTTAATAGTGGTTCACAAAGTTTTTTCTTCCTATCAAAGTTACATATTCCTCTCCTAATTTTTTGCCATTTATGTGTACAGTTAATAATAGTACCTAATAATAATTAATGATACACACATACTTCATATACAATTCTGCTAGGAAAGTTATAACACAATTACACATTACTTAATATGTCCCAGCCCCGCTTCACAGAACCTGTCCTGTTAGTCTGGCTGAGCAGAAACATTTCCACCTCTGTAGGGTTTAACTCAACATTTGCCAAACTCGTGAAAAAAATTTTCTTTCCAGGCCATTTAAAGCATAGCTGGCTCCCATAAACTCACCTACAAGAACATCTCACCATAAATCCTTGTCTCCACATCAGACTTGAATGGCGGAGAGGTGCATTTCACAAGACACTGTTTCATCTCACTTCCAAGTTTTTGTTTCTGACCTTCTACTCTCTGTGGGAAAGGAGCATTCATGTCTTTGGAAATGGAAGAGATGTTTCACAGAAACATCAATAGGGGTGTTAAAAGGTCCAGGCCCAGTAATACCCACTGGCTTTTTTTGGCTTCTCCTTTTCTATCTGCTATATTGTTTTTTTGTGCTAGCCACAGACTTTGTCAGGTCTCTTCAAGAGGCAACTCATCACGAGTGACCTGGACTTTTCACCTTTTTAATGGTCCAGTATCCTGTAACAGAAAACTGCAGGATTACAAGGACTGGTTAACAATTTGTTAAAAACTCTATTCACCGATGTAACACGATCAGACCAAAAGCCATTGCAAAACGAAACCAGCTCTACACCATCACCATGGGCACCCTCCAGGGACTGTGGCCAACCTCACATTTATGAGTTACATGCCAATGCTCATGTCTGGAGGGTGAATCTCATCACACAGGGTGCTGAGGACTGCTCAGCATTGGGAACCTGAAGTCCGTCGCCATGGTAGAAAAGCATCATTTCACTTCATGACGGTGAAAGGTCTCTGTCATGCCCGAACCCTGGCATAATAAAGCTCCTTCTCAGAGCAGTCTGTTATCCGCAAGGTGGCTTTTTAGGCTAGTTGATGTTTAACCCAGCACAGATACCTTTCAAACCCTGCCCCCAACACAGCAGTAGCGTGGTAATGATATTGTTAGGAGTTGCTGTCTTCAGGCAAGGGACAAGTAACTGAAAACTCATTAAATGACCCTAAGACCAGCTACATTGGTAAATGAGCGTTCAGTAGTTGCAATTCACCTCTTTCCTAAAAGCAGCAGGAAAGCTGGATCTAGGCTTTGATCTAGGCTTTGACTGACTCCTCCTGCAAACACTACTGTCTCACAGTAGTTTTGAGACCATAAAGTAACCTGAATCTCCCAGAGGTGCCACAGAGCAGTTGTTTTACCATCTCCCATAAGGCCCTAGCAGCAATTGTCACTACTCTGTAAGAGATGAGAAGGTGATCAGGCAGTTTGCACCACTCCCAGATGGAGACAAACTGCTTGTAGAGCTATCTTTCAAATTAAACAGCCTGTAAGCAAGTTCTAGCTAGGGATTTTGTCCTCCCAACTTCTGCCTTCAAAGTTTTGCATAAATGAATATCCCAAAAGTGTGCTTTGACCAGGTGAGCCATTTACTGAAGAGAAATATTTGCTCAAACTGTTTTCCATTATTTGTCTATCCTCTAACTCTTACATCTTTGGAAAACAATTTCCAGATCAACATTAACTTGTTTATAAACATATAAGGGCAATCCTACTTGCATCTCTTGGCTGTGGTTATGCTGACCACATCCTTCCCAACTCTTGTGACATGGTGTGGCACAAGTAAGCACAGTCACCTTTTGTCTACTCTTTCCTCTTCCCACTTAGGGCTCACCACTTCAAGGGTACTTTCATAGGCATAGATGTATCTTCTGCTAGACTGGTGCCGTTTGCCCTTGCTCCCTTTTCAGGATGGCAGCCTTTTCTAGGTGGGATGAGCCAATTCTCTGCAGTGCACTGCCTGGCAAGAAGGAAGCTTTGGCCTCATCAAAGAAATGTGTGTAGCTCTCTTATGGGATCCCTTTTATCAATGCTGTCTATGTATTGAAATAGCTTTTCCCTACAACATAGGAACTTTGATCTCCCGACTCCCTGTCCTGTGCTTTAACCACAGAGGAAGCTTGAAAATCTCCCACAGGCTTCTCCTCCCATGGTCATGCCTCTACACGGGTATCTTAACACTACTGCAAACTGCCTGGGACCAAGCAAGACCATCTTAGAAGCAAACATCAAAATGGTGTTGACTTCCTGCAGCATGCAGGCAGTCTTGTTTGTTGAACCAAGACCGAGGGGTAAACCCAGTGACTGAAGCCAAAGGTAATTTCACCGGGAGCCCAGACTGTCACCTGGAGTCGTACTTGCCTGTTTTTATGAAGATTTTTATAGCAAAGACACTTCTTACTCCCAGTGGCTTTCCTTCCCTGACACATACAATGCCCAGTATTTGTCCTCTGACAGTACACAAAAATGGTTAAACAGACTATTGCCTTTCAAAATAGTTGCCATTTTCACAACAATTTGGATTTGTGCATAGCAAACTAGAAAGACAAATTACCTGGCCATAGGATGGCATTCTCACGATGTGCCAACACCCACAATACAAAATTTGAGTCACCTTCATCCTGGCTCCAGGGCAGACGATAACTAACCTTATGCTGAGCTTGATAACAACTAATTTTCCAGTAATCAGTTGAGCAAGTTTGAATTGTTAAAATGAGTCTACACAACATTTAGTTACCCATGCCAATGGGCCATGGCATTTTTGATCCAACAGTAAAAGCCTTGAAGCTGGACTTTCATCCGACAATGCCAGGTTGTCCCAGCAAAGGAGCCAGCTAGGATGCCAACATTGCATCTGCAAACAGGATCGAGATGAAAGACTTCCATGAGCTAGTAATACTAAGAAGGAAAAAAAATTAATTGGAAACAACAAAATAAGGCAGTTCCAAAATGCTGGAGGTGGCCGGGAACCCCTGTGTTGCAGGGGCTCCCCCAACATCACCTGCTTCACCTGATGGACAAGGGGCATCTCATGTCCATGGCATCTATGCCTCTCGGGAGAGCACCAGGAGAACTTGTCTGCTAGGGATGATGGAGGCAGTCTCACCTCCTCACCCAGCCACGTGCTCCCACCGTGTCCCCCTGGCCAGCCAGCATCCCGCCTCAACACATCGCATTCTCTAGCAACTGAAGAGGCAGCTCTCCGTGAGGTTGTGCTTTGCCCCTGCCTCCGGGAGGGGAGCAGGCATTTTGGCTGTTATTTGCTGCCTCGGGTCTGGTAAAGGGGAATGATAAGAAGGACTCAGGGGCAGAGTTGGCTTAGGGGTGCTTTTTTTCCTCTTCCCATCTTAATGGGCCAGTGCAAGTGGTTGTGGAGACACCTGACAAACCAGAGAAAGGAAATGATCCTGTTGAAAAACCACCACTGACAGCTTTCAGGCAGGGAGCGAGGACCCACCTCAACTTAATGTCGCTGTGAGGCCATCAACCAGAGGCACCGCTGCTGCACTGGGATGCTATGCGAGCTAGGCTCATCCCACCACACCAGGCTCAGCCAGAGCTGTGGCATTCCCCCAGTGAACACACGTCTCTGACTGGAGCTGCAGGAAGGTGTTAAGAGAAGTCTTGCAGCTCAGAAAGGCCGCCTCTCTGTATCCTAAATGATCAGCAAGCCCTGATGGGGTCAGGGAGAGCTGTACAAGGAGAGGAGTTGGCATCTGGTTAAGGAAGCTGTTACTGAAAAAGAAAAGATCCCATTGAGCCAGTGCAGGTCCACACTGGAAAAGCAGGCAGCTGAAATGCTTCAGTGCCTTTGCTTGGAGCAACTGATAAAAATTTCAAGGGTCTTGTCTACGAGAAGGTTGGATGTCTCAAGGAACCTTGGTTAGAACATGATGGAGAAGGTACCATTGAGAAGTCTGTTCTACTTAGTTCTACTTCTCTAAAATTCATTTTTAGAGAAGTTAATAATGAATTGAGCATTGCAGGAATAACAAATAAGCTGAGAGAACTCAAGAAATCAGTTTGGGCAGCTGCCTGACTGCAAGTAGATCAAGTATTATCAGATCATCACCAAGAGATGTCTAACGAGGTTTTAAATACTCTTACTGACCCAAATCCATGGTCTGCCTAGACTGAGCATTCTGGTGCTTAACTCTGCCTGAAGGGAGAAAGTGTCTGGGGGGGGGAGGCAGCGGTGTAGGGTGTAAAGTGTCCCTCTGCTGTAAGGATACTATTTCTTCTCAACCAGCTTAGGAGAACCATGGATGTAATTTCCTTTTTTATCCCAGTGCTTTACATGCTGAAAGATTTACCATGGTACTTTTATCCAGATTTTCTGCATCAGACATTCCCACTCTTTTTGACCTCTCCTTCATCTCTGCTTTCTAACACTGCCAGAGATGTGCTTCTCTTTGTACTTTCTCCAGGGAGGAAGCTTGTGTCTTAGGGAATGCCCAGGAGTATTCCAGCTAAGACTTTATTCATTATCAGGTTAAAATGGACTTTCTGCCTCTGAATGCCAATGAAACTCCCCCGGAAAGATACTTGCTCCTTTTTTAACTGCTCGTCGTTGCTGAATTGTTTGGTCTGTTGTCCTCACAACCTTTTCTCTGCCAGCATTGCCTAATCTAGAAATTCTTACAATGTTGTTTTGTCGTGACCACAGGTAAAAAATGACACACGCTCCTGGCTTCTTCATGAAGCTGCAGGCCATAGCTTTATTTAAATACATCATGGTATCTAGAAAAGCCAGTATCCAGTATCCATGTGTGAGTTGACAGTATAGCCCACTCCCAAAACAGAAAATTTTGTCCACT
Organism: Tringa tobata; assembly: GCA_033628505.1. Lineage (NCBI taxonomy): Eukaryota > Metazoa > Chordata > Aves > Charadriiformes > Scolopacidae > Tringa > Tringa tobata. Next base: position 2,657,684 of record JAHREE010000480.1, read on the forward strand.
ACACATGCAATTGGAGACATTTGGAAAGAGCTCAACATCTGTCAGACCTCACACAAATCCTTTCAGTGTGGGCCTAACCTCAGCTATGGCTGGGGGCTTTCAGTACAGTCCATCGTATGAGAGGTCTATGCTATTAGATTAAGTCACTTTACTGCAGTGACAGAGGCAACATGGCTGTTCCCTGAGTACCATCAGCCTAAACCCCCACTCTCTGCTATTGATGTTGGTGTCTCGTTGTACGGTAGATCCACATCTGCAACTAAAATGGCTTCCTTTGTTCCAAAAGGGAAAACTCCAAAGGCAGCTGGGCTCTGCCTGATGGGTAACTCCAGTGTCACAGACTGCAGCCTGGTCAGTGACTGCCAGGAAGCAGCAGTCCCCTGGATGACAGGAAGGCAGGTACCCGATTCATGCTACAAAAAGTCTATTTCCCTGCTGCTTTTGCCCAGCCAGTTCTCCCCCAGGAATGCCTCATCCTCTGCAGGAGCACGGCGGAAGAGCAACTCACTTGGGCCAGCCCAAATCCCACCTGGCCTCCCCACACAGGTACCTCACACATTTGATTTCTTCCTCTTTCTATGCACAGCACTTCATAATCCACTGACTTTTGCATTACTCAGGTCAGGCAACCTGTCTCCTGTCAGCTTCATTTTGGACGTGGACCCCGTTCTCTAGTTTATTTTTAGTGGTGCTTCCAAGTTGATGTGATGAAGCTGATGAAAAACTTGAGAAGCAGCAGAACCAGGAGGGAGGCGTGCAAGAGTCTCACTCAAAAAGTTTTTCCAGTTTAGGAAGGACCTTCACGCTTTGCCTGCAGCTTTAATGCCACCTCTTTTAAGAGGTCGTCTGAGTTTATTTATAAAAGAAGGTCACGAAGGAAGGTAGAGTATCAAAAGCCATAATAAAGCAAAGCTGCCCCATCTGTTAACTACTAGGTCAAAGCATTAGAATGGTTTCATAATTTGTGGTTGACAAATCACATGTTCATGCCACAAATGTCAAGCACATCAGAACAAATGTTAGGAAAATTATCCGGTGGAAATTATGGAAAGAACTTGCTCAGAACAGATTAGTTTCTGAAGTTAAAGAGCATCTTTTCTTCAAAATAGTGGTGAAATACTTTACACAGAATTCATTCAAAAGTCTGTCTTCTAGGAAAACAAATCACAGCTTCATGTACTTTTTCTCCCCTTTTGAACCTTTGAAATGGCACCACTGGTTTGGGAAGAAGCATTAACTGTCATGTCCAGGTCAAACTTTCTGTAAAGAGCGAGAAGGGAGAGCTGCCACCTATGGCTGCAATCATTCTAATTTCATGCATTTTGATTTTACGCTGTCTTGCAGTTGCTTTTCCTATGAGTTGCTGCTAAACAGGGTAAGAAGGCTCAGCCGACCACCAAGATGGAACCACACTGGTACTTTCTGCCCACACATGCTGATGAAGTTTTCACAGTGAAATAAAATAAGTGTAGTCAATAAGCGTAGTCCTTGGGCTTTTATTTTCTAGAAGTGCTGTACCCCATCCCTATTGAGACTCGTCATCAGGAGTGAGTATATGCAATTGCCCAATGAGAATTTCATTTCTTTTTACTTAACACTGTTCCATTTACAAAAGAGACCTTTAGACCACACTAGAGGATTTTGTGTTGTATCATGTGCGTGACTCCAGATCCTCCAAACAAAATGCTTCTCAACATGCTTCTGTGGAAACCTTGTTCAGGTCATGATCCCAGCGCACCACACCCAGACTCACTGGTGAGATCTGATCAAAGATGACCACAGTCAGGAAACAACCGAGACAACTCTACTCTGTGTTTCTGGTAGATCTTTGCACAATGTTACTCACTGGCCATCAGATGACCAAATGCAAAGCTTAAGAACGGTGCCTGGCAGATACACCATCAACATTCACATTTGAGACAGACACGCAAATCAGCAGAATCTTTTCCAAGAATTTGGAGCATGAATTCACAGATAGTTTGTGTGTCACATTCACAGTTGTGTTACTCTGCTGCCGTTTTCACCAAGGAGATATCTGTGACAGAGTAACGTTGCCACCAATCTCACACCCTTGAACCCCAGTTGAGTAAAAGAACCATGTTGCCATGTTTTAGTTAACACCGTCATTTTTAACTATAAGAGTCATCAGGAGATTAACCTTGAAAGGCCACATCTGCAGGAAACTAGACATCTATACATTTTCTTTAAACTAAAAAAGTGAAAACATTTTAACAATGAGATCTTTGGAAGCCACTGCTTCCCTTTTTTATAAAAGGGCGCTGCATGGTTTAGTTTTGCATGTAGTCTGCTGATAAAGACACTGGCAGGGGAGGCAAGTACCTATATACGCTGGCCTGAAGACTTCTTTGACTAGCAGAGTGTTAAGGAACAAATACCGTGATTATAAATAGTACGTGTCCCCTGACTCCCTGATGGGACTCAATGATCTCTTCTCCTTACTCACAGGTTGTTTAGCAGCCATTAGGTGGTTTTAGAGGTATCAGGAACATACCCCGGCAACAAAGAGTAATTTTGAACATGGGAAGGGATTTTTCTCTCAGTCTTCTGCAATTTCATAATGGTAAACCTTTGTAATAAATCAAACCACCATCATTGGTTTTACAGGGAAGTAGCATACAAAGAAGGGAAAGGAGCACCAACAGTCCAGTCCTCATTTGCAAGATTGAGTCCTTTTCCTTCTCAGACTAGAAATTTGCCTATAAAAGCCAATTAAGAGCAAATCCCATTTTTTGACCACTTGAAACAATAGTTTTCCAAGAACTGGTTACTGAGAAATGCCGTAAATCAGCCCATAGGTAACAAGCAGTTCACACAGTAAAAGGGTGTCTGAGGCTCTTCTGTTAGGATGGGAAAGCAAAGGAGGCTTAAAAAGCTTCTTTTACACAGTTCACTAATTAACAACCTAAACCGCTTCCTTACACAAAGGATACTTCCTTTTTGCTTTTCTTGGAAGAAAAGCTCTGACATTCTTTCTCTTTCCTAAGCAAGTTACAAAACCTCTCCATGTTACAGCAACTCATAAGCTCCTGAAACGGGTTTTGAAATGGTCTCAGTCCTTGGGCTTGTGGCATTTGGGCATGACTCACCCATCACGTCTCCTGGAGAGCCGACTACAGGATCTCTTTGATCCAGCTGGATGCCTACGGGGCTCCGGTGTTACCATAGCAAGGGACAGCAGACGACCACATGAGCACTTCTGTACTAGATTCTCCTCTCTTCACCTCAGGAGAAATTCAATTCAGCAGCAAAGATAAAAGAGGTTGCTTAAGGTTTTTGGGTTTTCCATCTTTTTTAAGACTCAAAAAGGGCTCAGTGTTTTTCATCAGCAGACAGAGAAAATTGGGAGGACAAGGCACAGGCCTGACTTCTGGAATCTCCACCAAGACAGAGGATCAGAACAGGAGCATTTGCTGCAAGAGATCTTCAGCACTAAATAGATGCCTCTAAAGCTAACGAATTTCAAAACTCTGGTGTCCTAACAACAAATAGGTAGTTTCACCACTATTTTGAAATATCAAGTTGGTCCCAGGGAAACTTGTATCATGACCACAGTTAATACTTAAATTTACAAAAGTTGGAATATAAGTCAAAAGCACATGCTGGTTAAAAAAAAAATAAAAATAAATTCTGAATTGTAAAATGTTAAATATTCACATATACCTATCCTAACAACAAGTGAAAAAATGGTTTGACACCATCTTCTGCTGGATTTTAAAGTAAATTATTAGTGCCTTGGCGCAACTAAATCTTATTTTCCTACTCTAAAAACCAGTGCATACACCACGTAGTAAACACGTAATACCTGCCTGAATGCCACTTGACTTCGATGAGTTATTCAAACGGGCTACTCTGGATGAAGAACATTTCATGATCAAGCCTTGTAAAATGATTTAATTTTCTCAGCGACAATATGTTACACAAGTGTCATCATACTCTTCTACTCACGTTCAGGTACTTGGAAGACATCTGTCCCTTACACTTGCTCAAAAGCAATTTTTTTTCCTAAGTGTCCAAGATCAAATTTACCATTACTGACATTAGCAGCACTAGGAACAACTGCATAAACAAATTGTATCTAATTGCTACCATTAACATGTTGCACAGACTTGATCTGAGTTTACTACAGCTCATGCTCTGTCTATGAAGATGCACATTCTACATTGGTGGAGCAGCACCAGCAACATTTGGTCACCAGCTGTAAGCTGCAGAAACATTTCTTAGTGCAGCTGTTGCAATGTTCGTCCCATACAATACCCACGTTACCATCAAAAAAAAAACCCCCACACTACTTTTTTTTCCTGTGGCAGAACTTTTATTTGGAGGGAAATTATAACTTTTGCATTTACATGGCACAAAGTATATACAGTACACTTTCCATGATAAGAATTATGATGCTGTTCACAGAAAGGTATCAAATTTGAGATAAATAATGCATAAGCTAAAATATACAAACCAGGGGTGGAGGTTAAACTATTGGCCATTTTTATTATCTATAGAAGAATTTCAAGGAATAATGTTAATTCAATGTTCAAAAATTTTTAACAAACTTCTAGTAAAGTTAATTGAAATATTTATAATACTATTCAGTTGTTGCACAGTATTTCCAATATACAATCAAGAAGATGCACAGAACACAACACTTAATATGAAAAAAAAACCTACTGCACCCACAATTTAAAGGTTTCACTGCCTTTTGGATGCTGCACTACCATATTTATATAAACATTTACAACACTTCAGTAAACACAAAGGTTCTAAATGTAGTGCAGCATTATGGGGGGCCACTTTCAGCTCTTAAAATAAATGTTAAATGCCCATATACTGTGCCATTTATTCTAAGCTGATGGTTTAAGCTGTAACCCTTAACTCCTACTGTGAGTAGCAAACACACTTTCCCCATATTCAGGAGATTACCATCCCTCTGACTACATACCCTATATTCTGAGACCTAAACTGTCCTTGGCTGCATTGTCATTTGGCGTTTTGCCTCAGTGCTTGTGACAACTATCCCTTATATTTTTTTAATGTCCTGTTAAGTAGTCCTGTGTAGAATCTGAAGCAAAAGAATCTGCATCTTCATTATCAGAATCATCACTACTGTCATCAGCCGCTGGCTCTCCTGTCAGTGCTATCCGGGCATAATCATCAGTGTCTATAGACTTGCAGAAGTGAATGGCATACTTCAATTTTTCCTCTAGTACTTGCTTACAGGAATACCTGGGCAGCTTCAGGAGAAAGAAGCAAGTGTACGACTCGGGAAGGAAGTGGTCTGGAGGATTGTATTTGTCCAATACCTGTTGAAAACAAAAAGCATAGCATTTTTGATTCACTGTCTAAGCCATCAAAATAATACCTGAGAATTTTTTTAACAGCATGTTAGATATGAGATTCTGAAGCTTCTTAAAAGAACAATGAAAAGACCAGAACCAAATTTCCCTACACTAAGTAAATAACTAAAACCAGACATATGTGAGCTGCTTTGATTATGAATATGCGGTTGGAAACAATCTTAAAAGAGATTGTATTACTCCAGCAAATACAAAAGTATGATTTGAAGATTGTGGGGTTTTTTAATTTAGCTGAAATGACTACTGAGCTGAATGAAATGCTAAGTAAATGCCAGCAAAAACAGCTGACGACTGTCAGTGCAAAACTATCAAAATCCAGAGAAGCAAATAGTTGGGAAACGACACAAATATTCACTTGCCCAAGTCAAGAGAGAAAACCATTTATACACATTATAGGTCTCTGTTACACTCTCGAATCTACAGTGTAATGTTGCATAAACAGTTTAATGAAATCAGCCTGTTCTCTTGTTGTCATGCTATTATTTGTCCACTACCAGCTTTTTAGAATAAAATTTCCACCCCCCACCCCTTACCTGAATAACAAAGTCCCTCCCTCTAAAGTCTGCAATAGTCCTGGGCAGCCTGGTTCTGCCCCACACGAAACGCAGGAAGAGAGATCGCTCCGTATTGGAGAAGGACTCCATCACTTCCCAGAACCACTGTATCAAGGAAGCTGTTGGTTCAATGCCTTTGTAAGTTGCTACAGATTTCAGAAGGTGAAGTGGAATATCCGGGCTTCCACATACCTGAAAAATAAAATATAGTGATAGGCTACAAAAAATCCGATCAAATCAATTACAGGTGATTTGTTCCCTCCATTCCTTTAAAATATTTAATCAGCTTTTACACTGACAAAGTGAACATTTGAATATTTGAAGTGCTGTGAATAATCTCCTATTACAATAACACTAAATATACATCTACCCATCAGGGGACAATAATGAACCTTCTTCCATATTCCTGAATCACATAAAGAATTAAACATTTCACTTGGGACAAATATATCCAATTCACCTCCTAGGTCTCTGTTTTGTGGGTTTTTTTCAGTTTTGTTTGTTTTATTCTTCCAGAAATAATTAATTACGTCACTTCTCAGCTATAGCAAAATAACCTTATTAGCACCAAGAGGGCCAAAAAACATTTTCTAGTCTTTCCTTGAACAAATGTTTGGAATCACACAGTGATCATTGTAGATATTATTTAACGTGGGTTTTGGATTAGTAAAATATAAGTGAAAAATCAGACTCCAATTTAGCCTGTAAGAGGTAGCAAAGCAGAAATTGATACCATAGTTTCCAGTTCGTATCCTGTAAAGAGGGAAAGTAGAGGAACTGGAACAACACGGGCCATCCCCTCACGAACTGCTGCAACTTGTTCGTCAAATTCATGAAGTCTGCAGAGACACATTTTCAGAGTTTCTGTTAATGCCATTTCTAGCAATTATTTTTCTAGCAATTATTTTTTACAGCAGTTGCTGTAACATCAACAGAACTGGAAACATTCTCCTCAAGTCTGCAGCTATGCCAAGGAACATTAATAAACATTTATCACACAAAATACTTGACTTATACCAGTTTCTACACCAATTCATATTGCACAGCAAGCTCAGTATAGAGAGGTACATCACAATGTTTGGGATATTTTATTTCCAGTATTATTCATGTGATGTGTCTGGCAAGAAAAAAAACAATACCCCATTTGAAACAATCAGATTATTGGGAAAAGAACAGCTGTGCTTTGAAACTCTGCCCTCAAACATTCCCAACACTAGACAGACATCATGGTACAAGAAAAGTGGGTCTGAACTAGAACATGATGCTTGAGGATAGAAGTTGCTATATTTCAAGACAGACATAGATAAGTCTAGCGCTTTAATGCGTCTGCTGCCACCCATGATTTGTGTTTTGCTTTTTTTTTCTGTTAAATAGTTTCTGAGATGTTTTACAGAGCTCTCCAGAGCAGAGATTTGCATCATTGACAAGTCCTGTCCCCAGGCTTATCATCACCAAAACGAACAAAGATGTCAGAACAAACTTGCTCTTATGCATCCACTTTTTCACATGGATTCTGTTCAGGTGCTAGTTTTTCTCTCAACGGCTTAACATAATTGAAAAACTTGATACTTAATCTAAATATTTCAATGTTTTCCCCAAAGGACTTTTAACTGTAAATTGCTCATGTCCTTTGAGGATAGCCATCAAAATCATTCCTTCAAAGGAGTGTAACATTTTATATAGACATATCATTTATCCATTCCTTATGAAATTGCTCTCTCTATGGTTAAAAATAGGTTTAAGTATTAGTTCACAGCTATTAATAGAGGAAAAAAAACCCCAACAAAGACTGTAATTCAAGTAGTTGTTGCAGACACTATAACTACAAACAAATAAGCAAATATATAGTGATGATACAGTCTTGCTCAAGCACTCTCTGAAACTGTTAACTCCAGCAGAGAGAGTAAGACAACTATAAATCAGTATCTCATCCAAATTCTCTAAATTCCCATAATTAAATAGGCACTAGACCCACCACTTCACATAACAAGATGTCTACGGTTGCTTCTTAAGATGTACTTGTCTATATTAGATATCTAGGCATTTTAGTAACCAACGGCCTGGCCTGTCTTCTCAAATACTGAAAAATTATTTGCCACCGATTTCAGTGCAATGTTCAGCTTTTGGCACCTGTGGGGTGACAATTCACTTGTCTGCACATAGGTGACAGACTTATTTTATGGTGTCCAGGGAATGAACATTTTGATTTGTATTCCAGCTTAGATAAGACAATAGTAAGAATTCATCTACGACTGCTCTTGACTGCAACTGATGATATGAGAAACTGTGGAAGCAGCAGTACTAAATCAAAACTCTCTTCACAAAGAGCTTAATGATCAAGCCTACTACTTTATCGCATAGGAAGAACTAGATGGATGGGGCATTTCTCCACCTATAAACCTGGCTTCCAAAACTGCTCTGTCAGGACAGCTATTAAAATCTAGAGCCATATCTGCTACTTTATTTTGTTTCCTAAAAATTAAGTTTAATCTTTTCTCCCTGGATAGATTAAAATAAATCAGAAAATCAACACTGTAATCACATGAAAATATTAAAATGATTGCACGTAAGAGGTTAAAGTAGCATATTGTTCAAAAGCTTTTATGTATTTTTAAAAGAAAAATCTTATTCAGGTCAATAATTTGACAGATTTATTCAACAAACCTGTAGTTTATTGCCAGCCTCACATATTCAGCTCTATTATCCAGTGTAATATGGGTGTACTTGGAACTCAATTGAATATCTTGACCACTTGCATTAGGCACAGTGAATGGGAGACTCATAGCTTCAAACTCTTCTGAAGTAGCTTCGTTGTCTCGAATGTACATAAGCCCAGGAATAAAATCTTTATCAACCTTTTGAAAATAACAAGCCCAGGTTGAAATCAGTTTACTAGAACTATATAACAGTGTCTCTTGCATAGCAAAAGCAATGCATCATGTGCCAACTAGCAAAAGCATTGTCAAATGTCTAACCACGACCCATCTATCTGAATTTCAAAGCCCTAAAATACGTTAGTATTTTACATAAAATTTCATTATGCTGGGATGTGGGAGGGTGAATGTGTTCTAGATTTCAATTCTTTTGTAGAGCATTTGCCAATAAACTGTATTATATAAGAAAACGGATTTAAAGCTTAAACACATAATCACATCTACAAAGTCCAATGCCTGGTTTTGCTACAAAAGGAATCCCCTTACTGACAAGCAAATGACTCAATGCTTTTACAGTAAGTACATTTCTACATGACAGTATTTGAGAAGGAACCCTTCTTTGTAAGGAAGGCCCAATTCTTACTCCACATTTACTGAGCTCAGTAAATAGAAATAGCAAGTTTGTGATGTTCTGTATGTGGGTACAAACTATTTTCAGTAGTAGTTTGAACTAATTTTATTTTACTTCAAAAACAGTGTAGGTGTGTGTGTACCCAATCAGTTACTGCATCTTGGCACAACAGACAGTAACAGCTACAGAAAGCTCTACTCGAAAGTAGGAGTTCAACCACAAACGTTTCTGTAGTCAAACGCATGAGAAGATTTGAGAATGCTCTAGAAATCAAATAGCTTAATTACTTTTGAACGACTTAAATTTATGTTTTTAACAGTGAGTACAAGTTATCCTGACATACTGGCTCAAAACAGAAAAGGACAGTCAAAACACAAATATACCAGAGGAGCCAGTGACTGGGGAAAGATTTATGCTAGAGTCTGCTTGTCTTATGTAAGTTATATCCTACTCAGAAACTTCATACTTACCTCGCTGAGATCAGCAATTGTTAGATTCATTCCTGCAAGCTGTTTCCACACTGGCTCAGCCAGGTTGAGGCTCAGAGGGCTCCCAGTCCGGATAGCAATACCCAAAAGTACACCTGTAAGTTTAAAAAAAAAAGTAATTTTTGTTGTTGTTGCTAGATTCCAAATATTCTGATCACGTAATGCAAGCAGCATGTCATAACGGTGCTAAGAAATTACCAAGAAAACGAAACATGTTCATATGCAAGAGTGACTTGGCAGCAGGATTTAATAGGAAACAATCTCTGTTTGCTCCAGATTCATCTCTCCCATTTGGTGTCACAATTAAGAGGGGGGTCAGTCCATTCTGAAGCTCCTCACACATTTCTGCTATGGATTCACTATAACCTCCACCACAATCATCCACAGATTCACCTGGGAGAAGAAAAAAAGGCTCAAAATTAAATGTTCCTTGAAAATAAATCAAGTATTGAAATAAACTGTATTTCCTTCTACAGGGATGACTGAGTAAACAAAAGTTTACTAAAAGCTACACTGTTGTATCTATTCAGTTGTTGTATCTGTCTCCAGTTCATTGTAAATTGTATTATTTAGCAGATTATACAACATATCACAGTGTCAAAAATACTATTTCGCTAGAGTATAATTAACATTTCTGTATTATACACTAATCAAAATAGAAGAGAGGCAGAAAAAGAAAATCAAAGCAATGTGATTCCTAAGTGTCATTTTAAACTAGATATATTTTATATATCTTACAGCAGGTATTTTATATATCTTACATACAGGCTCTTCCATCTAAAATATTTTTCATCAAAAAGCTTAAAGTGATATGTGAATTGTAAGAACAACCCTACCAGTAAAACCAGCTAGCCAGGATTATTTATCAATTCAGGCAGCTCAAAAACATGTTCAGGTATCGTAGAATGTTTGTTGTAAGCAAAACAGTTGCCCCCAACTGATTTGAGGACAATTACAGACACATTTCCATTAATCTTGAGGGGGGTTTAATAAAATAATTTTAAAATGCTTTTTTACTTCCTAACATTTTAAGCACCTTTCTCTGCCCACACACATACGTTTTTTTCCTATATCTCCTCCTTCCTCCCCATCCTTCAAAAAAAGTAAATCTGAAGAAAACTGTAGTATTAAGTGCAAAACTGGGGTGGAAGTGGGGTAGGTGGAGAAACCTCTTACCAACAAATTTGACTTTCCAAACACGATGAGGAAGGAGAAGGCTATCAGGGCTAAAGGAACTCATTTTAGCACACATCTGTCCAAACACTGATTTTGTACCATCAGGCCCAGCCAGTCCTCCTTTACTCCTTGAACGTTTTACCTATTGAGTAAGCACATTATAAGAGTCACTGTAAGAACATATTTCAGCTGGCATCACTGTGCAGATCAGACCATAAGATTAACATTTATAAAACACTAACGTGTTCAGTGTAACATTTGCAGAGGTCCGCAGTCTATGTTGTATATACATGACATATAGAGAAAAGCAGCAAAATTTCAAACTACAGCACTACATTATTTTTTATGTACCATCTAATATCCACCCCTAGATATCACAGACTCCTATTATGTATCCCAATCCTCCTCAGGAGGATGAAAGCACCTAAAATCTCAGGCTATTAGGACCTCTGAAGTATTTAAAAATCTCATGATTCTTGAGGTCAGAAAGGATCTCTAGGGGTCATCTTGTCCAACTCCCTTGCTCAAGCAGGGCCACCTCAAGCCAGCCAGCTGCTTGGGATGATGTGTGAATGTGCACGTAGCTCACCAATACCCTTGAGACAGTTCATTCAGAAATAACCCAGACTCATCCCACTTAGTCCCACTCCCAGGTACAGTGCCCCCCAAAATCCAATTGTTCTGACGCTTTGAATAAAACATCTACCAGATTTCTTTCAGGTTTTATTGAAAGGCTGACATACTGAAGCCCTCATGTTTAAGACATCCTGTATCAACATGAGCTGGTTTTAATTCAATAGATTTCTAAGAAGTTTGGATGCACAAGAAGTTTTAAGTTGAGAAATCACCGAGCCTTCTCTTAAAAAGAAGAAAGTATTAAGTAGGTCTGTGAAAGCATTAGTTAATTCACTGCTTTTGCAAACCTCAGAACTAAAACACAAATTAATGAAGCAACAATAAGAAGGCAAGTAAACCTGCCTGAACTGAATAGGGTGGCATGCACATTTGCTATTATACATTTAAATTAGCATTTATTTACTAGCAACACAGAATTTTAATTTAATCTGATCATTTAGATGCAGGAACCGTTACAACTTGACTTTTAACAAAGCAATGTAAGAATGCCATGAAAGATCATTGGCATTTGTGCCAGTACCTTAATATATTGCTTGCTGACAAAGATAAATGCTAGGTCATTAGCAAAGAGTAAAACACTTCACTGAAAAATGGCAAAAATTCATACAAATATGTTTAGGCCACAATCCACCACAGGTGTTTTAGTTTTTACTGCAGAGGTCTAGAGCAGATCATCTTGCTCATGTTTCTAAATCACCCCCTTTAGAGATGTAATAAGTATTCTGTGAAATCTATTTTACTGAATAGGCTCAGATATAACCCTCACTGAATACATGCCTTATTAAACACCAATTATGCAGCATCTCAAGTTTTTAAAACACTGTTCCAGCCTTCTTGCTGATAATTTTTTCGCATAAAACAAGTTAATATGTTGACTAGAGCCCAAGGATTTTCATAAAGCAACCTGCCATCAGAAGATATCAGCTACCAGTGGAAAACCAATTTTCCTGGACCAGAAAGAAATGCAGCAGTTCAAAAGCAGCATACAGTGAAGCGTGGAAGAACCAAGTTCAAGAACTTGCCTAAGTGAATATCACTTACTGTGAGCAGAACCACTGCAACAAAGGGGGAGAGGCACTCAAGTCAATTTGTAATCTGGTTAAAGAATTCTGAAGTGATGAAAACCAAAATTTCAGTTCTTTCTCTGAATCTGAAAAACCAAACTTTCTATTTGTCTCAAGCAGCCTGTGAGACTACCCACTGAAATAATGGCCATCCTGTGGGACTCTATCCAATCCACCAGAACTTGGGGAAAATGTAGTACATCAAGCCACGCACTCAAGACTAATAAATAAGTTTACAAAAAGATGACAGCTTATTAGATGAAACCAGCTGAAAAAAAGAGAAATACAGACTCTTTACGTAGGACACAGATCCATCTACGAAGAAAACACACACAATTCAAGGATACATCATGAAATCAACCTCCAGAAGAGGTAGAGAAGTACCAGTGTGATAAGTACAAGAGCCCAGACACAGCCTGACCTGTACCTTAGGGTTTCAATTATCTACGCTCAAACTGAAATGCTACAGAAAAAATACAGTATAAAAAGATGACAAGTAGAGAAAAACTATTCTACACAACCAGACAAGAAAAGCTAAGCCTGATCAGTGTAGGAAAATGAAGACTGTCATGAAATGAGTGTTCTTTAAAAGCACATTTGATAAGGGAGAAGACAATAACCAAGAAGGAGGAATGGTATAAACTGTATGAAGTATAACACTCACAAAAGAACAAATAATTTATTCATTGATACGCTGTGCCTACTTTAAGATCAGATAATTTTTAATCATCAGGCTAGTGAGATTTCTGTAATCCCCATTTGATAAGGAGGCCTAGTGAGAAGGAAGAAACTATTCTTAAAATGGTATTTCATATATCCATAAGTGGATATTCCTCCCGTGACAGCAGAGAACATTGAACCAGGAGATCCTTTGCAATATTACATTACTGAAAGTAGACATTCTCCTTAATAAATGAAATTTGTTTCCCTTTTAAAAGGAGGAAATTCCTTTCAACCGTGGTGATAATCTCTTTCATCCAAAGGCAAGATATGATTTTACAGTATTATGAAGGTGTCTGCTTGTAGATCACATCACACTGTCCATTTGACACCACATGAGCTACAATGGTACTTAAATACCAAATAAATCTGATCTGCTAGTAAGATTTACTAGGTCACTAGTAAGTAAACTTCAGCACTGGAGCCCTGTCTAGACATGTAACTGCTATTTCACTTTCTGGCTTAGTCTTCTGTTATGCCTTTCCAGAACAAGGCCCACATGCTGTTTTGGAACATTTCACTTAACAACCATTCCCAAAAAGTAATACGGATAAAACCTGCATCAAGGTTGTTTTTTTCTGCTCTACAGAGTCCTCCAACAGTGTCCCAAACCGTCTCTGTGCATTCAAGCTTGCCCTCATGCTACACTTCAAACCATAAAACATCCACCCTCAGTTCTATGCTACAGCAATACCAGGCCAGCAGATGGGTGAGCTGCAGCTCACCCATCACACTGTATTTCACATAACTTGAGCAAGAAAACACCACAAAACTACTGTGTTCTACTACCACAAGGCTCTCAACAGAAAAGATCCAGGGCCAAGTAGTATCTAAGGCAAATGTGATCTACTCTAAAGGAATCTGGTCCATGTAAAACTTGATCTCAGGACAAGGGAGTGCTCTTTGGTTTGCCTTTACATTGCAAGTTAGACAGCTGTTATGTCCAGTTCTGGAACATCCAAAGAAACCACTGAGCAACAAAGTAGATGAGGAAATATTTTATAAAACAGCTCAGTACCTGGAAAGCAACTTTAAATTAAAAACTTATCTGCTTATTTTGTATGAAGGAAGATGATGAAGTGAATTGACTTCACCATATAACATATAAACTGTAAGAAGAGGCTTCTGAAAGCAAAGGGATCTTAAAGCCTACCTGCAGTTCAACTCACAACTGCAAATAAGATGAAAATTCTTAACATTGGCAATTAGCTGTTTGAGACCATGTAAAGCGGCTTTGGATCTTCAATTAAATATTATAAAGGATCAAACAGTTTAAGAATCCACATTTTCATTCTCTGCAAAAGCTAATTCAAGAAATCATGACCCGTACTTGGTACTGTGTAATCAGGCCAAGATTATGAACGTGGTCTTTTTTAGCCTTCGCTTGGCTAAATCTAGGACAGACTTGGTGTTACAGCAATATTTCATTCCCCCCAGAATCTATGAATAAGGGAGGTCCTGCAGCTACCAGCTCTTTTCTAGATTTCAAGACAGATTCAAGTAATGAGCTAGAATATAAAAGAAAGCCTAACTTAATTAACAGCAGAAGGGTGACAACTGGAAATCAGCCAAAACCTACTCACTAGTTTCCTGCCTAAAGTTAAATACTTGCAGTGCTTTATTGGACTTTAGGAGTTCACATGCATACAAAGTAACAAGAAAATCTGTCTTCAGCTCCAAATTCCCAAATAATAAACTAAACCAACATATTTTAATCACATAATATCATCACAAGAAATTCAGTGCGCATAGAAAATGGCAAGAAGCAGAAACAGGGTCCAGCCACAACAGGATGTACTTCTGTTCATTAAAAGAAAACTAATTAGGCACAATTTCTCCATTCAACCCTTACAAAGAGTAGGTTTTCTTACTTTTTATAATATATATAAAAAAAAAAAACCACCACTAGAGGAAAGAAATGCATGAGGACTTTGTAAGACCAGGCTTCAGTCCATTTAAATGAAAACAATGTTTCACTATTTTATGTTACAGAAATATCTATGGAAAAAAAAGACTTATCTGGCCTAAGGCACAACATTACATTTTCTAACGTCAATGATAAGGAAAAAAGCTCCTTTGTATCAAACAGTTCTGCAATCAATATGACCACATGTGATAGCCAGCAAAGGACAAGAGTTTATCAGCCTGATTTTTCATTATATTCAAAGGCACTTTTTTTTTATTGCCTTTTTTTCCTTCATGTTCTCTGTTATGAAAGCAACAACTGAATAATTCATATGACCATTTGGAAAGGTAAGTAAGAATCGCTACTCTCAAATTATCTAACGTAGTGAGTAGTTTTCAAAACTACAAGTGTAGTTTTGAAAAAGCTGTCCTTTGTCAAGCAGGAAATACTTTGCTCATTAGAGTCTAAATCATTCGCTTAACATGTCAACAAGTATATGTGTGTGTGTGTGTCCTCCCCCGAACAACTACAGTATGGACTGAAAAGAAAATGAGCAGCCCTTGCTGCATTCATTTCTTCACTGTTTGACTCTCTGATAAAAAAATCAACTTTTCAGTACTCAGATACCAAACAGCTGAAAGATAAGGGGACTTTGACAAATGTATAGCACTGTGGGCTAAACATACAGATACTAAAATTAAAACCTCAGATCGAGATACCTGTATTCTGTTGAGCTCTACAACTGGCCCATGCTGACGATCTCTCACCATAGTTGCTTGCACAACTTTTCTGAAAGCTGCCTCCTAAAAAAGGAAAATACAAACAATTAAAATAGCGGCAAAACTGCAATCAAGTAAGAAAGCTGCACATATATCACAGTAAAACACATACTTAGATCGACTCAGAAAAAAACAAAAAAAAAACAAAAAAAAAAACAAAAAAACTGCAGTGAAACAGAGAAACTGATCCTGCAATACTATCTGTCAGCAATTTCCTTCTGAGTACATCTCAAAACACTACAAAAGGCATAACACCTATGAGTCTTTCTTCAGAAGATATTGAAACAAGCATCAGATACTTTTGAAATACTAAAAATAAACAAAAGCAACTGAAGATAGAGCTGTGAGATGTTAGTTAAGGATCATGTTATTTCTGCTAATACAATTCAAGTCTGAAACAGTCAGGACACTAAGTGAAGAAGAAAGTCTCTCCTGTATTACTCAAAACCATGGCTCGAAAAGTTGTACTCCACTCACACTCAGCTATTACTAAGCAACCAGCATGTCTCTGAGTGCAGTTATAAATTAGTTTATACCAGAATAATACATGTATACGAAGAATAATTAACGTCAGAGAAAAACAAATCAAAAAAGCCAAAGGTGGAATGATCTTGCTATGGAAGACAACAAATAAGAACAAGAAGTAAACTTTTCACAGGAATTCAATTATCTGCGGTCCCCTCACTAAATATTTGGATCAAATCTTACACTGCCAGTTTCAAGCAAGCTTTAAAAGGATTTTTAAGTCATTAAAATCTCTGGAGGTATGCTTGACAAATGCCTAGATATGAATATGGCATCGCAACTTCTGGTGTCTCTGTTGAATGCTTGTGACATAAAATATGCCTGATATCGCATTTTATCTTCTATCTGTAGCCTTTCTGTAACTGTTCTGCAGACTCCTAAAGTAAATTATTTGAATGTGCCTCCCGCACACCCATTCCTATACTTAACATCATATACCTTCAGCCTCCCTATCAATAGCACCAACATATAAAAGTGTCATGAACAGAATAGCTAGAATTTCCCTTTCCTTTTTTCTAATTTAGGTTTTGATGAAAAATGTGTGGTCTGCAAAGCTGGATTACTCTACTACACAATTTTATTAGAGTCTAGAGAAAGAGACCTTGAGACAACACATGCTAAGGAGTCCAGTTACGGGCCATGTGTCTTACTTAAGGGCACAGAACAGCACTGCAGAGGGAAATTTAACTGCTTCTCTTTTCAAATATATCTCCCAGCAGATTTTGTCTCTTTATATAAGGTTATCATTTTTTATTAGACAAGGTACTCTGACAGTGAGAAAATTATGTTACAAAACTGATGATCGTACTGAAAACACATCACGTTTTTAAGTTTTTCCATATCTGAAGTTTTGAATAACTATTGTAGCCTTCAAGCATTATAATTATCCAGATTTTCTCATGGTTGACTTTACTTACAACTATAAAAATGACTTGCTTTATGGATTTGAGATTGAACTCCTAGGTATTCTGTCTTCACTTTTAGTGCAGTTTAAAACAAGTTTGTAACTGCACAGAGCTTTGGATCAACTAGTATATCACCTGATCATGACAGATAATGACCATTTCATACTTATCTTACATTTTTTCCAGGATGGCATCTACTGAATACTCTGGAAGAATTCAGCTATACTACAAACGGAATATTTACTGTGTCAAGTTATTTTTAAGATCAACACACAAAAGGTCTATGATAAAGAACTCAGGAAAATCTAATAAAAAGAACTTTTCACAAGTAAAGAAGTTTGCATAATCAGAATGTAAATATTTGATATACAATGTAGAGAACAAATTGAGATATACAGTTCCATTTTCTTTAGAAACTATTTAAACTGTACATTTCCTTTACAGTTACAAATCATTCCCTTAAAAACATTCTGACAAATACCTTTCCCTGTGATATCAGTATTCCCCGTAATGTGTCAAACCCAACTGAGGGTCCTTGGCCAGTTTCATCAAGTCTGCCTTCAAGATCAAACATTGGAATGCAAGGACAGAAGAGTTCAGAAATGTGATGCAACAGCAGAAGTCTGTTTCTCAATGAAATGATGGGAATTTCCTGCAGATGATTATACTCCATAGGAACCTATGATAAGGCAATGATACCAGAATGTTATTTAGAATTATTACACACTTTACCTTATTAAAAAGAACAACAATTTATAAGATTTGTAGGTAAGTTCAGATTCACACTCAGAACTTAATACACAGAGTTCAGTTGTTTATAAAAGATACAAACAGTATTGGTTTAAACTGAAGCAAGTGTTAGAAACATGACAGTTAGACTATTCTTGCTATTCCATATTTTACAATTCTCTTTATCCATAAACAGACACATCTTGCATCCTGTTGTCACTACACCCAGGCATTGTAGCTGAAAGATGGAAAATTAAAAAAAAAAAACAAAACAAAACCAACAATCTCCTCAACACAAAGCAAACAATGAAGAACTCCTTTGGAAGGCATAAGATTTTCATGGCTGGAATACAGAATTAAAATTGCTGCCAATTTGCAAACTCAGTTACTATTCTGCATTGTATTAAGAGCTGAATGAAGGGTCTTTCTCACCTCGGAAAATTTGAATCCTTCTTTGGAAATATGGAAGTAAAACATTTAACTGGCTCAAACTCGAAGCCAAATCAAAGCATACTGTGCTTATGTAGGGATTTAGAAAGGAAATACATCTTCTGAAAGATCAGCAATAACCATACCAAGAATGTTTAAAATCTGAATGGAATAAGCTAAAAATATTACCTGTGTAGGGAGCTTGCCAGCATTAGCAGGTTTACTGGTTGACCATGCTAAAGTATGTGCTGAGCCACAGGCTACTCTGTTGATCTTTTTACCCTGAAGTGCTGCAACCAAGCGTGGTCTTTGGATGGCGTTAGTTGTTCCATCTCCAAGCTGCCCTTCATCATTATCTCCCCATGTATACACTTCCCCTAAACCAATAAAAAGAATTAATTGTTCTGAAGCTAAGATAGAAGCTTTTTGCCTTTTTTCTTTTTTTCTTTTTTTTTTTTAAATTACCATTTATCAATCATTTAACCGAATTAGGACTTGGACTGGTTTCTAGGACTGATGGCCACCTTGAAATCCGCTATCTAGTGCGGATAAGTCTTGAGTGACATGATTAGGCCCATGGTCTATGTAGAGCAGCTGGTATAAAATGCATTTCCTCATAGTTTGTATAACTTAAAAGTTCTGTTCCATAACAGGAGGAAATGGTGAAGTAGAAGAATAACAAAAGATACACCAGAAACACGCAGTATTTGATAGTTTCATAGCCAAAAAAAGCTGATATTTAAAAAAAAAAGAAAAAAAAGCATTAGAAAAGGCTTAACATTTTGTATGAGATGAAAGAAAAGATCCTACAATACACTGTATTAATAAAGAGGACATTAAAATGGGTGCTTACTGTTGCAAAAATACTTGGAAAATACTTTTAAAATAGCAACCTTATTTCTAAGCATTCCTTTTCTGCAGCTATATCCTATTTCACTAACACCTATAAAACACTCAGTTATTGTGCAGACTTGTTAATTAAATGAGAGAGTCTGCTACAAAGAATTTTCAGTATCTCAGGCTGCTCTGTGAGAAGCAATATTGTTTGTGCAGTGCTTCATTTAGCAAGTTAAACACCTTAGCAGGCTCAGAAGACACTAT
Source organism: Tringa tobata (assembly GCA_033628505.1). NCBI lineage: Eukaryota > Metazoa > Chordata > Aves > Charadriiformes > Scolopacidae > Tringa > Tringa tobata. The sequence continues at coordinate 2,677,350 of JAHREE010000480.1, forward strand.
TAACAAAAAAAGCAAAATCCATTCATTCTACTGCTTGACCAAACTGTAATTACTTTTAGAGCTCTATATTCATCTTTGACCATCAGTATGTATGGAACTTAAACTCTTATTTTTTTATTAATTAAAAACCTTCAGTTAGTGTTATGTGATCGTTTTAAATCAATGACATGTTCGTTGCTCAAGAAATACACATCTGCAAACAGAAAATATGTTCATACACATAGAGGACCACCATTTTTAGCAAGGACAAACTACTAACACCTGACTGAAAAATAAAGTCTTATTTTTTTCAAATTCAGTATTGAGAACTAAGCAAATTATTTGATTTTTTATACCATCTTCAGTGCAGCAAACACAGTGCAAAGACCCAGTAGCAATTGCAATGACTTTCTTTCCTTGCAGTCCCTGCACTTGTCGTGGTCTTCTAACATGGTCATCAGATCCATGACCTAACCGATGATAATCTCCTTTGCCCCTGCACAGAGAAAGTAAAACATTTCAAAACTCTGTTTTAACTGTGGAAAAACCAGAATGATAGACTGTGCCTGATATTTGGCCTGTAGATGTATTTACAAACAGTTCAATTCCAAAATATTATCCAAACATTAAACAGTAATCATCCTGAGCTCACATGACATGGATGTGATTCTGCTGATACAGTAAAAAATTCTTAAACCTCCAATGTGCTGTTTCTACTTATTCTGTGTTGGTCCTTTTACCACTTTTCAGGGGGTGGTTTGGCTTTTTCCTCTTAAAGGGGTCAAGTATTAGAAGCATTCATCTGCAAAAACAGTATGTTTACTGATCTCCAAGACTGGAACTTTGCAGTTTCAGGATCTCTCTAATGCCATGTGAACAAGGGGGCAGAAAGATGTTGGGAAAGTATTTTGTTTAGTCTTTTAAACACTTAAGTCTGGTAGTTTAAACTACAAAATTTGGAATAGTAGAAGAAGGTCACAACAATGAACTAAAATCAAATTATCAGACTACAACCACCACAAGCTAGACACAATTTTGGTAAAATTTGAGAACTTTATTTCTGCTATCATCTTCCAGCCTGCATGACACTTCAGGCTTACACAACTACTGACCTCCCTGGAACTTCTGCATCTTGCAGTGGTCAAAGCCTGGAATGACAACTCTGTGCTTAGGTCTTCAAGACAAAATACTTCGATTTTTCATTCCAATAGCAGCATAAAATGTTCCCCAAAATGGTAAATTTTATTACTAATCAAGACAGAGGAACTCAGAAAAGATTTTTATATTGGGGGGGGGGGGGAATGACCATAACAGTGAAGGCAGTGCAACACTAACACTTGTTGCAGACAAGGTTACATCTAACACTGTCAAAATAACTAATACAAAATACTTACCAGGTATATACTGCCCCAGATTTGGTAAGAGCCACAGAAAATTGTGATCCACATTCTACTTTAACCACTCCAAGGCCTGTGAGGGAATCAATCTAGGAAAGTAATATCAAAGGAAATGGAAGTTAATTAAGGAGACTACAGTTTCATAGACTGCGCTGCCTTAAGTAAAACATAATATGCAACTGTGTGTCTATATGCATATTTATAAATTAAAATGTCTATGTAGATCATTTAGCAGAATTCTCCTCTTTTCAACTTTCTACCATTTACAAATTAAATATTAAAAAGCAGCTCAGATTTGGCAAACTGTTGATAATAATCTCTAGCATGTTTTGCCAATAGTTACTCAGCAACTGCTCCTTATTAGAAGCGGTAAGGCTCTGTCTCCAAATACTCAACATTAATCATCCCTATCTTGTATGACACAGATGTGATCCTCTCGACATAGTAAAAATATTCAAACCTCCAGTACACTCCCTTTATTTATTCGGCATATGTCCTTATGCCACTTCACTATCAATCCTATGGGACTGACAATTGATGAAACATAAACAAGCTATTTTCATATTGTGTAACATCAGCCAATAAAAAAAAAAACTGTTACTTGGGTCAGGCTGGTAGACTTTGCCCATTTGGAAACAAAACAGGGACACCCGTATCTGGGTAATAAAGTGTGATTCTGGACTAAGAATCTAAAATGCACTGTGCATAGGTACACACAGTGACACTTGTGTGCATTTCTCAAACACAAACACCATTCATGTTCATAACAAGTGCTTTAATTCAAATTACATGGCTACATGGATTTCATTTGTAACATATAAAGAAATTCCAAGTCAACCATGAATTGACATGAAAGGTTTAATTTAACGTAACATTACTTTTTAATCAATTGATACTGCTTTCTGGAATGAAGATATGACTTCAGGCAGTATTATGGACATTTATTAACACATGGAAATACCTAACACTTTGACAGGAACCAAAATTAAAATGAGAAATATTGCTGGAACCAGCAATGTTCTCCAACGAAAAAACCTTCAAGTACAACTTTAACAGCCAGCACAAACTTTAAAGACTTGTCAATGTAGCCTACAAAGCTCATTGTTAGCAACAATCAGAAGAATCCTGGAAGTTTGCACATGTTGACCAATCTGTCTTCAGCATTCTCCATCAACCTCACGATTTCTAAGACAATTAAAAAGTTATACTCAAATACCTTCATTGGTACTTTACAACCATCACTGCCTCCTCTGCCAAGTTTTCCATAATCTCCGTCACCCCACGACCAGACCGTATCATCATCAGTCAGGCACAATGTCTGTGCATCTCCACTGCCACAGGCTATGTCGATCACACGGTAGCCCTGGAGAGCTTCCACCTGTAAAGAAATCACCCATTTTTGTCATTTAGTTCAGAAAGACAACAAACCAAACTTGTAGCAGCACTTCACTGGAACTACAAGTCTGAAACACCACAGGAACAAGCAAATAAAGGCAATTCAAAGGGCTCTTCTCTTTTCAAACCAGCAAAATGAAAACTAACTACATATTTTAAATACTGACATTCTTTTTAATTGGTGAACTAGCTAAATTTTTTTAAAGGGAAAATTAATACAAAACATTTAAGGTTATTAAAAACTATATTTTGTTTAAATAATTTCAGGCTCTCTAGGTGACTACTGCATACAGTAAGAAAAAAAGACTTATTTTCAATTACTCTTACTAGTTCACAGTTTTCTAGCACTTGGACCATATGCTTAATCAACATCTTTTGAAATGCTGCCATCTAGTGATCAAGAATGGGATTTGGATTCACAAAGGAAAAGGATGGTGACCCACATATCTCGCATCCTCCCCATCCTCACCCCTTCTTGAAATGGATTATAGGTAGCACAATCCATCATCCAATGCAGCATGAACGTCACATACAGATTACCTAGTTTCATACTGACCACGAACATGGCGGGGGGGAAAGACGTAGAAAGATGTATAGAAAAGGTGGACAGACCTTGCTTTTTTGGGGGCAGGGGAATACAGGTGGATACAGGTGAGAGGGTCCCAAAGCAGACTAAGAATGTATGATACCTCATCCCACAAATTCAAGCACTGAAAAAAGTTAATGCTTGCGTAAATAGAAATATACGCACAGAGCTATGAATAGAAATGACAAACTAAAAATCAGTTTGATTCAACTAACGTAATCTTATTCCTTGCTGTATTTTCAGCAAGAGAACATGGGTAGAAAAATGAACTCTCATTTCAAAGGCAGGGCAGTTTTCTTAATATCACTATTCTGACTTAAAGCTCTTACAGTCTATTTCACAGGATTATGATGGTCTGAATTACAGCTCATCAGCTAATCAGTACACTCAATCTTCTTATATCCAATACTGTTTAAGTTCTCAGATTTAGCACTGAAGAATCAAATGGAAACAGGTATCATCTTCATCAATAATTGCTTAACTCAAATTTCTTTAGCAAATAACAATTAAATACTTCATAATTACTTGGGTTAAATTCTCATTACGTTAGTATATATTTCACTAACATCTCAGTATTCAATCATGAGAATTAAGAGTGTAATAATTATGTCAGGAAAAAAGCAGCCTGCAAGTGACTAAGTGGCTATCACTGTAATCACTGGTATATTTTCCAGGAAGTAAACGATGAGGGGACCCAGTAGACAAGGAGAGCTCACTTGTTACTTTCAGTACAAACTACTCCTGTGAAGGAGTGGAATTTACTCACTAGGGGGTGGAGTGTTTGATTTGGGGTTTTCTTTAAGTTTTCTCTAAAAACAAAATCCTTATAAGGTGGTTTAGTGGCCTCTAGCAAAGTTTTTCAACTTCACTTTCACTTTATTCTTCCAATCCATTTCCGTTTTCTAAAGCAACTATTCATTTCTTACAAGTACATTCCACCATTTTGCCCTTTCACTCTTTACATGCAGAAATGCAAAAAGTTAGAAATTAGAAGGTAAGAACTTGACTAAGGCTGTAGAGAACACCAAAGTTTTCTTACCAGTTTAGGTTTCAGCTGGTCCTCACTATCTCCATGCCCAAGGCGCCCATATCTTCCTTTTCCCCACGTAAAAAGGTCCCCTGCAGCTGTAATACACGCGCTGTGTGCTCCCCCTGCAGCGATGTCAACCACTTCAATACCTCTCAGAGATTCAATTACACGAGGACGATCACAAGGGCTGAAATAAAAACACGTCTTGACAAAACTTCCAGAATAGACCATTCGTGTTTACCAATGTATGCAGAGAGGCTTTTAAAATGAGGATGAGGACACCTAAAAGAACTATCTGCTTTCACTCCAGTTTAATGTCCTAAAGATTTATGTTTAATTAGTCATTCAGAAATGTTTTTAGAGGCCTACAAAAGCTAGAAGTATTTTACTATGTATTATACTACAGCATTACAGGTAAGCTGAAACTACAAAATCACTTTCATTAAAATCTACTCAAAGCTAAGCACCTACCCTGGAAAATCAATCAATTTAAGATACATTATCAAAAATTTCTAGCAGAAAATGTACTGTTGCCCCCCATGGACTTCAGCACTCCTTTTTCTTTTTGGATCAGAACATTGTTATCTCTAAAACAACAGAACTTCTCCTTTAATGTAGGCAACAATACATCTGGAGATCAGAAGCAGAATCAGAATTTTGCTCTCCAAAGTGCCTTGAAGTTCCATATACCTACAAGATAGATCCCAAAGGAAAGGCACTGGACTTTGGCATCCACAGATGTGTTAGAACTCAGTATCTAACCACAGAAATCAGAGTAACTTTTCTGAAAACTATTTTGTGGTTCTCCAATTTAAAAACATACATTTCCACATCACTACTTAAAACTGACTTCTACATATAAGCAGTACTCATACAACACTTCAAATACATAGCAACTATAATAAGCCTCCGTTAATAGTTTTTAAAATTAACATTTCAAAGCATTACTTACCTTCGGTTTCCATGACCAAGTTTACCATCTTCTGCTTCACCCCAGGAATAAACTTCTCCCTCAGAAGACAAGGCCAAACAGTGCTTTCCTCCCGAGTTCACTGCGACTTTCTTTATAAACACATGTTGAATGGATTCCAGTAAAGTTGGAGTAGAAACTGACTCTGTTCCTCCAATTCCAAGCCTACCACCTGCTCCATATCCAGTGGCATACAGCTTTAAAATTAAGAACAAAATTGAATTTTGTTTTCCCCTTGAAGAGCATCCACTAGAGTTGTACAGAAGAATTCTTTATGAATGTGAACTAGAATACAGTTAAAGGAAAGCCCGAAAAAACAGTTTCTTACATGCCTTTATACCCTTTTCTGGAAAACAAGAAATATTGTGAGATATTTCACAAAAAATTGTGAAAATATGGCTATATTTAACTCTATACGAACTGTCACTGCCTTAATGGATTTCATTTTAAATCCTAAGGCTGATTTTGTAAAAGTATGGGGAAACCATAGCTTTATGTGATAACATTACAAAATCATCTATCACCTGTAAGTCTCTTTCAAGCAGCAGTTTTAGTTTTCTTTCTTCTGTGGAATATACGTATCTAAACACAGTTGCTTTTTCCCCTCCCGCCCCATAAATACAGTTTAAAGTACTGCTTTACACTCTCTTTTTCTCTAGCTGAAAGTAATCTCTCTCAACAGAATGATGTCAAGCAACGTCATTAATCTGTCTCCTCTCTGTCTGTGAATCATTAATAAGGATGATACTGACTACTGGTGACAGAATCATTACAGCATCTCACTAGATTAATGTAACTGTTACACAACATTATACATAACATAAAATTCTCAATCACATCCTTAACAAAAAGCTGCCATCTGTATCAAAATGAAGACTTCAAATTCATGAACTTATTTTTTTCTCCTACACCTTACAGTAAATCTCTGTATGGAGCTCCTTTTCACTCAGTATGTAAGCATCAGCTCATTAGATCCTGCTATATCTAGCTTACAGGCATTTAGCCAATTGTGAACAATCTCAGACTTCAATAACACCTCTCCCCCTATCAGAGAGACATAATTACCAACACATTTTACTGTCTGTCCTGTTTTATGGGACACTGTGAGCACACTGAATTCCTAAGATCACACTGGTGGAAATGGTACAGCTCAGTTTCTTTAAAAAAAATAATTAATTAAAAAAAAAAACCATCTGTGCTAGGCACATTATTTTTTACTTAGGCAAACTGATTCTGACTGAGGATGAAATTTTTCAAGGCACTCTGACAAGCAATCACTTATTGCGTCCTTACTTTCCCATCAGCAGTCACTGCAAACAGAGTCTGTTCACCACCAATTAACTGCACTGGTCTAAGGGTAGCAAGAGCTTCGCATGGAGTTGGGACTTTGACTTTTGCCCCTTCGATCCCACCAAGTTGTCCTCTGTGATTATGACCCCAACCATAAATAGTTCCACTGCCTCCAGCTGAAAGTGTCCAATCATCAGGTCGTCTGCAGAAAATTCAAAACAAACAAAATTTTAAATTATATTTTAAAAGAAGTCACAAAAAAGTGCAGTTTATCATTGTACAATGAAGCATCACAAGACTAAACCAATAACAGCTGAAAGAAATAACCTATTCATCCACTGGACAAGCTGTTCATCCTGTTCTCTCTTAAAGACATCATGGCACTCATGAAGAACATCCATATTTTCATTATCTGCCATTAATTCTCGGATTTTCTTTGCCACCTGAAAAATATTTTGGATTAAACAACATTATTCAAACTATCAGTTACTCCTGTAACAGTTGGCATAAAAACTCAGAATATCTTTTTAAATTTAACACTTTCACGTGTTCCATGAACCATTTAAAATATTCCTGCAGTACCTCATCAAGGAAAAGACGAGGTAATGGTGTCCTTTTATCAAGAGCCACTGCAACCCTGGATGCCATACAGTATCTCCTGAACCAGGCCCACTTGTGCGTCTCTGCACAGCAAGGGAGAGTGTCCAACTCTAGATCACAAGCAAGAGCCACCAGCACCTGCAGACCATCAAAAAAACATTTTAGAGTTATAACAAAACTGTATAAAAAAAAATATGCATTTGATGCAGTTGAACAGCTCATAGACCAGCAGAGCCTGAACACAGCCTCAAAGACATGTAAAGTGCAAAGGAAATTAAGAGCATCTTCATTATCCTCATTGATGGGGAAGCATCAAGCATACTGACACTATTTAACATGGTTATGTATCTAATTTCCTCTTACAATCCAGAAATTTTCACAAACCCCCTATGAAAAACACACGAGATGAATTAACTTTTCTATATCAAATATCATGTGCTGCATTTTTTATCTTCTGTTCCTAAACTAAGTTGTCTTCTTGCAATTGAATCAATTTTCAATTGATTTTCAATTTAACTGAATTTCAAATCAATTTTACTGATGAAGATTGAGAACAATGGTTTAGTTCTTCTCTGTATAAACTTTCACATATTTTAAGAACTTCTTTCCTTAAGATAGATAAGTCCCCTTAGTTTAACTTCTACTACATGGGACAGTTTTTCAGCCTTTTATTCTTGTTCCTATTCTCTAGACTTCTCTAGGCTTGTTTGTTTTTACTTTAAAGTACAGGGTTCAAAACTGAATAGCCTTCCTTTTAAGGCACTCTTACTTTTCCAACTAGATGTAAATAAGACCTTTAGAGTATTTAAATAAATAAATAAACATATGCAACACTCCCATTATAGGAGAACACAGAAATTACCTATCAAAAAGTGTATTCTACTGTACATTCAAGATATTTTTTTATCTACCCACCTCTGCCTAGCTAGGTAATCCTTTTTCTGTATTTGTATAGTTGATTCTCTTTTTCAAAGCAGTATTCTGATTTTTGTCAGAAAGTGTTTCTGATATAGGACTAGGTGAGCTTACCAAGTCTCACAAAAAAGTCCAGAACTATACTAATGAATTCTTTACTGATTGTGACACATTACCTTAAAGAAAGGGCTGTGGAGCAATTGTTTGCCACCTCTCACAATGGGGTCTTCATAGTCAAACTGTCGCTGCAAAGCTTCTGGAAGACCTTTAACCAGGGCAGCTAAAGCACTCCCTGTGAAACTCTAGAGAAACCACAGAACTAGAAAGTTAGTCTTACTGCATGTATTACAAAAATATTATTTAGATAACTATGACAAAATATTAATAACTTCCCAAACTACAGCTAGCTATGTGAAGTATTACTTCCATCCACTTCCTAATACAAAAGTATTCCTATCACTTTTTGGCAATTCCAATACCGTGTCTATACAGTATTGGGTTAGCCATTTTTTTTCTAAAATGGAGTACCTTTACAAATTTGCAATCCTGTGCAAGAATTTGTACATTTCCTATTTTGCCATTAACAAAAAAAATGTACATCAGGGTTATCACTTTAATGCTTCACATACATCTTAATGTGAAAAATGTGAAGAGGAGAGCGCTACTGCCTTCTTACCAAAGCTCTTGTTTCTCCATCGTTATCCCCTAGAATCCGGTTGATGTTAATAGACTGGCCAAACTCTGTTGTGAGCAGTTTCCGTAGCCTCTGCAAGGCCCACATTCTGTGCCCAGCAGCTAAGGAAAGATTAGCACACAAAGAACGTAGTTACTTAAATCAACCATTTTAACTTTAAACCAATAGGATTAATTTTAAGACTACACCTACCTAAGGCACTCAGTTGAGCACAAGCTGCCAGAGAAGCAGCCAAGCGAGGAACTATACTCCTATTGGAAGCAAAATTTAGGCGAAAATCCAACAAACACGTAACCAAATCCATTGAGGGACATGAAAGAATGCAACGATCTGAGAGAAGGTCTTTAGGGCCTGCAAGAAAGAAAAAGCAAAAACAAAAAGGTGGACAAGATTTTTCCTCAGACTGAAATAAGAACAGACATAGGCAGGATTTAGCTGACTAAACACAGCGGTCTAGAGTGCCAGTCTGCATCTGAGTTGGTCCATTCCAACTCCCTTTGAAGGGATTGGAAAAAAGAGACTCTTTCATGACATAATTCAACTAATTCCAAAACAGATGCATTAAAAAAACAAAATTCAGATGAACTGTGCCTCAAAACTATCCTTTCTTATCCTCTTTTCACTGATGAAGAAGCAAACTAGAGTGTTTACAAAATATTTTTATCTCTTCCCTATGTACAAATGTACCTCTCAGGACTCTGTTGAAATTGTTTCCTAAGTATGAATGAAAATGTTTTCTTAGTATGAATGTAAATGAACTCTTGAACTTTGGCACGTAAATATTATGAATAAATGAACTCTTGAACTTTGGCACGTAAATATTATGAATAAATGCAACTGGAGAAAACAGACAAGTAAATCTACTCTCTCACCCTTCTGTAAACATCATACATGGCACCTTACCTGCAGCTGGCATGATGGGGTAAACAGTGAATCGCCATCCCCATCCATTCACAGAGCCATCACTGATGAACTTCCACTTTAGTTCATCCCCTGGAATTCGCAACTCACTAGACCAATCTGACCACTCACGACCTGTTACAGTAGGTAATTCAAACATATTAATCTATAATGTCTTGAGCCAATATACAAGTTACTCATCAATAGCAACTTCCCTCCATGGTTATCTATTATAAACACCACATAAAGGCATTCAAGAAAAAGAGAAATAGCTATGTGGAGCACGTGAACATAACTATAAAGATATTGCATCAACAAAACCTAAGTCTTAAACAGTTCAGTTAGCACTGCTAACAGGTATCCTTGGTACTTCTAATACCACATTCAAAAGACAATTATGAGATCTTACTAATCTATCTATAATAGGACAAATCTATTGTCCTATTTTCAAATTATCCTTTTCATATTACAGAAATATATAGCAACACATACATTAAATTAAGCTTTACAGCTTTTTCCAACAAGGAATGCAATCAGAAATATCTCAATAATGAAACACATGTGCATCTGAAATAGTCTGGGGAAAAATGGTTCAATAGTAAAAGCCGACTGCCCAGAAATGTTAAGCACAGGCAGTAATTACGAAGACACGTGATGTAATCTATGGGTAAGTTCAATGTAAAATTTGATAAGATTAATTTGCAGTAGATTTTAGAGGAGTATTTTTAATAGTGCTTAAAAATGAAATCAGAGGTAATAGAATAAAAGATGTGAAGGTTTCATGTAGTATCACATACATAGCCAGAGTAGAAAATAGAAAGAGTGTCTAGGTATTATTTTGGGCGTTTGACAGCAGAAGAGCATTTGTCTTGACTGTTTGAAATCTCAAATTTCTGTAAGTATTACTTGAAAAAAGAAAAAAGCTAAAAAAAAGAAGTATCTTTTTCCAGTTCTGTTCCGATTTGTTAAAATATACTTTTATTATAGAGAAACTCACACATGTTGGCAGGGGTGCTAAACACTGCTTTTTTTATACTCTAACTGCTCTTAGGAAGAACGTAACACCATGCTCTTCTGAGAGATCCTCTATATTTAAAGATGCAAGATCACTCTCACATGTCTGTGTCTAGATCCTACATCTTTTTTGATTTAAAACAGAGTATCAATTTACATAGTTTTTCCTCTTTTTTTTATTGGCATATCCCTCAAGGTAAGTCAGTCACAGGCAGTGGAACATTTATTCAGCATTTAACAGCAAATCACACAAGACATTTTTGAACACTAGTTCTCATAACCTGATCGGACGGAAACAATTCTGTTGACACCATCCATTATGGTGAGTGGATCATGACGCCGCTCTGTAGAACATTGGCGATCAAATTCTACCCTCAGTCCCTCAGCACCTAAACAGTAACACAGAGTTTACACATTTCTACAGAGCAATCAATACCACGAACAAATGCTTTATTTTAGAAATCCACATGAAATCAAACACTGTTGTTCGGAAGCCGTAGCACTCATTAATAAAAAAAGACTTCCTTTGGTTTAATGACATTATTTGTCTGTAATTTCTTGTCTTTGAAAGGCTTGCAACGTAGCAAGACCATGTGAGTAGGGGCTAGCCGACAGAACATTTCAAACTGAAGTCGCAACAGACAAAAAATGTCTATTTACAGTTAAGGCAAATAGCTCTTTGTTGCCTGTACCTTTTGTTAAGTACTAGATAACACACTAAAGGAAGCACTAAATGAAAAGACAGCGTTAAAACAAAAACAGTATTTCCCTAACGCTCAAGACGAGAAGATAGGTTCAGTTACTGACCCTGAAAAAGACTCGGTCCTTCTCAGCTTCGGAACTGAACAGAAAACAGCAGTGATAGAGCCACAGTCACAGCCATTGAACCCAAAAATGTGTATTTCACAGGATCGAGATGTTCATGGAGTATGTGTTTTAAGAAATACTTTATTATAGTAATGAGATGCATAACATGGCTTGAAAGTTCAACACACATTTTCGCAAGCTAAGAGAGAAATTATGCAAGCAGTCTTGAAATTAACTAAATTTAACTCTAAGAATTCTATACCTGGTATTTTAACTGTGCCACTAGAAGATGTATCATCAGTGTATGGATGGCTGCTTTCTACCACAACTGGTTGTGAAGAGAGGCGACCGCTTTGTGAATCAGTTGCCACGTCTTCTAGTTCAGTAACACACAGCTCTAACAACATATCAGCAACCTAACAAAAGAAAAATATACACTTTATAAAAAGTATGCTTTAGTCCAAGATTAGTCCAAGAAACCTATGCCAACAACCATTCTTTCCAAATTTAAAATAAATAAATAAATAAACAAATCACTTGTTTTCTGAATTCTGATTCATCAACCATCATACTATTTCAAAACACTCTTTTTGGTGCTGTTGAAGCTAGAACTCCTAAAACTAAAAGCCAAAGTAAGTTTCCAGTAAGTAAATGACAACACAAAAAATTGTTTTCCTTTACAGAAAAAACAAACTGTAAAATCTAAACCGTAAAGCATAGGCCAAGAGATTAATGAAAGGTGTAAATACTTAACAAGTATCTAATATTGCAAAACACTGTTTAGAGAGAAAAATCTGATAGTACTCAATTTAATAGAGCAGTTTAAAAAAAAATTCTGACTCTCAAGGCTAAAAAAAATAAACCACAAAATCCCACCCACCAACACAAAGTTTTAGCTACTCACTATTAATGCTAGAAGCAAAAATCCAGAATTAATGTATAAGTGCATATATAGCATGCATCTAATTGGGGCAGAAGGGGGACAACTACGTCCAAAACACAGAACGTGAGTATACACAGCTGATCATTGAAAATGTGGGGGGAGAGGGAGTGGGGAGAGACAAAGAAACGTAACTGTTTGAAAAATACCACTTAATTGCCTATACAGTAATAGCATCAATTAGGCTCTCCCACAATCCTAGTTTACTCGGACAGAGATATCGTAAGACTTCATTGTTTAAAACTGAAGCTGTCTTGCACTTACACCATTAATAAATAAACAAAATTTCTCTCACTTCAATGAACACTCCTTAGCAAAGTCATTATTCATCTTCTTGGTTAGCAAAGCCAAATTTAATAAAAGAATACAAAAATCAGCTTTGCATAATCACTTCTGATGTTTCAAACCAGTGTCTGAACAGTGCAAAGGCATAAATTAACTACATCATATGAGCATCTTAAAAGAAATGCATTGTTATTCATTAGGAAAAAAAAATATTTGAAGGGTAAAGCTAAAAACACTAAACAACTTCCAGTTCATTACTGTAAGCAGATATTCTATAAATATTTTATGATTTGTTACGTTCTTTCATACAGCTTCCGGTATCCACTGTTACAGCATTTATTAATTCTGTTTGTCAGTTGTCCCAAAAAACCCCCCACATTCATGGATACTAAATGGTTAGAAACTTCAGTGCATCAAATGTTATCTTAATAATTAAGAAGAATTACTCTATCATTAACAATAGATTAACAGCATTTTTAGCTAGCAATAATGACTGCAAACTGAGAAACAAACTCGGATGCAAGACAAAAGCCAAGACGGAATTTTTTTAAACTAACATTCCACAGATCCAGGAAACAGGGCTTGGTTAATTCCACTTCATTTCAATAACCACAGCCACTTGTCCAGCACATAAATACAGTTCATTAAGCTTCTATTTTAGTGTCCAATTGTAGCATGACAAATTGAGGAAATAGAGTATTACTGACATTTGTAGCACATGCGTATATTCATGTAATACTTCTATTAAAATCACTAAGGTTCACAAGCATTTAAGTTCAACTCAAATTTTCATGTTTATTAAGCTTCTCAGTACGCTGAACTGCAACTCAAACACACGAAAACATTGTAGTAAGCTACTAATAAAAAGGCCATAGTTAAAATGCAACGGAAACAAAATCTGACCTGTGGGTAAGCTGTGCCCATACCAGACAGCACAGCCGAAAGAACATCTTTTCCCTTTTCGCCTGCTCGGCTGGACACAGCAAGCTTTAGCAGGTCGACCATGACTCGCGTGTCGTCCGGTACTAAGAGACTAGTAAACTCATCCAAGTACTGCGGTTCTGGGCCAGACACTTTACTTTGACTTTCTACGTCCTACAAAACAAATTGCAGAAATATTAGGCAGCGAAGATGAAAGAAGTATCTCACTGAATCCAAACAACTTAACTTGTCTGAAGAAGTTTAAAGGTAATTCAAAACAATTCATCAATCTGGGATCATACGGCCCCAAAATTAACCTACTGCTAAGCCCATTTCTCAAGTGAAAAAGCCTTCCCAAAACTAACCTCTTTTAACTTCGGACAAAAAGAAAGAAAAAAAATAACAAAAACATCCTTTTGTCTTTGGACAGATTTTTAAAATGCAGTCCTTTCTATAAAGTAACTTTAAATGCACAAAAAAACCAAAACTGCTTGATGACAGCACAGTGAGGACTTAAGTTTTAAGGAAGGTATTAACAATATTACTTCTTTGGTTTTTGTCATGGTTTCAGCAATAATACTGGCAGCTCCAGGATCATCTGTCACCGGAATGAAAGGACGGGAAGAAGCAGCAGCAGCTGAGGGAGTTACAGCAGACGGTGTCACAGCATCCTCTGAAGAGACAACCTAGCCAAAACAAGTAAGAACAAAAGCTGCAACAAGATACTGTAAAACCCTTAATAGTCTACTTATTTATTAGAAGGGCTTATGTTCAAAGACAGCAGCAATTTAAAAATAGCCATGAATTCAAAACCAACAGATTCACTCCCTATATTTTTAGCTTCTCTATTTTATGCTCCTAGCATGGCAAACCAGCCAACACCCCTCTCAATGCCAACTGCTACAAAAAACATATAATAAAACATGAGGGCCTGTAGAAAAGTCCACAATGTAGTAGACAAGTCCTTCTACAACATAGAAGACAATTCATGTCAAATTAATAGCTTGTTAAAGGAAAAGATCTCTTCAGTAGCAAGCCTTTTCCTTTTTCTGCTTCTGTTAGCTGTTGGGAACCAACAGAGTAAAATTCCATTCAGGCCCTCCTGTCTACATTAGTTGACGTAAGTTTACAATTACATTTCATTAAATAATTGTCAAAAATTTTCTTAGCCTTGACTTTTTTTTTTTTTAAAGATCACTCCTGTAACATGAATTTGATACCTGCACAAACCGTTAATATTTTCATGCTAACTCTAAAATACTACAAAAAATCATCACAATCGCATTTAAATGACACGTGCATTCTGAAAGTTCTAAGCTGATTTCACATTAAAATTTTAGGTTTTCCAAATCTGACATATGTAGAGACCCACTCCAAAAATTAGAACACAACAGAGCTGTTTAATCTCTGCTATTATCAAACTGAACAGGACATTTTTTTTCAGCTTTAGTGTTAAATGCTGTTGAAAATATTCATTTGACATTTCACCTCCCCTCTCCTGTCCTGCCATGGGTTTGGGCTCAGCCTCTCTTCCATATCTCCTACAAGCGTGCATTCATCTCCATTTGCAGGGCTTCCCGTAGAAGTAGCATCTGACGGCGGGGCTGGCGATGAAGAGGGACATTCTACTGGTGCAATCATACTTGCAGGCATCAATGCTCCAACAACTGCATCCCTGAAATCATTTAGGATAGATTAACATAGACAAAATTATACTCCCTTGTTGAACTTAGAAAAAATGATATTATCTTAATAAAATAAGAAAAGGTTTCCAAGCTCTGGAATTTACAGAGTAGCGTATCACCATTCTCCTTTGGGCCTGATGCTTAAATATTGTTTTTAAGGGCACTATTGCACACAAGTCCCTCTATATAAACTTTAGAGCAAATACTCTGTTCTCTACCAACAATAAGAAGGGCACTATGAAGTTTTATTTTCTTTCCACTCTGCCCACTACTGCCTCCTCCACAACATCTATCATGATTTACTTCAACATTCCTAAGTAAATATCGTTTTTCTTCAGGCCCTGGGAGCTTCTTACTGTAAAGAAAATATAACAGCATAAAGCTAACATCAACATCAAAAGAAAATTTAAATGAAGCTTAGGCCTAAACCAAGGAGTCCAAACTTGTGAAACAATTTATACCTGACCCAAGAGACCCTAATAAATGGTAAGCTATGCCATCTTTTGCTCTCCAAAAGACAAGAACGTTTGCACGCCTACCTGGCATACATGATTTGTAATGCCATCAGTATATGGGACAGTGCCTGCTGCTTGGCGACATTCCCATCAAGCGATAGGAGAATCTTCGCAAGGGAAGGGCGATTCGGTTTGGAACTGTTTGCCCCACTAATTTTGTTACTGGCAGCAGAAGAATCTGCATCTGAAGGAACACCTGGAGTGAGGGAGAAATAAAAAAAAAGTGGTGAGCATTTTTTAATGGTGGTGTAATAGATAACTGGAACTGATTTATCTGATTACTTGTCAAGTCAGAATGACAACTGTGAAACTAAGTCTACAGTAGATTGTTAAACTGCAGTGTCTATAGTTACAACATTAAAGGCAATACTGAGGCTTTGCAGCAAGAACTTTCATAAAATAGTGTGCCACCTTTTTTCTTACTCATGAAAATTAAGGTAAGACAGATATAAATATTTGGTGATCAGTATCTAAAACAGGTTTTACTTACACAGAAATTTCTCAAAATAGCTCAAATATTTATTAGGTACTCTTAAAAATAATAATCACATATTCTATACATGTAGTTCTTGCTCTTTCTTAAACACATTGCCTGGTTCACTAAATAACTTAATTAGCAAAATATTTGGTGCTTTTATATTCAACACAAAACATTGCTGGTTTGCTTCCCTAATTCAAGCATCAAGAATTATAGCAAGAGGTAACATGTAAGATGAAGAATATTACAGCAGCATCCATCTACTGTTACCTCCATAAAGCTCTATCCCACATTAAAGACAAAGTCTTTGGGGCATTTGATAAAGCATGCTGCATTTTCATTTCCTGAAGAACAGCAGAATTTGAAACTAATGCTACTTCTGAACAAGTCCTTTACAACTTCTACTGTCAGGAAGGGATTTTGTTGGGGTTTTTTTTAGAGGTGTGTATAGATTTTGTTGTTTTGTAGTGTTTTTCTAAAAGGCAGTTTTCTTTTTGCCTTCTTCTACCACCTATTAACACAAGTAACTCTCCAATGGCATAAAAATACCAACAACGTAAGGAAATAAATACCAACCAAGATAAGAAGCACCTAAAGGGTCCCTCGCTGTCTGGAAAAGTACTGGTTCATGAACAGATGGTGTAGCTACATCCACTGTTGTCCATGCTACACTATGGGAAGACCCACAAGCAACCCGTGTGATTTTCTGGCCTTCCAAGCCCTGGACAAGAGTGGGCTTTCTATTCACTGTAGTAGTTCCATTGCCTTGCTGCCCGTGGTCATTGTCACCCCAAGCATAAACCTGCCAATAAATATTTCCACATATTACTTTGCTTCACTGGCTGTCTCATTTAAATTCATTTAATTGTTTTCTGAAAAAAATCCTACAGAGGAATATAAGTGATTTGCATTATTAATCTAGAAGACTTTAGAGAACCTATTGCCATGACTCCTCCCCCCCCCTCC
>JAHREE010000480.1:2694814-2768541 GCA_033628505.1 Tringa tobata
AAAAAAAATCCAAGCAGCATTTCATCAGATGAGTCACAAATTATCACCAATTCATAAATCATCCATCAATTCATAAATTATTCAATGTTAACAGTGAACAGAAAGTTAGAAGAGTTAGTTGCATAGTAATTACACTGGGGATCTGAATCAATACTATGATAATGATAGTGCTGGATCACAGCAGAAAAATCTGTCCAGAATACAATGACTGCTTCTGCATTTCAACAGTGAGAAGCTGATCATGAGCTAATACACAAACTAGGAAAATATTACAAAAGCTACTACAACACCACCATTTAAACTCCATAATAATATGAAAGTTAGTCTACTTTCAATTACAATCATGGTTATATTTATTCAGGACTTTAATAAGCAAATAAATATCATTAGAAATTTTTATTCCGTTTAATCAGCACTGATGCTATTACACTCTTCTTCCTCCGCACATTAGCTTGTTCCTTTCTGGGTCAAGGATAAAGGGGAAAGATGGGCGATGCACAACGTACCTGTCCAGTGTCAGTAACCGCTAGACAATGGAGTGCGCCTACAGCCACGTGCACAATCTTTTTACCCCTCAGTCCTTCCACAACTTGTGGCTTTCGTACGTGTACATCTGTGCCATGGCCCAGCCTGAAGTAGTCACCCTTACCCCTGCAAGAGACAGCAAATGTAAAATTTAAAACAATTATATTGTTTACACGTTACTGTGTCAATGCAGCTTCCCAAATCAAAATTCTTCATTTATGACTGGGAATAAACACAAGCACCAACTAGAAAATTCTTCAAATCCGAATTACAAAGGCGTAAAAAGGAGGATAACTGCAGTTCTATGACTCTGTAACTTTTAATCTCAGTATAGATCAGGCATCATTATGACTGGTTTTTGTATGAAGTGCAACTCTGATTACACTGAATTTCCTCTGTTGCAGAAACACGGCAATTATAAATACTTATGAAACTGATGTGTTTTAATAGACTTAGATTTATACTACTGAGGATGAACCTAACAATAACAGCCCCTTTGACAAGTATACATACATGAAAAAATATACAGGAAGTAACATATTTTCAGAATTGAGTTCACACTGTTGCAAGCCTCAATATAGGTTCTCGAGCCTCCGTACGCCATTACTGACAACTCAGTGGCTTTCTGAGCACCAATGAGCTCTGCAAAGACCCTGTGTTTCCAAGGAAGTTCTTCGCATCTCCTTTGAACTTCAGCTTACTTCCTTACTCTGCTACATCCTGACTCTCTCAGTCTCTGCTTTAGCTATAGGCTACTTACTCCAAACTAATTCTCAGGTTCTCTTTTCCCCCATTCCACTCCAAAGTCTTGAATTAACATTCCTCTCATCATTGAGAGCCCCATTGCTCTCAAAAGAGCAAATGATCTTCCCCTTCCACCACTAATTCAGTAAGACCTAGGCATCCTAACATTACAACACACAACTGAGCATGCTACAAGACACAGTGTTAGAGTGAACACATCACAGCCTGTCTCAAACAGCTCCCAATTTAAAGGGCAAAGCACACAGATAAGGCACAGACAGTCAAACAGCAAATAAATACAACACATCCTTCATAATTGCTTTGTTAATACTTTCTGGCAAACATACCATGTCCATACCACTCCTGACTTGGTCAGTGCCAATGAGAACTGTGCACCACATTCAATCTGACAAACGCCTTGGCCGTTCAGTCTTTCAATGTTCTGAGGAATGTTGCATCCTTCACTTCCTCCCCGTCCCAGTTTTCCAAAATCGCCATCACCCCAAGAAAATACCAAACCTAACAAACACAAAACGGCACGTCAAACAACGATCACAGTATTCCCACGCACTAGAAAGCTTCTGGAGCAAGACACTCCTACCTTCATCTGTCAGTGCAAGAGTCTGAGCGTCTCTGCTTCCACAAGCAACCTGAATGACTCTGTGGCCAAGGAGCACTTTAACCTACAAAACAGAAAAAGTAAGCAAGATGCTTCAGAGAAATTCTGTTTTAAAATCCTACAGACATTTCCAAGTTATTATGACTGATCATCATGGTGTCCAGCCTGAGCATGCCATTTAGCGAAGGATTATCAAGCCTCATTCACTCAGGATCCAACATCGCTCAATGACTGTAGTAGCTTACAGCTACGTAGGATGCAGGACAGGAATGTTCAAAACAGCACTAGCCATTCCACATCACTTCCCTAGAAAGAAACTGGATCTTTCTGGCCTTTCTGAAATAGCTTGCCTGTTATTAGAGGTACATGTACCAAAACCTCATTTAGATCACTCCAAAATTAAGCCTTCATACTGCTTTCATGGTTTTTGGCTTTACTTTAGCTTCATTTTATCATTTATTAAACAAACATAGACATTTGCATTTCATCAGAGACAAGAAACATTTATTTTACCATCTTAGGCTTCAGCTGTGTGGTATTATCTCCATGTCCTAGTCTTCCGTATTCTCCCAGGCCCCACGTATACAGCTCACCGCTGGAGGTAATGGCAGCACTGTGGGAACTGCCACAAGCAATATCACGGATGCGTTTGGTTTTCAACGCTTCTATCAATCTGGGTTTATCACAGTTCCTAGAGAAAATGAGTAAAGAATTCATTACATTATGACAGAGTTTTCCAACCTTTATAATCCAAAAAATTTTGTGTTACAACTAACAGTAACCTAAAGATGAAATAAGATGCACATTATGACTCCAAGATGTACTCTTTAGTACCACCATAAATCAAAGTTTATACAATTTTAATGTATTTCAAAGTTTATTTAAAGAAATATTTATGTATACACTGCAAAACTTAGGTGACAAAGCTCAAGTAATGAATCAATTAAAAATGTAGAATACAAAGTGAAAACTGATATTCTGTCATTGCCCAAAGTTGAGTGATTTGTTAGAAGTAATTATTTCTCCACCCTGTGGACACAGAGCCAGATAGTAAAATTAAGAGGTGACACTCCCATCCCATTTTTGCATTTTACGAGAGAAATTAGAATGGGAATTTACTGTTAGGCTTCTATGAGAGTACAGGAAACATTTACTATTTATATAGTTACAATAAGTCTCTGAATTCAGGGAAGACTTTCAACTTAAAGTTTTCTAATATTGACTGTGTATCAGAGTCACTATTAAGATTTTATCAAATTATGCATGGCCTCTGGAAAATTTGCTCCAATGAACCACCCAAGAGTTCCAAGTCTCACTTTTAATAAAATTACAGAAAACATGAGGCAGTTGAACAATAAACAACAATACAGCTCTAATGTGGACTTCCCTTTTCATTGATCAGATACACATACCCAAATAAACTTTTATTTGTTGTTATATATTAACCATCAAAGTTGGGCACTGTAATTTTTTATGTATTTGGAACAGGACTTCAAAATATATCAGAATGACAAAAAATTTTCCCATGGGCTATGTTTATTAGTTGGTGTTTTTTTTCTTTTCAAAACATTGTTCTGTGGTGCAAATAAAGAAAATTCCTGAGACAATTCACATTTTCCTCAAAGCTGTCCCGTGGAGGATTATGCTATGCAGTACTGAAAAGTGTAAGAAATTTATTTCTGGCTAACAGGTTTGTGAACAGAAGTCTAACGAAAAGGGCTACAAAATACTCTGTCAGGCTTACATTACAAACTGTTACAGCTCAGGAATGTAAAACTGGTATGGCTTTACACCTCAAGGCACTTCTGTAAACCTTACCTTATAAAAGTAACCAAAAATTCTATGTCCAAAAGTGTGCCATTTCACCAGTGACACTCAAAAATACTATTAAAGATTTCACCCACTAAGTATGCTTCCAAGTATTATATTAATTGAATGCCTCATTTTTCAATGACTGAAGACTGCTACAAATGCTGCACCATAACTTGACATACACTGCTGAAAAAAATCTTGTCACGACACAATTTTTTTATTCCCATTGTATTAAAAATCCTGTTATTGTCAATAGTGGTTGTCAGCTGTGTTACAATATGCAACACAAATCTCCTCTTACAGAAATATAGACAAATTTGGTATCCTTACATTCGACTGAAGTGACCAAGTTTTCCATCATCTCCTTCACCCCATGAAAATACCTTTCCATCAACAGTTAATGCCATAGCATGCCGGCCACCTGAAAGAGTAAACATAAGTTCAAGCTTTCAAGCAGGCAGCAGGTCTAGCAAAGATCTCAGAAATTTAACACTGCTGTACTTCTACAGTGTAATTATACAAGCCTTTCAACCCAATACTCATTACTTATTTTCTTAGGTTTCCTGGCACATTAAAAAGATAAATAATCACTCAATTTGCTATTTTTATTGCTGCAAGAAAAAGCAAAACCAAACCTACCACTTAGCAATATTCAAAAAGTGAAAACGCTTTCTTTGGATCAGACTGAAAAAATATTCAGAAATTATGAAATTTAACTTCCAGCAAGTAAGAAGCTGTGTATGGTCTAAATTCACAGATTTTAAAAACAGAACCATTAGACTTAATCTGTCATTTTATGCAACAGACAGAATTTAACAACCCATATTTATTTTTAAAAAATTTAATAGTAGAAGATACGTTGGGGTATCACAGCACCCAATAAAATTCCAAGCAACTATTTTCAGGCTTATTGTGTTATGTTTATATACATAAGAATAGCAACAGTCAGTACCTGAGTGAACAGCCACCTTCTTTACCACATAGTTACTGAGAGCTGTAATCTGGCGGGGAATAGGCACAGTTCCACTAGATATTCCTAAACCCAGCCTTCCGTTTGTGGCTTCTCCACAGGCATACACTTTACCCTCTACAGTCACTAAAACGAAGAAGAAAGTTTGAAATACTGTTAATATTTCACAGCTGGAAATCAGTTTCTGACCTTAAATAATTATATTTACTTTAAACTTGTATTACCTGCAAAAAGGCTTTTGGATCCTCCAGCTACTTGTACAACATTCAAGGCAGACAGGGTTTCAGAAAAGGAAGGGACCTTTATCTAACATAGAAATAAAGATAATTACAATAAACTTTAGAGTTTTATACTTTAAAAAGAAGAGCTGTTATTAAGTGATAAACCAGTTAACAAGTTCTTTTTTTGGTTTTCAAGTATATGAAACTCCTAATATTATTTGGACACTTCACACATACCAGTTAATAAAAACCAGGCAAAAGACAGAATCTAAGAAAAAGCATTTAAGACTGAAATCATGATAAATACAAATTATAAGAAAAAATAAAATGTGATATAAACAAGAATTTTTTTCCTTTTATTAAAGTTTTCTTGAGAAAACCAAACTCAGTTTTGAAGGAAGGGAAAACAGCCACATAAACCTAGTTAAAATTGTCAACCAACACACTTCAGATCAGCATATGGGAACACAAAAACACAACTGAGTTTTACAGTAGAAAAATGCTTTAGGAATGTGGATTAGAAAATTAGAAATCAACTTGGGGGGAACAAGAGAAAGAAAAAAAAAAAAAAAAACCACACAAAAAGAGACCAGGAAACATTTTTTCTCCATTACTACAAAGAAGTCTTTGATCAAGCTGCATATATATATATACACACACCCCTTTTCAAGTGTTTTACATCAACATACGTTCAAAACTGGCATAACTCCTTTTATAATAAAAGTATTTAGTTATGTATTTTTATGCAGCTAAAGCGATAAAGTTTCTAGCAGACTTCTTCATTACAGTATAATAGAAAAAAGGACATCTGAAAAGCCCTAAGGTAGTTTTTAAATTACTATCCTAATTAATCCATTTGTGCATTTAGTAATACTAATAACTTAAGACCTCAAAGATAAACTGTGCAAGTTCATGTTAACACGTTTTTTCCATTCCAAAAAATTTCATCTTTACAGAATTAGTTCATATTTAAAGAGGTATCTGTTGGGGATTTTTTCTCCCCTCATTTCTTCCTTTGAACTGTCCTATAGTTCTCCCTTTTTCCAGGTGGAGGGGAAGCACTTCAGACAAGCAGAGCCACAACTCTGCCTTCAACATGTTTAGAGCAAGAATGAGCTGAAAACTGCACTTCTGCATAAAGTCTTAAAGGCATCATGTGCCAATAAAATACATGATGGAGAATACTGTAACTTTTTGTTTACTGAAAGGCACTCTATGGATACAACAGTTTATGTTTTATTTAAAACATAAATTAAAGAAATGCTCTCTTAATATACTTTTCAGATTGATGATATCTTCTATTGATTAAGCATTTGCCATGTATTTCCCACCTTGCATTGTATTAAAAATTATGTATAAATAGTTGCACACAGGGCTGAAATTCCATTTAAATTACACTGAATTGTAATCAAGTTTCACCAATCAAAAGATCAGAATTCAACTTTTTAGTTCTCATTACTCCATCAGCCTCAGGTACAACTAATACATAGAAAAGTTCACTAATATCTTTATTTCATGCACAGAAACTCAAAAGGAACAGAATATTTACAGAGTGCTACACATTTTTAGAACAATTAGTTCACTATCATCTAAAACAAATGATGAAGTGGCTACTAAAAATCAAACTGGATTTCAGAGTAACAACCAAAAAGCATATTTTCTTCAATTTTCCACCCAGCAGACATCTGCATGTCTTAACAATAAAAAGCCATTAAAACCTACTCTTCATAGCTTTTGATAATAAACTTTAAAAATTCTGATTACATTTGAATTAATTTTGACTTGTGTGAGACTCGTACATTTTATTTTTAGCTTGGTCTGTTTTGTACTGAAGTATGAAAACGAAAAACATACCTTAGAACCTTTCAGCCCTCCCAATTGGTCTTTGTCATTCAGTCCCCAAACAAAAACTTTGGTTCTTATTGTAGCTGCCGATTCGAGCCCAGCTGCCTTCTTTCTAACAAGACTGAACATATTGAAGAAAAAAAAAAAAAAAAAAAAAAAAAAAAGAGTCAGTTTAGCAACTTGCATGCTATAGCATAGGCACTGGTGAGATCTCACCTTTGGTGAGATCTCACCTTGAGTACTGTGTCTAGTTTTGGGCCCCTTACCACAAAAAAGACATGAGGTGCTGGAGCGGGTCCAGAGAAAGGCAATGAAGCTGGTAAGGGGTCTGGAGAACAAGTCTTATGAGGAGAGGCTGAGGGAGCTGGGGTTCAGCCTAGGGAAAAGGAGGCTGAGGGGAGACCTTATCGCTCTCTACAACTACCTGAAAGGAAGTTGTAGAGAGGCAGGGGTTGGTCTCTTCTCCCAAGTTACGTGCGATAGGACAAGAGGAAATGGCCTCAAGTTGCACCAGGGGAGGTTCAGGTTGGATATTAGGAAAAAAATTTTCACCGAAAGGGTTATCAAGCATTGGAATGGGCTGCCCAGGGAAGTGGTGGAGGCACTATCTCTGGAGATATTCAAAAGACGAACTGACATGGTGCTTGGAAATATGGTTTAGTGTTGGTGTGTGTGTTTTGTTTGGTGTGGGGTTTTTTGGGGGGTTTTGGTTTGTTTTTTTTTGTTTTGTTTTTTTTTTTATGGTTGGACTAGATGATCTTAAAGGTCCCTTCCAACCTAGGTGATTCTGTGATTCTGTGACCTTTTTACTGTATTAACTGACTTTACCATTTGGAACAGTTTCAGTACTCAAAGTACACCACCACAGTCAACTGGTGGCTATAACAAATAAAAACCAAAAAAAACCCCAGAATGTTTTGTGGAACACTGGTAAATATACACATAACATATCAAATATAAACACATCAAGTTTTTAGCTAGATTTTCAATTTTGAGTATACTGCAGAAGCTGAAGAGTTGTAAAAAATGCTACCAACTTACCAGTGTGACAATTTCAAGAAGTTATTCATCAACAGATGACCTACTTATAATTCTGACAAATAAAGATACTGATTTCTCTTTACTACCTTTCAGCCTAATTAAGTTGCTCTTCTTCTAATAATCTCCTACTTGGAATATACAGACACTAAGGTTCTTTATCATTTCCCCCTTGCCTCCTGTTACCTACCTCCCAGTATTAGCTTTATCATCATCCTCTTCCTCATTATCAGAAGCAAGGAAAGGGACTGCAGCCAAATCTTCATCCTCTGCACGTATACGTCCCAGTATGCTGAGGCCATGTATTTTGCAATCAATCCCAGAGCTTCTGCACTGCTTGATTGCAATCTCAATATACCTGTGGTACTAAGGAAAAGAAAAAAAAAAACAAAAAACAACCAACTAAATTGCCATCTTTTGGGTCTTATATAACTTTATAAAACATAAGAAAGAATTAGAACTTTTGCTTAAATTTGTCATATTAACAAAATGATTCTGTAACTTTAAACATTTGGCTTTTCAGTCCTACGTAATTTATATTTTAAGATAAACATATGACCTTTCATATGGCCTTTTCACTTCCAGTCTTCTAAAAATTCATTATGCAGTCCTCCTTGCTGTTACTGAAAAATATCAGAACTACCATCCAAAATAAGCTTTATCACCCACCCAAATTATCCCCAAATTTAAGTTTGTCTTCTTCATTCATAAGTATCTTGATTTACATCAAAAAACCTAAAATATCTTTACTATTAAGGCTATTATAGAGTTACACTATGATCGTGGTAAAACTTATCAGGATAATTAGCTTTAATAAACTGTCAGAAATAGTACTAATTTAGAGGAAAAGTAAAATATCATGCTTTAATAATCACAACAGTGTTTTTCATCCATCTCTTGCAGCAAAATATTTGCTGCCTACAAGAGTAATTCTCATCTAAACTTCACTTACTTCCGTACAATCACTGAGAAGAGGCACTGTGGTGTCTGTAGGATTTATATTGATTGTCTTTAGCTCTATAAGGTTATTTAAGGAATTTCCCCCTAGAAAACAAAACATGGAAAGGAAAACATTTTAAGGTATGATGTTTGTTTAATAAACAGGCATGTTTATTAAACTATGCATGTTCAAAACATGACTGTGTTAAGTGAAACCAGGTAAATACCTACTGTTGAATGTACAAAAAAAGTATTTTTCAGATTTCTCTGAGCACATGCACATACCTGAAACTACAACTAAAGAGGGCATGTAACTGCTGTCTGCAGGGTCCACTATCATCTTTAGTCTGTGAACAAGAACATCTGGAAAAATCTCCAAGCGAATCCAGTGCTAGGAGAAACACAAAGAATTTCATTTTCAGATAGTATTCTTAAGAAGACCATAGGGTCAACAAGAATAAACATGTGCTGTTTTTGAAGAAAGTGTGACAAACATTTGTGAATGGTACACAACAGCTGCAATACAACTGGCCAAAGGAAAATGACTTTCTGAACTTCTCACCTGTCCAACCTCCAAATACAAGTAAAACAGTTGCAGCAAATGATGTATTTCACCCAAGAGCCACATCATTGAGAAGACTAAGAAAGCACAATACCATTGGAGGTCAAGAAATGGGATGTAACGTAAATCTTTAATTGGTTAGAGTCTGTAGACAAGCCAAAGAAAGAGTACTCGGGGATATTCCCAGCATAGCCGTCAAGAGAATGTCAAAAGCACAGAAGCCTAGCTGCAAATGCCAGTGCCTAGGCTGGCCACAGAGGAGTGCTGTGGGCCAATAAACTGGTAAACCATAAACTAAGGAACAATGGTTTTGTGTTTTTATAAATGATCTGGACACAGGAGTCAAATGCACATTAAGCAGGTTTGCTGTTGACACTAAACTAGGAGGAGCTGTGTACTCCCTCAGTGGTAGAGAGGTCTTACAGAGAGATCTGGGTAGACCAGAGAGCTGGGCAATCACCAACTGTATAAAATTTAACATGAGCAAGTGCCGTATTCTCCACCTGGGACAGGGCAATCATGCTTATACATACAAACTGGGGGACAAGAGGCCCTTTGGAAAGAGACCTGGGGTTTGGGTTGATGGCAAGTTGAATATGAGTCACCAGCGTGCCTTGGCAGCAAAAAGGGCCAACTGTGTCCTGGCATGCATCAAGCACAGCATAGCTCGCTGGTCGAGGGAGGTGATTGTCCCACACAATTTCACTGCACTGGTGCAGCCCCACCTTAAGTACTGTGTGCAGTTTTTGGCACTCAATAAAAGAAGGACATCAAACTACTACAGTGGGTCCACAGGAGGGTGGCCAAGATAGTGAAAAGTCTCAAGGGCAAGACTTAAGAGGTTTTTTATTTGATTTTTTTGATTTAGTTCAGCCTGGAGAAGAGAAGGCTGACTGGTGACCTCATCACTGTCTACAATTGCCTCAAGAGGAGCAGTCAAGGGGGAGATGCTGATCTCCTCTCTCTGGTGACCAGTGACAGGACACAAGCTGCATCAGGGTAAGTTCAGATCAGGCATTAGGAAAAAGTTCTTCACTGACAGGGTGGATGGTCACTGGAACAGGATTCCCAGGGAAGTGGTCCCAGCACCAAGCCTGTCAGAGTTCAAAGAGCATCTATAAGACGCTCTTAGTCATATTGTTTAGTTTTAGGTAGTCCTGTGAGAAAGAGGGAATTGGACTACAGGATCCTTATGGGTCTTTTCCAACTCGAGACATTCTATGATTCTATGCAAGTGAAGGAGTGCTTGGAGACAGCATCACCTAGTAAGAACACAGGTGCTTTTCATATTGCAACAAAATCACTTAAGTAAAATATAATCAATGTGATTGTTAACAAAGTTATCACCAGTTATTATACTGAAAAGGCAATTGTAACCATTTAACCAACTACAGAATAAAATAGAGAATTACCCTGTGTTTCAAAAATCACACAAGTTCCTTATAATTCACATGAAATAATTAAAAAGAGGAAGCACAGCTTAAAAGAGAGACATATTTGCTAAGAAACACAGTTTTGTACTTCTGATGTCTGTTTTTACCACTCTTCTATCTTAGATGAGGGTAACAGACAAATGTATTTCACTAAGGCATATACTTAGTAAAGAAATAGTATGTCTCTTAAGAAGAAAGTATGCCAGAATAAACCAGTCATGGCCTTAAGTTACCTTTCCTTGTGAGCCAGAAGACTGCCAGCACTGCTCACTACCATCAATAAGACGTGAAGCCTGATTTACAGAGGATGAGACATTCAAATTCTTAACTATTCTTGACCAATCATCCAGTAACATTCCCCGTTGGCTGCTATGGCGCCTCTTCAGCTGCTTTCCAGAACGCCCACAAAACACTGGAGATTGACCTGCATGGTTAAATGAAATGTTAAGCATGTACCTCTCAAAGAAAATTGCTTTTATTAAGCCCATAAGCAATGTGAAAGGAAATACAACAAATCAGAGATTTCAGGTATGTAGTCTAAAAGTAAAATACAGAAGCATGCCACATACGTATAGTAACTCACACTTAAAGAGCATAGCTCAAGATTTATTTATTTTTAAAGGAGTTTCAAGCACTTTACCTGGCTACAAGTTTTCATGTCTATCATTTGGGTGGGATAGACATATTTTTTGTTCTTACACTTATGATTGATTTGTATCAAGAATCCAAGCATAATTTAGTGAAAAATAAACATTAAAAAAATTAAGGAAAATTACTCTCTCCAGAAATTTAAGACACTAAAAGTAATTCCTAGAATCAAATGATAAAACATTAAATGGTCATGTAATCTTTAAACAGACAGAATCCTTAAAAGACTAATATTCTTGACTAAATAATGACTCGAAAAGGTCAATCCTTTTGAAACAAATCAAAATTCATGATGATACATACTTCAAAATACAGGCCAACAGCACATGGATTTTGTACACCACCATAGCATATGAAGAATATCCAACTAACACTCAGACATTCCTTACAGGAAAATAGACACAGCTAGGTTACAACAGTCAAAAATTCCAAATCTCGTTCAAGAATGAGGTGGTTTCGTGAGTTGTTGATTTCCTCCCTGCAAAAATCCACTTCCACTTCCCTTCACCAATCTTCATAGCTTCCAGAAAGCCTGGCTAAAAGAATATTGTAACTCCTCTACTCTATCCAGGACAATAAGAAGGATTACAGATTCACACCATACTAGCTATATGACCATATTAACTGATTTCTTCATGGAAAGTCTTTCTTGAGCTTTAGATAAACCATCATACATATGCAATGCATGTTCATAATTTCTAGTAGGGAATCGGTTTTATTCATTTTCCAAACCAATTAGATTAGCTACGTGTAAATATAAGAGGTTTAGTCTAGAAGTCAGCATCACCTTGCAAATACGAGGGATCAAACTGACTTTTAGACAGGTGGAGAGAAAAGAAATAAAAGCTAGTGTCAGGAAAACGAGTCAACAGCCATCACGTTGATAGGCAAAATTGTTGAAAAGCAACTGAGGTATAAGGTATCTTTGGTATTTCAAGCTGGACCTGCTGTCATAAAGATTCCATTCACCTACATTTAGGCTGATACTGAAGGGCAGGAGGATTAAAGAATTACTTGGTGTAACTGAAATCTCAGTTCCAACATAAGAGAGTTACTGTCAAGTAGCCATATTCTTTTAACTTTTTTAAACACTAAAAAGAAATCTTAAGGGTTGATGTTGTGGTGTAGTCCACCATGTGCAATTGTAGCAGTGCTATGATCTGCTAAAAATGTGGGGGGTTTTTGTCTAAAGGGTCAGTCCGAACACTAGTTTTCTTATGTTAAGGAGCTGAAATTTAAAACTGCTTTTTGTAAAACAAATTCAACGCATAGCAAATCAATCTAATAAACACTTAGATTCTGAAACTTACCTGGTTCATTTATTCTACCAAAAGTATGTCGGGTGTTGTGCTTCCTGGTTTTAAAACAGGTTTCACAGAAGTCAAAATCATCACAATTTCTGCATTTGAATCTAGGCCCATTGATAGGAAACATCTGACAGCCATCACACCTGATTTCACAAAAGAATAACAAGTAAATATATTTCTACAAGTTTTCACGGTACAAGTTAATTGTAACACCAGTCAAGACGATGGAATCAAAGTAAAGCTAAAGGATAGCTTTACATACATTAATAAAAATGTAAATAATCACTTACGTGACTCCAGGATGAATGCTGGGGACCAGTTCCATTTCTGACAATAAGCCAGTCCAATGAGACTGCTGAGGAAAGTCTACAATGACATCTTTTCCATTGGCACTAAAAGCTGTGACAAAAATATGCAGAAAATACAATATGTGTGACAAATCTCTATAAAAAGAATCAGAAAGCGTACAGTGCAACATCAGAGCAGAAACATGTAATAAAAGTAGCTTTCTAAAGTAACCTTTTATTTTAACAGAACTACGTATTAACCAAGTCAGCCTAGAAAGGGATGGAGGGAAAAGGAATTCTCAAGATTTTTTAAAGATACATATTATTCTATTTAAACTCCTTGACTCTGAATTTTCTTTTTCTTTTTTTTTTTTAAACTGTTCCCAAAGAGAGAGAGTACTTCTAAGCATAAACATTTTAAGATCAAAATCTGTACATCTTCTAAGAATCTCTGCCCTAAAGGTTACTTCTATAAAATCCCTTACAGCTTGACACCAGCACGTCCCACCTTCTCCTCATTTTCATATGAAGTCTTCAAGCTAGATTTACTTCTTAAAGGAAAAGCATTTGTGGTTCATCCAAATTATAAGAGAACTACAACGGGAAGCTGCAGAGAAGACCTTTACTGTATGTGAATGGAGCGGCTCAAATAGCAAAATAGGGTGCCACAGAGTATGTGTCTAAAAATTCATCACAGACATCAAATGCATCCTATACTCTTTATCATCATGCAATATTCCACAAAACAGTGTGATTTTTTAGTGTCTAGAAGATCCTCTCCTTAAACATTGCAGCAAGTCTGTGTGGTTTCCAGTTCTACTACCCCCCCATGCCTCATTTTGAATATACATTACCTTTGACAACTCCCACGCTTCGATGAGTAACTGATCCCCATTTGTATTTGGGTGTGGTAACAGAGCTTTTCACACGCACTTTGTCACCTATCTTGATATGAGAGGCAGAACTCTGCGGTGGAAATCCTAGCAGTTGCAAGAATAAATGCATAGTGAGTGGGTTTTGCTTCCCCCAAAATACAACTCCCTTACTGTATAATTTCAGTTTTATTAAACAGTAGTCAGGAGCAAACTTACCTAAAAGCTCAACATGGATATATCTGACCCAGTAAGTACCACCCTTTTGTTGCCAGTCACACTGTACGTTCAGGTCATGCAATCCATCTCGATCCAATTTAATAACTTTGCCTACATCTCCTTCACAAACCTCCTCATAGGTTCTGCAGCACCTAACCATCATCCCCACCTAGGGAAAAAAAGGACAACAGAATGCCATAGATGTGTAAGGACTTTCACACCAGAAGGAAAGTAGTTTCAATATTTTATTTTTTTTTCATTATCACGCTTACCTGAATATTCTCCCTCACATACACAGCATAGTCATCATTACTTAAGAAATCAGCTCGTTTCTTATAGGTCTGGCTCTCTGTTACAACAGCACCACTTGACTGGAAAAAAATAAAAACAAAACAAAACAAAATAAACATAGAACAGTTACAAAATTTCTTCTCAATTAGGGTAAATAAAATTAGCAGGGACTGAAGATAACACAACAAAACTAAACACATACAATATCCAAGTTGCATGCCAAAATGGGCAAAATCTTCAATAGGTCAACTCACTATCAGGCTAAAATTTTTGATCTACTTTACTTTAAACTTAAGTTTAGTTTCCAAAATGACTTGCCAAGGAACGTAGCTGCAAATTTTCAACGTGTGTGAAACAAGCTGCAAGTTGCTTTTATGAAATCTGCTTGCCAAATAAAATTAGAAAATGATTTGTGATTAATCTACTTTGCCTTGCAGATACACATTCACATTCCATTTCTTAGGGTACTTGTTTGGAGAGGAAAAAAATAATGAACAAACAAACAGTGGTAAATGGTTATCTCCTACCTACAGTACAGTACTAATTTTTTTTTATATAATACAATGGGATTTAAAGTATTCCCATAGAAAAACAAGCTGATGAAAAAGGTAAAATTGTAGTTATCAGGAATTATTCCTTTCAAGATTTGATTAAAAATTTTAAGAGAAATATTGCATCTGCAATAAGAATTTTCAGATAATTTTGTTCTGTTTTGAGCAATTAATGTTTTTTTATTCAAGGCAATATATAGCCTTTTCTCACTGCGATAGTGATGAAGATACCAGAACTCAATGTCAAGTTAATTTCCTTCAAAATATAATGCATTTCTTTCAATTACAAGATCCCACATGCTAGAAAACTCAACATAACTCCTTAAAAAAAATAAATAGAAATACAGAACTCCTTTCATTTCATTGGCAAATTCTTACTGAAACTGCTCCTGTAAGTCAACAAAAGCCTAATATAAATTCACATTAAAGCCATCACAATCAATAAGCATTGTAAAGGACATTTTATCCCAGTAAGTGAAAAATAGCTTTTATAAGGAAAAAGCTAATTTATTTCACTGACATATTTTTGCCATTTATTCATTAATTCTTGTATCTAACATAAATTCATTTTTCAGACCAAAGGAAGGGAGGTGGGGGAAAAAAGTAAAACTAAAAAAAATAAAATAATAATTAAAAAAAGTGTCCTTTACAAATATTACACTATAGAACTGACTACTTCAGATGAAACTGAGACCAACTGTCAGGAATACTTAGAGCTACCACTAATGAAATATCTACCTGCATTCCTCTTCCCTTGTGCTACTCTTAAATAAATGGAATCATAGAATTACGTTGGTTGAAAGAGACCTTTAAGATCAAGTCCAGCCATTAGCCTAATACTGCCAAGTTACCACCAAACCATGCGCCTCAGCACAACATCTACCTGTCTTTTAAACACTTCCAGGGATGGTGGCTCAACTGCTTCCCTGGGCAGCCTGTTCCAATGCTTGACAACTCTTTCAATGAAGAAATTTTTCCTAATACTCAATCTAAACCTCCTCTGGAGCAACCTGAGGCCATTTCCTCTCATCTTGTTAATTGGGAGAAGAGACCAATCCCCACCTTGTATTTCTAATACAAGTCTGGATGCTTGGCCACCTGGGCACACTGCTGGCTCATATTCAGCCGGCTGTCAAGCAACTTCCCCAGGTCCTTTTCTGCCAGGCAGCTCTCCAGCCACTCTTCCCCAAGCCTGTAGTGCTGCATGGACAACTTGTGACCCAACAGCAGGACCCAGCAGTCTGTAATCTATTTATAGATCTTTCTTGAGTTCTTTCATGACATGCCTTAGAAATGTATAGCACATGTGGTCCTTGCTACTGTCTTGAAAGCTTGGAACAGCAAAATGTCCTTGTACTCTAGCCGAGTTTACAAAAGAAAATAATTACAAAATTTGCAGCCACCTAGCATGACTTGGGTTTTAGTCCGTTGATACTTACCACAGGGCAAGCAGCTTCAGCTTCTTCCGCCTCTTCTGTTATTTCCTCATCTGAATATTCATCAGACAGAGTATCACCATCAGAGAGATCCGTAATTTGAACATCAGGGTGATCCAACAACCATCCAACCAAGGCTTCCACTCCTAATACAGAAAACAAACTCAGTTTGTCTCTACGGGATTCTCTGACATTCTTATGATAACATCCAAAAAGAGAGGTAACAACCCCTCCCTTGTACATAGTATTTTAATCTGCTTGCAACTTTCCTTCTAACAGCAATAACTAAATGAAATACCTGGTAATCCAGAAGCACTTCCAGAAGTTCCAGACAGAGATTTTAACGCAAATTCTATGTTTTTCCTAAGAAATCCCATTTCCATAAGTTGAACTACAATGGGGAGGGGTGGAATTGGAGACTGCTTGCGTTTCTTCACTTTTGTGGGTCGGATATGTTGCACTGTGACAGGTGTTGTAGCTTCACTAGAGCTGCAGTCTTCAAACACTGGAGTTGAAGGATGCGTAGACTCTACAGCCAGATACTGGCATACTGCCAAAGCAGCAGCCTAAATGAGAACAAATCAATCAGTCGATGTAAAACAAGCGTATTTAGTATGTTTTGTGTGTGTGTACCTGAAATTAAAGGTTATTTGCCAAAAAGGGTTCAGTGTCACTTTTTTTTTTTTTTGAACCTATATCTTAACAGGTTTCAACTTCAATGGGAGTCTGGGGAGGTCCCTGTTGACTGGGAGGCCATGAGGAAAGACCCAGGGGACTACACACCTGTTGGTCTAATCTCAGTTCCTGGAAAAATTACAGAGAATATTATAGTGGGTACTACTGACAGACATTTAAAGAATAATGCAATCATCAGGCACAGTCAACAGGGGTTCACAAAGGTACAGATTTAACTAATCTGACATCCTTCTATGATAAGGTCATCCACCTAGTGGATTAAGGGAAGGCGGTGGAGGTAGTTTTCTGGATTTTAGTAAGGTTTTGGATACTGTCCCTCACAGCATCCTTCTGGGCAAGTTGTCCAACTGTTGGATGAGCAGGTTTCACAGTGCATTGAGTGAAGAACTGGCTGAAGAGCAGAGCCCAAAGGGTTGTAGCAAATGGGGCTACACCTGGCTGGCGACCAGTCACCAGCGGCGTTCCTCACAGTTCAGTTCTAGGGCCAGCCCTGTTCAATACATTTATCAATGGTTTGGATGCAGGAGTTAGCAAGTCTGCTGACAATACCAATCTGGGAGGTGCTGTTGACTCTATTCAGGGACAGGTGGCCTCACAGAGGGATCTAGATAGATTGGAGCACTGGACTATGATTAATGGGATGAAATTTAACAAGTTGAAATGCTGGATCCTGTATCTAGGATGGAGTAATGCAGGGCACAAGTACAAACTGGGAGAGCAATGGCTGGAGAACAGCCCCGCAGGAAGGGATCCGGTGGTGATGGCTGACAGCAGGCTCAACAGGAGTCAGCAGTGTGCCCTGGCAGCCAAGAGGGCAAACCACACCATGGGGTGCATCAAACCCAGCATAAACAGATGCTCAAAAGAGGTGATAATCCCACTGTATTCAGCTTTGGTGCGGCCTCACCTTGAGTGCTGTGTGCTGTTCTGGGCCCCACAATTTAAGAAGGATGTGAAGGTATTTGAATGTGTCCAGAGGAGGGAAACAAAGCTGGTGAAAGGGCTGAAAGGAATGTCCTACACAGAGCAGCTAAGGACTCGAGATTTGCCTTGTTTGGAGAGGAGTCTGAGGGACAACCTCATTGCTTTCTACAGCTTCCTGAGGAGGGAAGGTGAAGGAAGTGCTGAGCTCTTTTCCCTGGGATCCAGTGACTGGACTTGTGAAAACAGTTCAAAGCTGTGCGAAGGGAGGTTTAGACTGGACATGAGGAAGCATTTCTTTACCAAAAGGGTGGTCAAACAGTGGAACAGGCTTCCTAGAGAGGTGGCTGATGCCCCAAGCCTGTCAGTGTTTAAGAGGAATTTGGACAACGCCCTTCACAACATGCTTTCACAACATGCTTTCACTCGGTCAGCCCTGAATTGGTCAGGCAGTTGGATTAGACAATCTTTGTATGTCTCTTCTAACTGAAACAGTCTAGTTTATTCTAACTGGGATGCAAATTAGAAAAACTTACTAGGTTACTTATTAGCAGAAAACAGACTCTACCTCAAGCTCTTGTTTGTCAAATATTGCTTTCACAGGTGATGGTTGCGTAGCAGCTGTCAAAAGTTGCTGTAAAAGAATCATGGGAGGCTGAGGTCCTTCAGGAGACATATCTCCTATGTCGGGAGAGGCAACTGCTCCATCCTCTTGAAACAAAAACATTATTTTAACCAAAACCATGTAATTCAAGTCAATTGGGAGATTTATTCTGGGGCCTACTGGTTGATCAAACATATTGTTATTTCTCCCATATTTCTTCTCCACAGGAATCATGTGTTTAAGATTAAATCCTGTGTGCCAGAATCTCTGTACAAAAAAGCAACTGAGGAATTTGTAGATAAACAACAGTTTTTACTAAAATACACCTAGAACATGTCCAACTATAGAAGACTTATAAAATTATTAAACTCCAGTATTTCAAGCTTCAAACACTTGATCCACTTAGTCTTCAAAATGTAAGTTGCAAAGTCAAAATGGTTTTTATATATCAGGTTAAAGCATATTTTAATTTTTAAATTTTTGTCTTTAGAGGGTAAACCTAATTTTACCCTCCAACTGCCACTAGCAAAGGTTACAGTCACATACTCTATCTACCATCTAAATAAACAGCAGAATACTCAAGCTGCATTTCAGAATACCTGCAGGATTTAGTGCACAATCCTGAACAGCTGGCTGAGATAAGATCTGCCTTAGTGTGTCCTGATGAGAAAGAAGAGCTCGGCCTGCTTTCAGTATGTACAGCTTTAATTGCTGGCATCGCAGTAGATCCAAATCCACTTGACCTATCAGAAACATTAAGCAACCATGAGCCCTAGTAATCTCTTGTAATAAAGAAAGGCTATCACTCTTACAACCTCAGTCCAAAAATCAGTTTACATCTTAACTCACTGTGTGAAAGCTTGTAAAATAATGATGATGTGAGGCAGTCTGAATAGTACCTGGAAAAGGGGTCTCCACACATTCTATGACCCATGATATTAAAAACACTGCCTTCCTACTTTCCACACCCTGGACAATCATACAGCTGATATATAGCACAGTAAGTGCAGCTGTTATATGTATCCAGTATTTTAAACAATTCAATACAAGATGTTGAAACCCAAATCTTATTTACATTTTCTCTCCAAAGTACAAATAGTATTCCACTTACAGTGCAGAGCAACTCATCTTCTAGCTGAACTTGTTTTCTAAGTACATACTATTCAATGTTAACCAAGAAAAAAGGTAGGGTTCCATAAACATCTTTCTCTTACGTACGTTTGCTGTTACCACTACTGTTTCCAGAGTACACCTTTCCATATAAAAGCAAAAAAAGAAACAACAAAAAAAAAATAGCCCAGCTGTACCTGAAAGGCCCTGATTGGGAGTCTTCATTCTTTGTTTTTCTATTTTACTTCCAGCCAGATTTACTAGTTGAGCCCAAATGGATAGCATAGGTTCAGTGAAAGGCAAATTGTTCACATTAAAAGCAACAACTGGAAGCTAGACAGTGGGAGAAGAACCAGACAAAACAAAACAAAAAAAAAATACAGATAAGCATTTTCCAAAATTCTACAAGATCATTCAAAAGTTTCAATAGTTATTAACTGAAGAAGAGAAAAAGTAGTATTTGTCTTATTGCTCTTGACCAGAAACAACTGAAGAGTGTTTCTATTCCCTACATAGCTCCTAAACCTGTATTCGTACCATGCAATTGCAAGTCTACTTGGTGAAAAGACAAGACAGTCAAGAGCAAGAAGAACCGCAGTCCCTGAAGCAGACCAGACACTTTGACTGTGCTTTCACTAAAGCCACATTAACCAACTTGAGATGAAGACTCAGATGAAAACACTCACCACTATTTACATTAGTCACCAAATCAAGTTAAGACAAATAAGCTCCTCTCATGCAAGAGCTGTAAACCACATTGTCGTGACTCAAGATTTTACCTCAAGTTAATGGACTTCAGCTCAAATCCCTTCTCCTTTCACTTCCTCAACAAGTGAGGACAGGCATTAAAGGCCCTAGAGAGGCTTGTATGACTATCATTTTACATTTGCATTCAGAGCACTGTATTTGATGAATGTCAATATATTTACCCAATGAAGAACAAATATTTTCTTTGCATCACATCGGAGTCTTTAATCATACCCTTCCCTGTATTAAAGTTTTAATGAAACGAACTTACTGGTTTTAGTTGATTCAGAGGGCACACTCTACACGTTCGCATGTCATAGAACTGTACAGTAATTTTCCCTTTTGGGGTGATGCGTGTCACTGTGCCTTCTCCAAATTCATCATGAACTACTTGTCCGCCCAGTCTCAAGCGACTGTCTATGCCACCAATCACCGCTAACACTGCCATTAGGCCTCCCACCTCCGGATTCTCAGTGTCAGGGAAGTAGTCGTCCAACACAGCCTAACAAAAAACAGTAAAATTAACTGTAGGGAGAAAACACGAACTTCTCTCTGTTTTAAAATACAAAGTTAATCACACATACTTCAATTTAAAAATTACAAAACAAATACGTATATATAAATAGAAAAATGGTTTCAAAATTAAGCTTAATATTGTTTAAAAACATTTAATATTTATAATTTCAAAATAAATATTGCTGTAAAAATGAGCTTATTTTAAAACGTGGAAACTACCCCTTCTGACTGTTTTCCTGCAAAGATGTGGGTGATGGAGGTTAGCTGAGAGTTGATGTACTTGTTTATGAGTCCATTCCACTGGCTGAGCGAGTGGAGCGTCCTCAGCAGTGCCACTATCTCTTCTGCTAAAGTACTACTGTGAGTGGCAGTTAGAGATGCTTGGG
This sequence comes from Tringa tobata, assembly GCA_033628505.1. NCBI lineage: Eukaryota > Metazoa > Chordata > Aves > Charadriiformes > Scolopacidae > Tringa > Tringa tobata. The sequence goes on from JAHREE010000480.1 coordinate 2,716,114, forward strand.
GCCTGGCCTTTCTCCTTCTCAGAGTAGATTCTGGAAAGACAAAGGAATTGCACAGAAATTATCAATTTAAGGCACATATTTTCTATGCATAAAAATAAGCCACTGAGGGGAAATTCCTCTACCTCTGAGTAGTGGGATATCTGAAGAACAAGTACTAAGCAGACTGCCTAAAAATCCAAACAGTTTTTCCACAAGAAATTTCATGTCTCTTGACCTTTCATTTTTATCCCAGGATGGAAGTACTGCTTTCAACAAATGTACAGCAAGGATCTAAAAGGGAAGAAAATTAGTGTTATTCCATTCTGAGTCACCAAATATTAAAGAAATTCTCAAACATATTAAGTGCAGAAGAAAGACATTTTAAAAGTTAGCCTTCCTTTGTAGTTCTTTCCATAATACTGATTTCTTTCTGGATGTAGATACGACAGAGCTACCAATCTTTATTCTGTTTGCTATGGAGTATTTTAAAAGAAGTTGTGCCAGTTCAAAGTCAGTAACAATTTTATTGGCACGTTGTATTAGTGAATACAACCTGTTCAATACTCAGGACATAAGACAAACACATACTGGGAAACAATGTAAACAACTAAAACACATAGGAAAAACAGGAATACAGAATGGGAAAGTTTGTTCAGATTCCATACTCAGAACTTAGTACTAAGATGTATTTCAGAATGGAAGTTTCCAAGTGTTCCACAATGAAGGTATGATAATTAAAAATCATGAGATATAAAGCTGAATGACACAAGAAGGCAAAAAGCAACCACAGTGACACCCAAAAGTAGTTACTACAAAACTAGGGCCTCCAACACAGAAGGAACAGGCTACCATCTCTAAACCCAGACACCCAGTGCAGGACTGACAAGGAACACGGGGAAGGCGCCGAGCTGCAGTATCAAAGAGCAGATGGGGCTGCACACTCTGAACAGGAGTATTCCAGGTTTTGAGCTTCCTCATCTTCTACCCAGAAGACCAGTACAACACAAGTGACCAAGCACAGTGAAGATAACCTCTCTCGTAACCCTCTGCCAATAACATGTATTTCTAAAACCTTCAAGGTCTTGTCTTTTCCTTATTAAGTTAGATGCTGGTAGATGAGAAATACTCATTTCTCTCAAGTATTCCCTGAACAGCACAGATGACTAATGCACTAAATCCTGGATGACAACAGAAGTCTCACCATATTAAAAAAACTGGCAAGAATTTGCTGGAAGATCACACAAAACCACAAAGACCTTTATGATACAAGTCTTTAATAAAAAATGCGGATGTCTTATCAAGGAAAAGATTAAGAAGATCTTTTGATCCCCAAGCCTTAAAACTTAGAAGAGTTATTGCATAATAAGGTTGCCTTTCAATCTCATGAAAAAGGTACTATAAGATGCTAAGGAAAGGTTAAAAATCCCCCAAAAAACCCAATCTCACAAAAAAAAGAAAAAAAAAAGAAGAAAAGAAGAAAAGAAGAAAAAAGAAAAGGCAGAAGGGAATAAGGGACATACAATACCAAATAAAGATGCAAAGATGCAGCTTTTTAAGAAAGACGGTAATTAAAAAAATAGTAACAGTCTACTACAAAAGGAGGGAAAGTAGATAATACACAATTTGATAACTTTAACGTGAAATTGCACATTTTTCCTAACCATCTTTTTGGTATTCTTTTCTTTATTCAACTTCTAGGAATCGTTATATGGGAGTTTCCAGAATACATTTTTGAAACACTGTTTTGTTCTCTCACCTGTGCAAAACTTTCAGGCTTTCAATAGAACAAGGGAGTCTGTAGTGCCCTGAACGCTCAAAAAACTTACAGATGTATATTTAAAACAATGAATCCTAAACATAAGAAGACATGTTATCTTTTTTCCAATTAATTAAAAATTGACTTAAAGACGTTTCCCATCTGTTATTTTAAAATAGGCTTTTTTATTTTTAAAGACAACTAAAGTCTACTAAATTAATTGCCTATCAAAGTGATTTGGAAATATACACATTACCTGTCTCTGTAGTGAAGCAGCAGTGAAAGATTCATGCCCCTCAACAATTTTCATTAGCAAAGTTATCCACTGAGATGTACTAAGAGTGCTGCACATCTGAGGCATGAGTGCTATACTTCGAATGAATCCCAGCGTGCACCAACTCCTATGCTGTTCTTTATAAACTAATTTATTTGGCAAGGAAGCTAAAAACAAAAAGATATATACATATAACAGTTGACAGCTACGTATTTCTCTATATACTACATGGGGCTTTTTTTGACAAATCATATTCTTTACATGAACTATTAACTTTAATTTAGAGTCTGTAATTAATTTTATTAAATGTGTCATTAAAACAATTCTCAAACTTACACTGTTTCCTCATTTCAAAGTCATTAGCATTATTTCTAAAATTATTAAGTGGCTATGGAAATCAATATGATATCCAGTCATACTGTTCTCCTCAAAAAGACTGTTAAGAAAATGTATTGTCTAAGCCAACTATAAACATACACATCCCATGCATTTCTCCTGCTCTTACTGCTAAATGTTCTAAGAATGCTCGAGATCACTCACATTGCTTTTGCTAACAATTAAGATTTTTCAAAGCTCTGAAAATGCGTTTTCTAGCCTTTGGCCTTAAAGATTATAAGCTAGTAACAAAAGATTTACAAAGCTACAAGACAACGAAGCACAAAACAGAAGCACACAGTTGAGTCAGACTGTTTCTAAATAATATACCTGATTTATCTATTGTTCCACTCTCCACAAGCATACGGAGTAGACCACACAAAGTCCTAGTAGCATCACTTTGCATGACTTCAGCATGGACACCAGCAGAGAGACACAGTGTCTGCAACAGGTTCACCGTACTCGTAAGCATCATGGAAGTGGGGTGGAGATTCCTTTCAACTTGTTCTCCTTCTGAAGGAAGACACAAAAGGCAAAGGAACATATTGAGTTAATCTATTTCACAAAGAGTTCTGAAAGAAACACGATGCGAGGTGTTTGTTGTAAATATTTTCTCTAAGATTGTTTGACATTAAGAAGATTCCTTATTTCCAACTGGAAGAGCAAAATATAAACCAGATATTTTGTGAAGATATTTTTCAAGTTATTCTCTAGCAGTATACATCTTCAGAGAAATACCAAATGCAGTGCCAAGAACAGGGAAGCATTATGACTGGATGTATAATCAGGCCATATAAACAACACAATTTAGAATGGCATTAACATATGTTAAAATGTATACTTCCTGGTATCTGTAACTGAAACTATTTCAGTTGGATAATACTGTTTTCTTTGGCCCATGAATATGCAAAAAATGTGACACCATCCTTCGTATCCTCCTTTCTCAAGGTAAAGCTATCTTCAGAAAGATTCTGGTCAGGAACATACACCTATTAAACTAATCTTCTTCGATGGAGCATTTTCGCCTGTGAAAGAAGCTTTTTAATACTATGAACCACCAATTTTGGAATTCAGCTACAAACTGGCTTCCACTTCTATTAAAAAAAATTTGCTTTTTTACCAGAATCATCCTCAGTGTCTGAATCCTCTGTTGTGGGCTGTGTTGCTGGCGGTGGCTCAGCTAGTTTGAGATCATATTTTCCTTCCTTCCCCATTCTGTAAGAATTTGTACTTCCAGTGTCCCACTGCACTCTGATCCAGCCATCTTCTCCCAATTCTCCAATCACACGACCCAAACCTGGAGGGGGTCCATCCTGACAGAAGAAAGAGGCTCAAGTTACACGATGAAGAACACTAACTTCTATCCAAAGTTCATAGAATAATAATGCAATTGCTCTTTTGTGCTGCTAACTTAATGGTTAGGCAATAAACATTCAATAATGTTTCAAAATCCAGCATAAAGTTAGAAAGCATTTCACAATCTTCACATGAAATTACCCCAGTAAACTGCAGCATACTCATGTTTACATTTATTTTACTATGTCCTACATAAGTGCCATACACACCTAGTTGGACGTGTACAATATTGTAGCAAACATTCATTTCCTGTTAAATCATTAATTAGAACAGTTTCACTAAAAAAGAATTTTCATCTCCAAAAATAAAGTTTAACAAATAATTAATATATTTTATATTAATTCTCCAAGTCTTTGAAATTTAAAATTTCCTTTAAAGTTTGAACATAAAATTCACAGACAGTCCACTGAATAAAGACTTTAGATTTTAACACACCCAAACCCGTATGAAAAAAATTGTACCTGATCACCCCATTTCCAGTCTACCCCTCTCACCACTCTGGTACCAATTTTCATCATGGCTGCCAGCTCTGGTCCAGAAACAGGGAGTTGAACAGGTGTAGTTTCCTTTCTTGACTCTTCTAGGACTGTGGCAGAAGCTCCACGAGAAGAGGTAATCATGTCTTCTTCAATGTTGTCAGAACTAGGTCCTAAGAGAAAAAACATGACAAAAAAATTCAAAACCAGCTACAAATTTTTACACATACATTTGTCACACTTAAACTTTCAGGTACATAAGATTTGCAACATAAGAGCAATAACAAATAGGAAAGCTGACTTAACAGGTGACAGATGAGCTTGCAGGTAACTAGAATATAATGGTTTGGAACGCACATGGCTTTTAGTACTTGTTTGAACAAAATTAAGTGACAAATAATAAGGACATCACAATGACGAGTCCAGTGGATAGATGGTTCTAACAACAGAATGTTTTTGGAAAAACTTCTTATGAGCACTCCGGTTCAGTACCAGTTACGAGAACAAATATTTGCTAATACTTAAAAAACCAGGAAAGAAAAAGCAGGCCAACTTGAATCATGGCAAAAAACCACCACTAACAAAGGAAGCTTTGAGCAGGCTGAGAACAGTTTTAATAGCTACAACAAATGAAGGGGAGCAGGCACTTTTTAGTTTTTCCATTTTAATTTTATTTGTAACGTTTCCACCAAAAGTACATTATCGCTCCTAAATTCCAGCAAGGATGGCCAAAGCAAAGGCTTAGGAGAAAAATCCGAATGAATAAAGGCTATAGTCAAACTAACTTCTACCTCAATTGTGCTTTCATATGTGGTTTTTGTATCAGTGGTAAAGGTGAATAGCATTAAGTACTACCTTTAAGCAGTAAAGTCATTCTGGAGTTTGGGGACACCAACAGGTAAAACATACAGGACATTTATAAAACGTGCTTTCTTTGAAACAAGAACCCAGAAGATGTCGTACCTATCAGCCGCAGGGTTGTTTGCGTCAATGCCAGCATACCAGAATTAAGGAGGAGGCTCAAGGTATTAGCACCGTGTTGCAGCGTCAGCATGTTGAGCATGACCAACAGAAAACGCGCTTGTGGAATAGTCCCAAGACTTGGTCCTGCTGGATTCTCATTAGTAATTGTTTGTAGAGGAACAGGCTGCACACCTAATTCAAAAGAAATATGAATAGCAATGTCAGCTGACATTTGGGAGCTACAACAAAACAGGTTATAGATTTGTTTGATGGCTTAAAATATTTTTTTACTCCCTGCTTGGCTTTAAGAACTTACACACTGAAGTTCCAAGAAACTTTTTATAATTTAGATTTTAATGGTAAAATGTTACTAATGAGTAATCAATCACCTGCTGCTGGGCTACCAGCAACATTCTCTTACAGACCGAAAAGTGAGTTAAGGGAGAACAGGAGGGGAGTGGGATGAGTGGATGGACAGAAAGTCAAAGTGTTTCGCAGCACAAACCAAGGGAACTGATTTTAGGATATCAATTACTGTAAACTTTAAAAAAAAAAAAAAAAAAATCAATATTAATTTAAAACGGTTTTCCCCCAAGCTAACAACAACAAAATAAGATTCACCTAGTTCTTTAAATTTTGCATTAGCATCCAGCAAGATGTTCCGGACATTCTGAATAGCCCACGCATACAACTTTCCAAAAGTTACTTCTAGCAGCATTCTGTTAAACGGTGGGATCAGATCAACATCCTTCAAGCAGTCAGTAAGAGGTTCCCTTTGCAGAAAAACAACAACAAAAATAAGTTGCTTTTTTTTTTCCTTAGTGAAGAATTGTGAAAGCAATAACAACAAAAAGTTTTACCCTATATTGGCTCCTTCTGGAATAAGCCTCTGCCATCCACAGAACATAGCATACTGCACAGATGGGAGCAAAAAATTTTTTGCTGCCAATTTCAGAATAGTATCTATTCCTTCCAGACGAACTTCTGCTCTTTCCAACTACAAAAGAGAAAAAAAACTTGTCATACTTCTGTAAACTGCTAATACGTGCAAGCCCACTTTCATCTATTTTACCTGTTTTAATAAACATTTTCTCATTTTTTCTACATCCACTGGCTCCTCTTTAAGTGCAAATTCAACAATGGTGTTAAGGAGGGCAGACTGTGGATACAAGCCTTGGACATTTTGCTTCAGCCATTTGTACTTATGGACACCTGTAACTGTACTCAAAAGTGGCTGCCACTTATCCTGAAAAACAGGAAGGTAGCATGTTAAAGCAGATTTTAAATTACTGAAAATGTAAGTTATTTCATGTAAAACCATGTCCAAATATAAAATACTGGAGGGGGGGGGGAGGGAAGGGAACTTCTTCAATGCCAAGAGCGAGCTTAGTATTATTTGTAATTCATTATCTTGTTTAAAATTGCTCCATAAAACTTCAAATGTATTAATATTCAAAAAAGAGGAAGTAACCCATCACAACCTTTTATTTTGAAATTAAGCTTTATATGATCATTAGTAGTCTAAAAACTAGAGAAGGTACCTTTACATATTCTAAATATGCAGTACACAAGCTAATTTTTTAAGAATTAATTCATGTTTCACTAAAACCATGTGCCATATGTGTATCCCAAAATCCCTTTATCAGAATATTAAATGCCAACTTATAGCAATCATGCTTTAGGTAATATTTTTTCCTTTTGTTATTTTTATTCACAAGGTTGATTCAAAATCTGATAGCCTACCTTGGGTGATTTAATTGGTATGGGCCTTTTCTCTATAGGTACAGGACTGTGAGGTACCACACAGGATTCTTCTAAATCACTCTCTTCATTTCCAAGTTTGGATTCTTCCACATCAGCAGATTCAGATTTTTTTGGCACTAGAAATTAAAAAAAAATATATAGATTTTCTCATGTAACCTGTAATATTTTACAGTGTCACGTTTTAGTTTTGCACAACAACCTAAGCATACAGAATGCTTAAGACCTGCCTATAATACAATGGAAACGTACCCTTGGTGAACTCTATGTCCAACTATTGTCAACTCTGCTTTAGTAATATCTGCAATATGCTTTTATCTTTAAAGACCAGCTTCAAAAGCACTTGAGTGTTTGTTTACCAGATTAATTTATTTCCAGTTAAACAGTTCTTTGACTACACTGCTTTCATAAAACATGATTTTTAGGAACATGCCACTTCTAGTTAAACTCTACTAAAACCAATTCAGAGGGACTAATATTGATCAATCAGTTTTAATATGCTGGAACAGAAAGAAGCATGCCTCACCTAACCTTGACTCTTGTCTGCCTGTTTTTGCTGTAGGAACTGACGTGTAAGCATTGATTTAGAAAACTTCAGGAAAATGCAGCAGAAAGCAAAAAGCTTTGATGCTTTAGCTATCAAGACTCTCAAATATAGAGTAACACACCTTGGAATTAGATTGATTTTCACAGTTTCAAAGAAAATACAACATTAACATTGCCTTACCTCTTTTTTTCCTTTTTTCTCTAATTATTTTCTGAGCTACCCTCCGCCATCGGGGCAAGGAACTAAGAAGTTTAAATTTAGACATTATAGAGAGATCATTGCAAACTGCAGGACGTAGTTCATTGAATAAGAATCTCAAACGTTCAATGACAGGAGCACAAACTTCCTTGTAAGAACGTCCTTGTTCTTGATGGGTCTAGAAAAGCCATTGAAATATTAGGTTATTGTTTAATATACAATAAAATGAACAACATATAACTTTTTAATAAAACACTTCAAATGAAAAATAATCTAAACTTCAGCAGGTAAGAGGCTTACCTTAATCAGTGAGCATTTTGCTTGGTAGACAACACGACACACATCCACTACAGATTTTGGTAAGGTTTTGTGCTTTACCTGGTCAACTCCAAGGGTACCAGGATGAACAAGAGACAGTGCTACGTGACCTTAATGGGAAAAGACAATCTCTGAATATGCATTTCCAAATCATCCATAACAGAGTTTAAACTGGTCCAAAACGTATTCTGGGACAGCTATACCACAAGTCTACCTACCCAAATCTTCGTGCTTCAGAAGACAACATAACAACAAACGTCCTACTTCTTCCACAGGATGCTCAGGAGGGAATGTGATTGGTGTTGTTAAGTGACACTGTTTACAGTATCTCTCTATTTGACACAAGAAGTCCTACAAAAACACACAACAGCCTCTATTTAACTTTGTTTTTAAATACAGTGAAAGGAACCAACACACTGCAGCCAGCATTTAAATAACACTGAGTAACCTCCACAATCTGAACTAACATTCAGAAGTGACATACAACACACAATATGCACTATTTAATATGCAGTAATTATAACCTAATGCTACAAAGAATACCCTGTATCATTCTTCTTGTATAAGATCAATGTTGCTCAAGGAACAAAGCTTCTACTGCTTTTATCTCTTTCTGAGATAGCCACATCACCTAACACTATTTTTGTCTTCTCCTGACTCATCATTATAGCTATTCTAGCCTCCCAAGCATTTATTTGGGGTTTTTTGATAAAGAGACTGAACTCGAAAGGGTTAGAAAAACTGAAAGTATCACCGAAGACAGTAATCAATGTAAATCTTAGGGGGTTTCATAACATCCACAATTCCAATGAGGTGAAACCTGAACCCCATGGCACAAAGGGACTTTAAGACAAAGGTGTATATGCACCTGACACAACACACATCTGCTTTGAGAAAGAAAACTCCATCTTAGTTCAACTGGAGGTGAGCAGAGTTGGTCAATATTACTAAAACTTGGCATGAAAAGTAATGCCTAATTAATTTTTTGGGGTAAGAATACATGTAAATTTTTTAGTCCTCCCACTCAAAAATTCAAAAGAAGAAACCACATGACATTAAGTGAAACATGCAAATTTTATCCATTAGTAGTATTCAACCACTCCTTCACAAAAAGTAAGTCTGAAATAAGTTTTTACAATTGTTTTGCTATACCTTCTGGAGGATTTTCACCCACAAAATTGTTTCAAGCCACCACTGTCTCCCTTCAGCAACATTTTTTGTGAAGAGAACTACTGAGGGCTTACCTTCACAGTGTGATCCTGAATATTATTATCTGCAATAGCTTGGAGAAAAGGTTGTGAATGGTCACTCAAAGTTAATCGATGTGTGTATAGTTTTGCTTTATTTGGGGTAGTGTTACCAGGTGAACTGCAATGGTCTTCATCTTTTTCCTCATTGTAACTGTAATGAATCTGACTAGTTTGCAAGCCTCCAGAAAAGATAGATGACTTCAACCATTCTAAAAGAAAGAAAGGAAAATGCAAATGTATATTCTGATGAAAGATTAAGCTACCAAGACTCAACAATTCCCTCAAATACAATGCACACACAGCTCAAAAGAGCAAGTTTAGCAGCTCTTCCATTTGCCGAAACTTTTTCACAGAAAAAATGGGGGTTGCAACTAAGGAACAATTAAGCAACAGGACAGCCACTGTTTATAGATAACAGGGCCTTAGCCAGTTTTCTATGATTAATATCAAATTATACCCTCTATTCACCAAATTAAGATACCCAACAAGACAGAATCCAATACCAGATGCTTCAGGCACTCTTAAATGAACACAAATTAGTGAGGTCGCTAACACAGAGTCCCCTTTCTCTTCCAACATTCTCTCTATCCTGTATATTGCAAAATTCTGGATATTTAACTGTTCAAAATTATCTAATCCTCATTTAAATCTTGCTATATTATTGGACCTCAATGAGTATGTTAATTAAGAATAAAGAACTTCTTCAGAAGACAGCATAACTAAAGAGGTACTAGATTTCCAGCTGATTTATTGGGCCTGTGTCTTTTTCTTGCATGCTTTGACATGCAAGTATTTATCACTTATTTAAGGTCAAAATAAAGTTCTGCTTACTGGCACATTCAACTTCCAGAGGAGACAGTGGTGTGCTCATTGCCAGGTAGGAAGCATGCAGTCCAAGGAGAAGACCCAAATTCCTTTCTGTGTCTATTAGAGGTGATGACAAAGTACTCAGATCTGGTGTTGTAATCACTTCCTGGTCAGGCTGATTAAAAGAAATAGGAGTTGGAAGCTAGAACTGAGCTCCAACAAGAATTTTGAAAGCAAAGCAATATTTTACTTTAGAAAACGTGTATCCATTAATATATAACATTTTTACCTCCATATATTGGCCAACACAAAAGGCATGCATCGACTCCCGCGTGTCCTCAAATTGCAAAGCAGCTTCCAAAGCAACAACTGGGTCCTCACCTGCAAACTGAGCTAATGAAAGAATGGAGGTAGTCAGTATAATATCTAAAAACTTGTTTATGCCATCTCATTTTGAAATAGAAGTAATTTGTGTCTTTAATTCAGACTCTGATTCTCACCAAGTATGCTACTGCCACTTAAAGACTGGGTCTGGAAGTCCTTTATATCATACACTTTCCCATCAATCACTGTCCAAAATCCTCCATCTTTGTTGTGGTTCTCTAAATCAGCTTTACGTATAAGTGTCACCTCCTCATTATTTCTGCAACTCTGGCCAGTAAAAAATGAACCTACAGGTATAAAACAGAATAGAGAATTTATCAAAAGAAAAACAGAAAGCAAAGTTCTTTCTGAACAGTCTTTTAACAGTTGCCTAATCAAATTCTTCACCTGTATTAAAAGACTGCTTGTCTTTCAATATGATTCAAAGTCAAAATAGCTATTAATATGTTCCTGTCTACACAGCATGCAATTAAATTGCGTGTATGCTGCGTTCTTTTATGCACTGATCTCCAATGTCACACTATCAAAGACATAGCATTTCCCAACTATACAGCTGCTTTGTTTGAAGGTGGAGCAAAACAACTGGTGTTCCGGCAAATCACTGCTCTAGTCTGTTCTCCCTCAAAATTACTTCAGTTTTATTACATGCTTGCTTGCAAGACATGGGCTGTATATTTAATTTCAGTCTAAATCCATATTTTTTTAAATAAAAGAAGGAAGGTTACATACACGTTTGAAGTCTTCCAATTTATATATCAGTAAACTACTTCAAACTAAAGGTAATTTCATCCAGGCAAGAAACATCAGACTGATGTTTGCACACATATGCTTTCACCTCAGTTTGCTCTATTAGACCAGTAACTCAATTTTCACATAGTTTTTGCTCTTCCCAACACGCTACTGTCTAGCAGTGGTACCCTCAGGTCTCTTGGGTCATGTCGACCCTGTTTCTTTCCTCCCTCTACCAGTAAAATGCTCACAGTCAGAAATGCACATTTTCTGCTTCTCTTTTCACTCCAGATACAGCCCATATTATAAATTGCCTAGGAAAAAAAAACCCACTTATTTCAAAGCTGTCACATTACTCTCCCTTTATGTTAAAGATAGAATTTAGTAACAAAATGTGTAGATGTACTACTCGTTTTCACTGCAACTTTTCACATTCAAAAATGTGATGGGAACTACTTCTTTAAAAGTTGCATTTGTACTCTGTTTAATCCTACTTCTATACATAACTTGAGAATTTATTGACAGAAATAAAACTGCCATATGACTGCCATATGAATTGGTTAACAAAAATTTGTACTCTGCAGTAGAATTCCCTTCCTGACAGTAGTTCATGAATAGGCACCATTTTTATATAGCTACTTCATGAGAAGATAAATAAATAGTCTAGACGCTACTAGTACATACCCATTATTCCTGGCCATGCTAAATCCTCATTGTCATCCCTTTCCTTTCCAGGGGCTAAATGGTTAAATCTGTCTAGATGTTCTAGCAAGCCAGCCAACAGAGGGATAGCACCAGCTTCCTGCATTAATCCAGCATTTTTACTGAGGAGTAGCACTACAGAAACTACCAATTCTGGAAGAAGAATGCCTAAAAGACAGAAAACACAGAAGACATTCAGATTTCGTTCAAGACCCACATTTATAGCATCACGGAAATAAATCACCAAGCAATACATCCTGCCTTCTATTACTGCTTTAGTACAAAGATCTTGCCTTCCCCATCAAGATTTTCCCTCTTCCTCTTCCATCAATCAAAACATTAAATTTACTACTTTTTAAGTCATTTAAAACTTTCAAGAACATGTACCATATAACTTTATAATTTTGTGGAAGAAGAGGAAAGGACAGCAGCAAAGAAAAATATACCTGTTAAATCTCCATCCACGACACGAGATACTTCTGCAAAATGCCTATGACTGGTAGAAGCAATGCTGGTTGCCACAGGAAGTATATCACTAATGTGTGTGCACAGAAGAGCAGTGTATTTCTTCAGTAAAGAGCCAACACCTAAGAGGTCAGGACCTGTATAAAAAAGAGAAAGAGCACAGAAAACCATCACATAGTCACATTTAAGAAATAGATTTCAAAAGCTGCCCAACTCTTCTGAAATGCAGCCACTCAGTATTAGCATTGAATTAAGAAACCACATCGTTTTAAAAGTTTACAAGAAATTTATAATCTAGATCCTGCTGCCTTCCAAAAAGAAATTTTCCTTTACAGAAAACAATTTAAAGAAACTACTTTCAAACACTTTTCAGACAGACTCAGCAAACAGGCTTATAGATGAGACATGAAGATAAATTAAAATAAGAAACCGCTATCCTGTAAAGGACATTATTACAGAAATGCTGGGGAGGGGGGGGAATGTCTTATTTTTTTTACAATAACTTACTGTATGTATTAGGGACCTGCCCAACACAATCTCCTGGGTAAAGTTTACTAACAAGTAGACGCTGAAAACGGAGCAACAGGTCCAGAGAAGCAGATCTCTCTTTGCTACAATGTTCGTGGTCCATGCAGGAAGAAATGCGACGAGCAACATCTTTTAGTTTGGCTATTGTCTGTGAAGCGATGTTCCTAATTGGGATAAAAGTGTGTAAAGTACTTAAAGGGTGCTGATAGTGAAGATAGTCCACAGAAACACAGGTTAAGCTTTTGCTAGAATTTCACACAAATATATGACACCTATGCAAAGTTTTTTTTTAGGATGTTCCCTTGTTTGCAACATAATACCCAAAGTCAATGGCTTTTGTGGAGGCACTTTAATGGGTTTCGTAAAATACATCAATTTCGTATTCTTTGCCATCACTCCCTACAAAAAACATAATCTGACAATTTTCACTGAAAGGCTGCAGTGAAAGTCATGATGCTATGTAGTTCAAAAGAGTCTCATTACTGATAAAATTACACAGTTACTATCACAATTAAGTGAAAAGGCACAATAAATTTCTTAGTAATCTCATAATTACTTCCTGCTACATATGCTACATATTAAACACTGCTGCAGCCAATATAAAGAAGCTTTGTTTTCAGCACTCTATTTGTCATTCATTCACAATTCTTTTTCAGTGGCAAGAATTTAAAATTCAGGTTTCTTTCCCTCTTATAGCCCCAGCTACAGTCTCCTTGAGGCAAAACGTTCAGTTCTGAATAAATTTGTGCCAGTTCTCATACTTTGTAAAGACAGGCTTTTGAACATTTGTCCTGTATGTTACACAGACTTCCAGAGTACAGAAGTATCAAAATCCACAACAGCAACACAGTAAGTCTTTCTAAAATCATGTAATTAAGTACAGAATTTTGCTCTTTCACAAACAAAATAGCAAAACTATAGACAAGCTCGGATAACGTTCAATATTTTGATTTCTGAGGAGCTAAAATGCTAGCAGGAAGCTATTTACTTACTAATCAAAATTAGTCATCCTTTAGTTGACTAGTTCCTAAAACATCTAAACAGATCTTCTGTACAAAAATAAAAGATAAATTCCAAACAATTACCTCAGTAACTGCTGAATTAACTGAACTAATGGTAAACTTTGTTTTCCTGCAGATTCATAGATTCCAGTATTAATAAGGTCTTTGTCCAATGGTGTCCTGCTCCTATGAAGCGTTGATGCATTCGCTTCTTGTTCATCAATTTCTTTTTCTTTCTGTGCTTCTTTCTTTGCTTCAATATCCTAAAAAGTAAATGAAATTAAAGAAAATGTACAAACTTCCACTGTGATTATGAAACACTTTACTAACAAGGATTCATAATAAGATCAAGTTACTTTCACCTATGCCAGAAATGAAGCAATTCCTACCAGGCAAATGTGTATTGTATATTCTGTAACAACAGAAGTAAAAAAAAAAAGTAAAATGGGTGGGGAGGTTGTGAAGTTAAACAAGAGCAGACAAACTCCAAATTCAATTTCCACCAAACCAAGTTAACAATTGATTTCTGCTCCATGTATGTTTACACCTACCAGTAACTAATAACTGAAGGCATGTATTTATATGTTATTTATGAAAGTAACAAATCCAGTCCATTGGAGAAGAACCTGGGTTAGATTTCCTACTGAGCTACAGTCACACAGAACTCTATGGAAACAAATTCACCCAGGTTTTAGACAATGTAAATTAACCTGTGCAGTGTTGCATGCTGCTACCTAGACCCCTTTCAGCACACAACTGAAATTGGCTCAGGCATCTCCGACCTATGCTATAACATAAACGTGCCCTAGAAGACTTGGGTAAGAAACAAGAGGTCCTGCATGTCTTTAAATACGACAGAGAATGCTAGTGTTAGACTATGCATTAAAGCAAAACTTAGTATACACATTCCTCTGCAACATAAACCTCCCCATTTACCAGTAGTGGAGAGAAACCAAGAAGAAAATATACTAGGAAGGATTCAACAAATGAAGAGGCAAGGGAAAAGCACATTTTTGTTTTCACATCCATACGTAAATACAGGAACTTAAAGCAGTCTGTGCAGAGGATGTAACCTCTGAGAGACTAATGGACTAGATAGTATATACAGAATGCTTCTTTCAATGCAATGTAGTCAGCATCTCTAGAACATTTGAACCAGTCTGAAACAGAACATAGGGAAATCTGGGATGCTGCAAAGAATTCATTCATCCTGAATTCGTAAGAAACAAGGCTGAAATTTCTGCTGGAGAGACACGGGTGACATCAAAGAAGTGAAGAATTCAAGAATCCCACAAGAAAGCGCTTTCTAAAGCTATGGACTATTACAGATCTTTACAAAAAAAAAAAAATTGTTACCATTGTTAAAATCATCACTCTAGGCTATGAAAAGAAACAGTCTACTAAAAAGGAGAATATGATTCATGCTTCCATACAAACACACTGGCTCAAGTTTCAGGTCAAAAGAGCACACCACCAACCCACGAACTTCAGAGGACACTTGATACACCTTATTCTGTTTATACAGAACTGCAAAGCTGCTGAAACATACCTGAATTTCTGCAGTAATAGCAGCATTTAGTGCAGACTCTAAGCCTCCATCAGCCATCAAGCTGCCCACCAAGAGGTCAATCATAAATCTACGGCCTGGACTTACGTTCATTTCATTTCCTGAAACTAAGAATGGGAGAAGCTGTTAATAAACTAGAAATGCGAGCACGAAACAAAGAGTGTTTAAATCTTAGGACCAACCTGCACTGGGTAAGAGCGCCGAGAGAGCCCTAGCCCGCTCTTCTGCTGTCGGCAGTAGCACGGACCATCCACTCTGCAGCACTGCTTGAGCGGCGGATTGCACAGTATTGAGAACACCAGCATTGCTTGCCAACGTTACCACTGTTTGCTTCAGGCTATTGAGCAGTATGCTGCCTAAACCTAAGCCAAGGCATTCTGGATCCACCTGATGACTAATGGCTGCATGAAGCTGAAAAAAAGAAAGGTTAAAAAAAAAAAAAAAGGCAAATTTTAATTAAGAAGAGATACGAACTAGAAAAAAAAAATTAAATTCTGGATCAATTGAGTAACTTCATTGACCAAGATATAAAATTTCATCAGTAAAATTGTAAAATTAAAGGGAAATACTGTCTCGTTCATATACCTACTGAATTTGAGCTAATACTCAAAGATTATGAACTGTATTTAACTATATCCCCTAAAACTCTGAAATATAGCCTAAACAATAACCTAAACTATTTCTACTTTGCTACAGCATGGTAGGAAAAGTAGCACATCTTCAGTGACTTCAGCAGCTCTGTGGAAAAAGACCTGGGAGTCCTGGTGGACAACAGAACGACCATGAGCCAGCAATGTGCCCTTGTGGCCAAGAAGGCAAATAGCATCCTGGGGTGCATCAAGAAGAATGTGGCCAGCAGGTCAAGGGAGGTTATCCCCCGCTCCACTCTGCCCTGGTGAGGCCCCATCTGGAGTACCATGTCCAGTTCTGGGCTCCCCAGTTCAAGGAGGATAGGCAACTAGGGGCCTAGAACATCTCTCTTACAAGGAAAGGATGATGGACTTGGTTCTTTTTAGTATGGAGAAGAGAAAACTGAGGGGGTATCTGATCAATGCCTATAAATACTTAAAGGGTGGGTGTCAAGAGGATGGGGCCAGTCTTTTCCAGTGGTGCCCAGCAACAGGACAAGAGGTAACAGGCACAAACTTGAACACAGAAGTTCCATCTAAACATGAGGAGGAACTTCTTTACTTTAAGGGTGGCAGAGCACTGGATCAGGCTGCCCAGAGAGGTGGTAGTCTCCATCTCTGGAGACATTCCAAACCTGTCTGGATACATTCCTGTGCAGCTTGCTCTAGGTGGACCTGCTCTGGCAGAGGGGTTGGACTAGATGATCTCCAGAGGTCCCTTCCAACCTCTATCATTCTGTGATTCTGTGACTGCCAGACACCTTCTAAAGAGGACATTCACTCTTAAAAATGTTATTTAAAATTCTTAGAAATGCTCAAAACCCCTGAGTGTATGGGCTTTAGTGAGTATACAAGGCTTAATCCATTTATGTTTTATTTTTATAGTTCATTTTTAATGAGATCCAAAAGCTGTTGAGAAGAAAAAAAAACAACCACTAGGTGCCAAATTTCAAATAGTAGAAAGTGACGTACTTATTTCACTTTTTAAATCAACAGAAATGTTTGAAAGCGCATTAAGTCTGCTATTTTCATCCAAGCAATTTAGTTCAATGACTGCTCAATGTGTAAGAAACTGAAGGTACCTGAAGCCTGAGAAGGTTTAATGTTGCCACAGCCATACACTCCTTTTCCTGAGGAGGGGGCCAGTCAGAGGAGCCATCCATTCCCTCTGTCACTTGTCTTAGTAGAAGATCTAGCTGCTCAAATGTCATGGGGCAAACATCCACCACAAAAGGCACTCGCAAGCCTATTGACCACTCGGAACACGATGACCAAGCAAAACTCTATAAATGTAAACAATATACAAAGTTCAACAGTTATTTCCCAAATATAAGATGACACTGATTAGAGCTAGGAGTATAAAGCTAACATCTGCCTTCAAACAGTATTATAAGATGCAGAAATAATATCAGCATTTCTGTTGAAGAAAACCCTCCACTTTCATCCTTCTAAACACACATAAAACCCTACCAATCCCAGAAAAGAATTATCTTATTACATTTTTCAAAGTGCTGTTATGCCAGTTCATATAACTCATTATCTTTACTGCAGGAAACATTCTGCTTGACAACTCTTTAATTGCTGTACCAGACAAAAACCAAAATGGGTAAATAGCTGCTACTCAGAATACTCAACAGAGGAAAAGCTAGTCATTCCTTTTTGGCAGAGGAACTCCACAAGATTTGTTTTTTCCAAGCCTTCATTTATTCAGAATAAAAAACAAGAACAAGAAAAGTCATGCAAGCACAAAAAGAGGGACTGGGATTAGTGTACAGAACTAGTCTCACAGAGAGACAAACTGCAATTAACAATTAAAAAATAAAACTTACCTGAGCAGGCCCACAAGCAATTCCAATGATATGCTTTGTGTCTAATCCTGGGAGAGCTGCGGGCTCTGGTTTGGTGATCCGCAACGTATCAAAATGTTGACACTGATCATTGCTTCCCCAGCTGTGCACTTCACTGTCTTCAGTCAGTGCTAAACAATGGGTAGATCCAGCTGCCACATCTATCACTTTTTTTCCTGATAGAAGATTCAAGTATTGAAAATATAACTTAAAGATTACAATCATTAACAGAAAAGTACCAGAGGTAAGGAAAACAACCATACTTAACTATGATCATGTTATGGATGTCAAGAGTCTCACCTTTGCCTTAGTAGTGGATTGGAAGAGTACAGCAAAAGAAAAATCAAGGAAATATTTAAAGATTCTTAAGAGGCAGCTTAAGTACAAAAGTTACAAGTTTAAAAAAAAAAAAAAAATCTTCTGCTTTGTGTCCCTTCTACTCAGGTACCTCTCCTGAAAAGGTTTATTAAAAGATCTCCCCATCTATGAACACAGACTGTAAAGTTATATTGTAGTTACTAGTTCAGAAGTTACATTCAATTATATCATTCATCACATATGAACAACAATTTTAGGAAAGATGGGGCAATAAAAGAGGTTTCTTCCTCATCCTCTCCTACAGAGCCTCAGGTTTCTCAAAAACAAAAGAAATAATCTTCACTCTGTTACAAACTAGTGAAAAATACTGGCACAAACACAATTTCAATGACATTAGTAGTTGTCTGTGCAACTGTCTGTGATTTCCATGTATTCCACTCCTTTATCTAAGCATATATATATATTATATATCTTTATTTGCATGACAATGCAAAAATACATGTTTTAAATAAGCATTTTGCTGAACCTAATAAAAGAAAAGCATTAAGAATAAAGAGAACACAAGACAAGTAGCATTTAAAGAATTCGTAACATAGCAGCTCTAAGTCTGCTAAAATTCTAAAGGTATAAATGCAGAAGTGATGGGCAAGGTGCAGTATTACCTTTTTCAATGCAACCAGCATAAAATATGACAAGAGTACATGGTACTTGTTGAGATCTCTAGTGTATGGTAAAAGGTTCCAACAACAGCAAAAAAACTCTGGAATATTTCCAGCTCCAATAATTACCTTTCAAGCCTTCCAGCAGCTTGGGATATCGAACATGCTCTTCTGTTCCATGCCCAAGTCTCTGATTGTCACCTTTTCCCCAGGTGTAGACCTGGCCATCTTTGGTTAAAGCAATAGAAAACTGACTCCCACAGCGTACTTTCACAATGTCCAGATCTTGAAGTTTTTCTATCAGCTTGGGAGTCTTGCAACCATCACTGCCTCCCCTTCCCAGTTTTCCATAATCTCCATCACCCCAAGACCACACCTGGCCTTTAAATTAAGAGAAAGAAAACAAAAAATATTCCATTGCTTTTTCATGTAATGAAGTTACCTTGTTTGAAAAGCAAGTTCTTAAAAATCTGAGATTCTATAATAAGCACAATTTCCTAATTTTAATTTAAGAATAGAAGTTATGAATTATATAATTTCTAATAGTCCATGATAGTAAGAAGGAAGAGAAAGATTTGAGAAGTTTCAATGCTGCTAAACTTAAACATAAAAAGTGTAATGCATAATATGCACTGAAAATTAATCAGTGTACAGAAAGTCCTTAAAAACATATGAAGCATAGGATCTACTTCAAATCAAGCCCGTAGTAAGATCTCTAGTTGAAAACTGCCTTCTTCTATAATAAGGTATTATTTATAAAACATCCTAAATTTCATTCCACATCAAATGGCCAAATTGTCAGTGAAACCTGTTATCTTAATTTTCAGTCCTCATCATTCAACCATTTCACAAAATGAAATTAAAAGTGCTATTGTCTATCAACTTCTTTTGAAATACACTATATCTAAGCCCTAATACAGGAACTTAGAAATAGTCAAGTCATTCTGCATCAAATAAAATTATAGTTCAAGAATGGTAAACCCATACATGCCCCAAAAAAATGTCTTGTTTTACACACTGATGTATTTGTGTTCCCTACTTGCATAAGCTAGTCTGTAAGGTACTCTCATAAGTAATGGAAGCACGCAAGGAGGAGACCAAGAGGAAAAAAAAATTCAATTGAGGTTTCCATTTCCTGGATGAGCAAACCTTTCAGCTATTAAATGCTGCACATCACCATAACCAGCTACATTTGAAAAGAACAGCTAGCTTCCAAGAGCTATCTGCTTCCTAAGGGATGACTCTGAGGTTTAACTTCACACAGTGAAATTCAGGTTTTGAATCTGTCTCACCCTAGGCACCTAGCTCAGGGATGCTGGGAAGCAAAATTCCAATACAACCTCTCTTAGGCAGTTCCCACAGGTTAACAAAGACAACTCTCCTACTCAAAATTCTGACTGTTGTGTCAACATGAGCTATTTGCATTTATATAATAATGCATAGAATTTAGACGCGTATGTATATATATGTAGCATTTTGTGTGCGTATTATCTATATTTTAAATACCCATGTAAATGTACAACATAAATGGAAATATATATTTGCATATTCATAATGAATATATTATGTATCTACGCATGGCAATATATCTGTACACGTTACACAAGAACATATAAATGCACATATATATTTCCCCAAAAGGAATTTCAGCTTCAAATTCTTACAGAATTCAAGCCACTAGAAATAAGCATAATGTCTGCAGCATTAATATTTTCAGAATGAGAGGGAGAAAAGGTAAGCTTACTCAAAAGTGTTAAGTTATACTTGGCTACTAACCATTTTCAGTAACTGCAAGAGTCTGAGCATCTCCACTTCCACAGGCCACATCAATAACTTTGAGTCCTTTCAGCCCCGTGACCAGCATTGGGATGGTCTGATCTTCACTAGAGCCTTCAAAACAAAGTAGTTCTGTGAGAAGCAAATCCACGAAGGTCTGGTCGGTTCTTTTCTTTGGTTTGGGTTTTTTTTGCTTGCTTTTGGGTGTCTTGTGTGGGGGTGGAGGGCTGTTGGTTTGGGTTTGTTTTCAGATTTGAGCATCATGACTAAGCTCCCATATGGTTTCTTAGGTATGTAGCATGGACTTAACCCATGAGATAGTCTTTACTTCACAAGGAAGAGAGCATTGTAGATTTTTTCTTCTCCATCCAAGTGCTCATTTTCACAGAACTCATAGAAATTTAGCGGTTTTAAGAACAATTCCTCCCATAATTACTTCAATTCGTGTGAAACCACATAATCAGCTTTAGGCAAGTTGGATAAAAGATCATCTGAGATGGGCACTAAACAATTCTTTGACAAACAAAACTCTATCTTAGTTTAAGATATCAAGTAACATACCATGACCAAGCCTGCCATAGTTTCCTCGTCCCCATGTATATAGCTCTCCTTCAGCAGTAATGGCTGCACTATAGGTGCTTCCACATGCAATGTGAACAACGTGTTTCCCAGCTTGCTTTCCAGATAAAGCAGATATCATCTTCGGTTCCTCCAGAGGGCTATTTAAAGAGAAGGTGACATATTTCACAAAAGGTGATGAATAGATAATAAAAGATGGGACATACTTGTTAGAAAACAATTGCTGCAATTTTACCTGCAAACATTATTAGTAGTCTGAAGTATCAAAATATAAATAGAGCTATAAGCCAAAAATTTAATTCATATCATTCAATGTCATACAAACCACTGAAATAATGTCTTTGATTTTTATTTCCAGTTAAATTAATGCAGCATTTTTTAAAATATCTGTCTACTATAAAAATACCATCTTTAATCTTATATCTAACCAATTAATTTAATGACACTGCTAACACTTGTGTATTCACTCCCTTGCTTTACAGGGAATTCAGCACTGGGGGAAGACACTTAAAGTCTCTAAAATATATTGATGTATACCCTCTACAGAATAGCCCTGTAGAAGACTGCTCCTATGCAAAAGCACGACGTTTAAAAAAGGGGGAAGAAAAGGAATGATATATGCAACATGACTGCATAGAAAATGATGACTCTACTCCGACATCTGAGTCAATGGTCCTAGATAAATGCATTGTGGATTCATAAAACCATGAATAAAAAGCCTAGTAACAGTGCAACCACTGCTATACATTCTAGGTACAAGTATTTCAGAAAATAGCATTAATACAGAACTGGGAATATTAAAGGCAAAGAAAACATGCAGGGAGAACGCAATTTCTATTCAATAACACAGATGGATATCAAATGCTGAATGTGCTTGTATACACAACTAAACTTTTTTTACTATAAATTCAGAACACTGGCAAATAAATGTCATTATTTTTACATACACTGTATCTCCATGGCCTAGTCTTCCACCATCTCCACAACCCCAAGAGAAAACTTCACCATTTGCTGACAAAGCAAGATAGTGATGCCCATCTGAATGTGCTGCTATCTTCACAATATTTCTGGAAGCTAGACTCTGCACCAGCTGTGGTCCCTGTAAACCAAACAAAAGCAATACACTTACAAAAGCTGCTTCCATTTTCCATATGTAAGGTTATTCTGTATACAGAATAACTAGGTAGAGTTTTCCTAAGGCTTCATCAAAACTGTGCACTCAAATTAATGAAGTAGAGGTATAAAGGAAAAAAGTGTCAAATCTACTCTTCAAGTCTGACAAAAACAATGCTCTGAAGTTATTTTGTTCCCCTCCTTATGAGGTCTTCAGTATATATGAAAATGATGTTAACCTTATAGACAATCGTAATGACAAACGTTTCTGGTACAGTGTAGTTTTGTTTGAGAAACTACAGAGTTTGGATGCAGTGTTACGTCACTGAAGTAAAATCCATTTTGTATCTGTCAATTTCTACAGTTTTTATTAAGGCCAGCATACCAACAAAAGCAATTATCGCTGTGTTTATATAACCTCTAGCCTGATAAAAATTACAGAAACCAGATGCATTTCATCAAATCAATACAAGGTATCAAAACCACTTTTTCTGAAAGTTCAAAACCAACAACACAGAAGCTCACAACATTCAGTATGTCTCCATCTACTCTTCCAAAGGACTGTGAGTAGTGCAAGTTGCAGACAAACTATGAAGTAACACAGAAGAGAACACATTTTTTAAAACATGTAAAAAAACTCACCAGAGTATCACTATTGTACGCTTGTGTATAAACTCGTCCGTTCCTAGATAGTATTAGAAAACGTTTCTCTGCACAGGCAACCTGTACAACGCCAAGACTGGCAAGTCCTTCACATTGAACTGGACCACTCACATTAGCATAGTATTTCCAACCTATTAAACCCCAAGCAATGACCTCTTGCAGAGATCCCTAGAAAATAAGAAATTCTGTAAGTACTAATTTTGAAATATGGAACTCAGTAACATGCATGGAGCAGATTTTTTCTTAAACCTTTATATGCCAAATATACTCAAATCTGGGACAGTCACCACTGCCAGCAGTCAATAAACCTTACTTACTAAAAGATATCAAAAATAAAGACTTGCATGCATCATATTCAGTTTAGTCTGCTACTGACTAAGCTATAAATATCTACAGTAAGTGTACAGAGATTTTTCAAGTTGGGAAGTTTAACTTTTTTTTTTATTATTTTTTTTTCATATTTTAAATACATCAGACACCCAACTTATAAAGTCTAGTCTTGAGCATTTGCTCTGATAAACGCAAGGAACAGCTCAAACTATGGCAGAATTAGCCATAGTGTTGTGATAAGAAAGAATGGTTCAAAAATCATAGAATCATACTCCAAGTCTGATGGACAGAGCACTGATGTAGCAAAAGTACGACAAATTTAGGCAACTCAAGGTTACCTTGTGAAAATCAAAAAGAAATCTGAAGAATCTTAGGAGTTGCTTTCCTTCCAAACTGAAAACGAGTTACACCTTTACGAAAAACATCTTACTAGTTTTGGCATTGCAAATAGTTACCTTATGAGATGTAGGAGAGCTACACTGCGGAGGCATACATGGGGTGGCAAGACGATCTAAATGGGCCATGATCACTACAGCTGTTTGTCTCAGATCAATCGCTAGCTCATTGTCCTGTGGTAAAGTCAGATACCTTAGAAAACTTTCATTTGGACTCAGAGGGTAAGTCAGGAGCTAGAAAAGAAAAAAAGAGCAGTCAGAAGAATATTCAAGGTATTCCTATACCACTAGACATACAGACACACAAGACATCTTAGACATGCTGAGCATCTGCACAAGTTTAAGAGAAACCAAACTAACTCTGCACATCCTTTTTCTTACAGTAGAGAAAAATTCCAAACACATATGTTGAGAACACATAGTCAGATTGTGAAGATAATAGAAAGTTACAAGCATAATAGAACTTATGTCCTATGTTTCATCAACCTCAATAAAATTCACTAAGAATCACAGTACAATTAACTTCAAACATAACTAAATAAAAAACACCTAAATCTGCAGAAAAGTAAACTGCCCATATCTCTAAGTTAATTATTACAGTTACAATGTAACTCTTTATAATGAGGGTGGTGAGACACTGCAACAGGTTGCCCAGAGAGCTGGTGGAGGCCCCATCCCTGGAGACATTCAAGGTCAGGCTTCATGAGGCTCTGAGCAACCTGATCTAGTTAAAGATGTCCTTGCTTACTGCAGGGGCATTGGACTAGATGACCTTTACAAGTGCCTCTTCAACCCAACACATTCTATGATTCTACGAAAAGCATTAACTCTGGAACACAACGCTTACCTCTAACCATACTATGACATTCCTTCTCCTATCTCAAGAAACTCAAATCTACATATGAAAACCAAACAACAGCAGTGTATGTATATCTTACATGGAAAATGCTACTGCCAAAGTAAATCTAAATTTTGTTTGGATAATTTTATAATTATTTTAGGCAGCCAAATGAAATTTGATACAACATAAAACCCCTTCAAATAATCCAAAGGTAGAGTACCTGAATCTCTTCCTCAGTATTGGGCACATCTTTGTTACATATTATACTCTGAAATCTTTGTAGCAAAGGTAGAAGGGGTGCACTTGTTCCCTGTGCAGATCGCTCGTTATCTGTTTCTCTCGTTCCATTATCCCAAAGCTGAAGCAACAACATAACTGCAGACAACATTTGGCTGGAGGAAGAAGTTTACATCTGCTATTAATAAGCATTCCTAAACACATTATTTTAGGTTATTCATACAATTCACTTTCTATATTTTGAAGTTTAGCAATATCAGATGTTATGGCTTTCCATTTTAAACAGATTATCAAAATATCAAATGGATTTTGCAGTCTAGATAATGTAAGAGTTTGATGACCACTGCATTCGTATGCAGTGAGGTTCATATGCTTTGAACTACAAATATTACATTAAACCCACAGCCATGAAAACTGAAGACAGGCACTGCTCAGCCTGTTCCAAGAGACATTAACAGGTAAAAATCAGAATGCTCATCCTTCTCACCTTAGTGTACCCCTCTGCACTGCCAGTTCTAGCAATATGGCAAGTGCCAAGTGCTGGTCTTGTAACGGAATGTTTCCTGGCCCTTTGGTACTGGGAGCTCCATGCACATCTCTGGAAGTCAAACAATATGCACTAACTAACAAGTAATTGGAAACAATATATATTTGCTTACCAAAAGCATCTACAACACACCAAGAATCACTTCACTTACAGAAAAATGTAAAATTGGTGATGAAAGCAACTGAAAAGCTGACAGTCCATGCAAGAGTTGCAACTAGGCTTTAAAATTGCCCCAAGCTTCACTATCTACTCCAAAGCTCTATTAAATACGCTAAGAACACGAAGAGCATTTTTCACAGGAGAAATTAAAATATTATATTCACCATAAGGATGTAGTCCCAATACTCAAACGACAATTAATTTCTGGTAAATATTGTAAAAGGGTAACTTTAAGCCTCCATAAATAACAGGGAAAATCAGGGGAGTGCTCTAAGTCCAATATGAGTATATTTTCTCTCATAACTCACAGAAGTCTGCATTAATTTACTATAATAGAAAGGTACAATTAACTGTACACATATGTTGTACCACCAAAGCACTCTTCATGTGGATACAGTTTACATTAGCGAAACACTATTTTTCAGGTAAGTCTACGTGCAGTGATCCAGAATACTCAAATTCAGATTCTTCTTAAACACTTAAAGGAATTAGATCACATTTAAAGAGCAGCATTTAAACATTCATGTATCCTTTGCTTGCTCGTATAACAACATTAGAAAAGAAAGCAATCTTTTAATTTTCCATAAACTATTCTGTTTATACCATCAGCTGCTAAGAGATGCAAGTCTGCCACTTAACAGGTATTTCAGCAACGCTCAAAAAAAGAAACTTACCCAGTCACAACAGACCTTAGGAATTTAGTAGCTCTTTCCACCACTTCCAGCCAAACAGAAGACACAGTCCCTTCATCAAAAAGGGATGCCTCGGGTAAAGCTCGTAGTGCATCTAGTGATTCCTGCAACAATTCACTGCACAGATCTGCATCTTCACCTGAGGAACACAGTAATACTAGTTACACTCCCATCCTTACAAAAATTGTACACATTTTTGTATATAATGTTTTGTGGATTTATTTTTTTTAACCTCAAGCTTACAAGTTACTTAATAATATATACAAAGTTCTCAATGTTCACATGACCATTTTGACTGCAAGGCTTCTGAAGAACTAGCTGCTTCACAAAAAACACATTCAGAAAAGTGACAATTCTTAAACCAGCCCATCCCACTATGCACAAGCTGAGGAAATTAGAAGAACTACCAGGGCTGGCTGGACAAAAAGTGAACCAAGCAGCTGCCACCTGAACAAACAGCACAGACTGAGACAAACAGGCAGGTTAAGGCGGCACAGATGACAATTCCGACAAATACACAAGTTAAACACAAGTTTCACACTATTGCTCCAAACTCCTTTTCTACGTTGCTACTATCATGTTGTAATATAGTGGGTTGACCCTGTCTGAAGAATAAATCTAACTTTTCTGAAAACTGGTATTAAATATGCATTCTCTTCATCAAATCCCGGTTTGCATTCCTAAGCATAAAAGTATCCCAGGACAACACAGAATTGGTACTGGTTTAGATGGCTTTAATCAGCAACAGTACTGTGGGCGTAACACCACATAAACATGAAACACAATTACGCAAATCTAACATTTATAAATGTATAGTTCTATGCAAATATTTATTACACACACGCTTTAACGAATCATCTGCCTTCTAATGAAAAATATATGCAATACACTACAGAGTAGACCTACCTGACCTCCAGGCTCTGCGAAGAAACGCAAACGCAAATGAAAGTGCTGCTCGGGATCCGACTCGTGCAAGTCCTTCTACACCTTTGCCTACAGGTCTTGGGCTAAATAAAATTATATATGCATTGTCTCGATATAATTTATATTATAATAATGTATATTTATATTAGTAATTATTTCTATAACTTGAATATTCGACAATTTTATAATTTAGCTACATGCATGCATATATAATTACACAATTTTTATTTGTAAAGAATTGTAATTGCCTCTTGAGCATCAAAGTGACCAACATCAAACGTCAAGAACCAAAATTCAACTTCAGCTGCTTCAAGGAACAACCAATTCAATCCCCAACATCAAAAAGCTTCACAGAGAAAGAATAAGCTAGACTGGCATAACTGACTGCCATTAGAAGGGTGCCTATAGTTACCTAGAGTGACATTATAATGGTGTATTCGAAATACACAGACGTAAGATCCTGAGTAAATAATAAGTGAAGTAAGCTTATA
This sequence comes from Tringa tobata, assembly GCA_033628505.1. Lineage (NCBI taxonomy): Eukaryota > Metazoa > Chordata > Aves > Charadriiformes > Scolopacidae > Tringa > Tringa tobata. Next base: position 2,743,750 of record JAHREE010000480.1, read on the forward strand.
CTTTTAGTTAATTTGGACTGCATAAACTACGCTTATAGGCTTTCTTTTTTTTTAATGAATCTTCAATTACAGATCATTATTTCCATTAATTTTATCATTTCTTATCTTTCCATTCAAGTGTCAATGTTATAAATCTCTCTTCACATTTTATTTTATTAATGTCTACTGGACTCACATACATTTATGTTAACTTTTCTTTTTATGCAAACAGTCACATTAATTTACGTAAGCTTTCCTTTGTACTTAATGACAGGAGATTCCCTACTGCTTCCTCTCAGAAAGCACCAACAATTCTGTTCTCTTTTTAATCTCACATCAAAAGAAAATGAACTGTTTACAGCTTTTGAAAAAGAGAAATGATTTAAACTGGCTTTTTAAAGATTTTCAGCAATCTGATAAATGTATCAGTAGTTTCAATCAGAACTGAAAAAAAATTTTCAGAGAATAGACTATTCAGAGAAAGATATCATTTTCAGAACTCTAATACCATAATAACTAGTCATGGTATCTACTTACTGTCTCCTTTCATTTTTGAAGCTAGAGACAATCTAACATAAAAATTTCCCTGGCTGAATTGCTTGCTCTGTCAGACAGCAACCTTGTTCAGCTACTGAATAGCTTCTTTAATGCCTCATCTGATAGCTTATTGACCTAAAAATAGAAAAATCTATCTAGACATGGAAAGTAATCAGACTATTTCTTATTCAGTTAGTTCTCTGGAAACAGTTTAATAAAAAATGTGCCATTACAGCATTTCTCATGTAACTAAGGAAAACTGTTCAACTTGTCTGTATTTGTATTTTTCAATTTGTTACATGCCTTAACTGAGCAAATATTGACAAAAAATATATATTAAGGTTATTAGAACTATGTAACCTCCATCAGCACAATTTCTGAAATAGGCTTCTCCATACTTTCTAGCTGAGTAGAACTCAATAAAAGTATACTTATAACTCGAAGAATAATAACTGCAACAATGTATTATAATAAAAACCACCAGTATGAACAGAGACACTATAAACAAGCATTAGCCAAGGAAGAAAACTACATGGCAGGCAACACCACGTAAAACCATCTTAAGAACTAAGAAGAGTTTCTTTATTGCTGATGTTTCACAAGAAGGAAGAAACCACATTAAGCTCACACACAGGTTGATAACTTTTCTATGACTTTCCTAATGTATTAACTTGTCCATGCATGTGTCATTACCTTTTCTTATCCACAGCAGGCAGAGGAATACTACTGCTCTTCCATTTAACTTTGACGTTCTCCTGAAGAACTGTTCTGTTCAATGCAATGAAATATCGTTCCAGGATAACTAGCCTCTGCTTTAGCCTCATAGCTGAAAGAGCTGTTGTAGCAGTTTGGGTGGCCAGAGTTTGCTGTTCCTTCACTAGTACTTGAAGGCACTCCTTCAATTCATTCACGTCTGAGAATCAGAGAAAGACATCGTTTTACGCATTATCAAGAAAAATCAAGAGAGACTGAAAACTGTGAACAGACCAGAAGTCTGAACCTCAAAATCCAGTGAAACACTCCGTTTCCAAATTTAATGTGCGCGTTTAATTTCTAAACCACAATATTACATAATCACAATCATAGTTAACAGAGGTTTAGACAAAGGTTATCATCAAAACTGGTTTTGTGTGAACACATCTGAACCATCATATTTCGTGTCTGAAATTAAAATGTCATAGGAAATATTTACGCTTCTCAATAAAAACAAGTTAGACAGCAAATTCTTATCATCATCAGACCTCAGAGGCAGTCTTCTCTTAAGTTCAGGGAACAACCTTGCAAGTCCCCACAAGGGTATGCTTTCATTTTGCACTGATACACTTTATCTTAAGTTTCTCAGAAGTTATAAAACTACTCTCAGAAGCTCTAGGATCACTGCCAATAGCTGCTTCGCTCCTGAAACAAATAATGTCAGAAATTTAAGATGTTTGCAAGTGCTATTAGCAAATAAAAGATCGATCTTACATACCAACACTAGAGAACTAATTTTTCACTAACCAGAAAAAGCAGTCAATAGCCTAGCCAACAAAGTCCTAGTAATCTACTAACACATGGTACAGTGTCAGCAACAAAAAAAGCCCACAACATTTTAAAATAAAAATTCAGAAATTGTGTATTTTCACATTCTCTGTAGCTTTAATTTCTATGAAAAACATCAACAAAGTGCAATCTCAGAAGGGTTCTTTTGTGTCCCTTTATTAACAGTCTGATCACTGGGCCACCACACTCTGTGTTGCACTGAATTACCGTACTCATCTTTAAGCCAACCACATCTGTTGCCCAACTGCTACACAGAAGTACCTTTGTTTTAACTGACACCTGACTAAGGGGTATGAAGAAAAAAAAAAAAGTATGTCCACATATACGTAACAGTGTTTGTGAGAAGACGAACACAACCTTTAAAAAAAAAAACAAACACACACATATAAAACCAACACATTTTTTTAAAAGCTGCCTCCAAGCTATAGAAATTTAGACATACTTATGATAGTCTGTAGAGTTGAAAATTGTGTTTAACGTGCCATAACTTTTTTCCAACCGTAACTATATAAGGTATTTCAAAGTTCTGTCTCCACTTTTCAATGTAGCTTTTGCATACCCAGCAGAGAATTCAAGCGACCTTCTCTGCCACCACCACAGCCTGTTCTCAACGTTGCTACTAGCATTTTACTATTTCATAATGTGTTAGATTCCTTTCCTTGAGGCAATTTACATCTTATTTTTTCAATGAGTAAGAATAGATTAAAAAGTGTTCCTTGTAGTCTAGACCTTAAAAAAACATTAGACAAAAGCAATAGCAGTTATTACACACATTCATACCTTTTCTAAGGTATATCACCTTGACTCAACCAACAAGAAATATGACAAAACCAACAAGAAATATGACAACAAGCCACACTGCCCTTAATATTAACCCTACAAAATTCCCCAAAGAACTCTACTACAGTTGCGTATCAACAAGTTACATACAAACATCTACTTCAAATCACAGTGGAAAATCACACACAAATGAAAAAGGCATATTGGATTTGTTCATTTTGGCTTTTATAATGTCCCTTAACATTATGGCCATATAGAAGTTTACTCAGAAGGTTTAATGTAAAGTAAAACCACATCTGACTCTAGTTGTCAGTTAACAAGTATTCTGCACCAAAGTAAACACTTCTACAAAATATAAACTACATGTTCTGAGACTGCTGCTGTTTTCTTACATGCACCTTAACCTTTATTTTATAAGCAAAAATACAGAAGAGTATCTTGCAGCACATGGCTTCTGCACTTCAGCGTATCTTAACAGAAGATGGTCAATACTGACATGCCAGTTTCACGATCCCTCTAAAGAAACCATCAGAAGAGATAAAAATCAGGTTTTTTCCCTTCCCTTCCTGAACAGTAAAGCCTTATCAACCTCTAAATACCACCAGGATATAACAATGAAGTAAGAAACTACCAAACTGTTTCTCAAAGAGGCTTTTCTTAACATTTATCTTTTTGGCAACTGATTTCATTCTGCAGATTCATTCCCCACATACTGGTCTCATGTATCTATTGGAAAAGTAAAGAAATAGTCAATGAAGAAAAAACAAGGAATTTCAATTAACGCTTATGTTTGGGGAAGAAAAAGTCTATGTTTGGTGCTACAGAAATCAAGCAGTAGGTGCCAGACTGGCAGTCTATAAAAGTAATACAGAACTATGGCATCCATCATTCTTTCCTGGCTGTCAAGTTATCAAAATGTGGACTCGCTCTAAAATTATTTCTGAGAGTTGAAGAATTAGACAAAAAGCCCTTCACTTAAAAATAACATGCTTATTAAACATGTTTCACGGGGACTACTGAAAGAAACACTTAGGACAGACAGAAAACCACCTCCAGCAATTACTTTATGAGGAAGTTTCCCTAAAAGTCTACAACCGCATACCTTGCAAACCACTTTCAATCAACCATAGTAGGGCTGCGATCAGCACACCAGCCATTTTGACACAATACGTGACACAAACTACTGTATGAACTCTGAATGCATAGAAAACAGAATCCCACAGAAGCACATACAACGCATGCACACCAAGCAGTACTAGTTTTAAAGCTGGCCATTGCATTACACACACACCAATTAATTCCTAATGGTTCAGCAATACACACTGAGGATAACCTGTAAAATACTCAACATCCTACTCAATAAGCTGATCAGACAACTGGCTCATTTGACAAAATATTAACATTACTGTATGATTAAAATACCTCAAAGGTTCAATTCTTTTTAATACAAAACCAGCCCGTAGTTCCATGGACTATGCAATGTTTCACAAAACAAAACCTCACAACAGTGCTTTCTAAACGCTTCCTAAAGTAAGGGATTTTAAAAGCAAATTATTTTGCTTTCCTGACAATGAAGTCAACAAGTAAAAGAAAGTCAAATTAAGACAATATAAAAGCTAGAAAATTAATCAACTAGAATTCTGTCTTCACTTTTATGAAGAAAAAAGGCTTGAAAGAATTCATTTTTCAAGTGATAAGTGGTAAAAATCACACAGTCTTTATATTTAGAAACTAGTAATATGAAGAAATGTTCAGTTACAATACACTATTTTCAAATACTTAAACATTGCATGCAAAATTCTTTTTTTTCTAATGGAAAACATGATTTCGCCTCGCTAAGATTCAAACCACATAAAAATAACCTGCACAAAACATAAACTTCAGTTTACTGAATTTAGTGGTAACAAAATTATTTTCTTTCCCCCTTCTCGCCTTGCCTTCACAGTCTCAAATGGCTACAATTTTAGGAACACTTTCTACCAAAATTAAATAATTACACTCTTAAATGTTTTATACATAGTTCTTTAGTATTTCAAGAACACAAAAGAAAGTTCATATGCAAAGTGTAGTAAAAGCTCGAACAGATTATAGTAGTCCTATAATTCAGACATCTCAAAACTGAACTAGGAACTGTCTTGTTTTATTAAAAGTAACACTGTTTTTAACTGAGATGTATTTATACACTTCCTTACTTTAAATTTTCTCTTATTCCATAAGTAAACCTATCTTTACAAAAGTTAAGTTCATCTTTAGAAAGTTTTAAATGTATCTGGAAATCAACCCAGTGAAACTGATTTCAATAAACTCTCAAGTCTAAACAACACCATGGAACTAAACAGACTAATGAGAGAATAGCTTATTAATAGTAACGATTCAAATTTCATTTGAGAAGGTTACGGGGAACTCTTTAAACAAAACCGTTCATATGCAACTACGCCAGCCCTTGATGCTGACCATTCCTTGCAATGCTTTGCTTTGTCAGTTATTTTATGAAGGGTGGAGACACATTATTTACGTAATCCATACCTACAACATAAGAGTTAAAAGTCATACCATACAAGTTTAAATTCTCAAGAATTCCCACCACTAGCAGAATACTTACTAAATGACAGCTAGTGTCAGACATGTTTCTGGCTGAATTGAAGATAGGTAAGGGGTTTACCATTTTCTGTTAAAATTTATCACGTCCCTCCCTCCCCTCAGCAACTAACATAACTACATGTCTTCACTTCTTAATTCCTCTCGGCAGAAGTTCTCTGCATTAGAAGGAAAAATACCGATAGTGTTTAACCCAAATCATTTGACAGAACAGAATTAAGAAGTGACGTGTTATTCAGGTATGCCAGTAAAACTAGGAGGGGCAAAAAGAGGAGCTAAAGACAGTAACATCTTAAACCATCTCAGCCACATCTAAAATACTAACCTGACATGAGCCTAAGATAGGTAGCCTGTCTAAAGGCATGTTTATTCCTATTTTAGCACCTTAAAAATAAAAAATAAAATAACATACAACATGGTTTCTTAACACTTTTTTCATTAACTCTTGTAGGGAACACCACAGGCTTCTAACTGGTAAATTAAGGACCTTAAAAATGCCAATATCAAGTTTCAAAGACTTTGATTGAGTGACAAGCTTTAGTAAAGGCAAATACAGATGTTACGGTACGGGGAGATTTCAGACCTAAAAACTCAAAACACATTTCAAACAGAATTTGGCAAGAATCTACTGTTATAATGAGCACACATTCCTGTCAGCAGCAGAACTAATGTGCTCTGATTTCCAAGAGATTTTTGTATCTTTCCCCTTCCACTACATGGTATTTCCACTGGAGAAAGAGCAGATAGAGGACGCAGTTGGCTTGGCTTAACAAACACCTTATAGCCCTGCCAGCCATCACTATAGAACAAGTGAATTCAAAAGTTAGAGGGAAAGACAAAAATGCAATCACATGTACATAATTTCCACCAGAAACAGCTAAACAGAGTCCCCAAATTATTTTATACCAACAAAGAATATAATTCTAAGAGGGCATTTAGCTTTTAGCTTCCTTCTGTCTATTCTGCTATTGAAAAGATGACCATCAGCAGATCTTACCTTATTAGTATTCAGCGGGAGAAATAATGAATAGTTGCATGCACATTCAGAATGCATCTCATTATGTGGCTTAATTTTCAAAGTTTTATATTGTGAGCAAAACCTGTTTAAAAACATGCTCAAATACGCACAAAACAAAATAGGAAGAACTGAGCTTTGCGTGTGTGTAAAAATATACATACACATATACCCTTTAAGAGCATAAACTGCAACCGAACAGATACCTGGAGCTGGACCACAGCTTCCAAGCAGGGTGGGGGGGAAGGCGAGTTAAAAATCTATTCCAAGTGTCAAGAAAGTAGAAAAAAAAACAGGGATGAAGGAGTTCTGAGAAATGTAAAACAGAGGAGGTCAAATTTTATCCTTTGACTGAACATCCCTTTATCAGCATTTCTAAATCTGAACTTAAAAAGTATTGATCAAGAACTATTATTAAAGTAGAAAATGTCACTATAAAAGAGGTTAAAACCATTTTTTCAATACCAACACTTCTTTTAATTACTTTTATACACAGTACAAACTTAGATTCAATCATGTAACTAATAGCCCTTACAGAATGAGAGTTCTGCATGTCCCCTTCTCTCTCAGAAAGCAAACACAAAAAGACTCTACTGCTGTTGGTAGTTAAATATATCTCAATAATATCTCACTGAATCCACGTGGGTCATTTTAACCTGCCCCCTTAGGTATTGCCTCTAAAGCATTTCTTAGTGCAATCAGCTATACTAACAATGTGGGAAAAACAAGATCCCACATTGCCTGTAAACAAGCTCTCGCTCATGCAGGAGAAAACCCCAGAAGTGATACATCATGACACTGATTTACCAGCATAATAGTTTAATTCACTGCTAATATCAACCAGATCTGACTGCACAAGAAAATAATATCCCAACTTCAACTTTACATTGCGTATTCATTTAAGCATGTTCGCATTATTTCCTCATTTAATCCTTTGTCCTATAGGAGACAGAACAGTGGCATTCCTACTGAAACTTCCAAGTTGAAGGTAGCATTTTCTAGTCAGATAACAATTAAAGTGAATTTAAAGTAACTTTGTCTCTAAGTATGAAATATTTAGTATCTTAAACATACAAATTTAGATCAGGTTACAGTGAATTTGAATCATAATCTATTTAACAGCTTTTAAAGTTAAGTTTTTATACACATAGTTCATAGAATCATAGAATGCTTAGCGTTGGAAGGGACCTTAAAGACAGTTGTTGCACCAGTTGAGCTGTTTCCGTTTTTTTCCAAGAAATAAGTTACCTGACCTCAAGTGGTATTAAATAAATACTCAACTATACCCACAATCAAAGTAAGCTGGCTCTACAGTTTTAAGCTTTGAGAAAGACTGTACCAGTGCTTTTCCCCCCCAAGACAAAACAAAAAACAACAAAAAAAAGAAAACCAAACCATACCAACAACAAAAAAGCAACAACAAAAAAGCAACAACAACAACTACAAAAGAAAAAATACTCATCTTAAGGGAAAACTGCATTTTTGAATGGAAGTTGAAAACACTCAAATCTTTCAGATTTTATATCTATTAAGACATGGTGTATTGAAGACATTTCTAAACACCCAATAGTGATATATATTAAATGTTAAGGGTTAGAACCCTTAACACTGGTAGAGACACATACAGAATGTGTGTCAAGGAATATGAATAAATAACCAGTAGACACTTAGGAGTGACGACAACAACAGCAAGTCCCACAGAAACCTGCGTAAATTTCTCTGTTCCACACATACATAAATGATGTGGAAATGAAGACACACTTGGGTCATGAAGTCTGTTGGTACTACATGAGTAAAGATGAGAGCCAAGTGCAAAAATATGCAGGCAACTAAGTAAGTGAGCAATAAAACGGTATATGTACAGTGATGAGCAAGGGAAACATAATCCCAGTTTTCCTTGTTAAAGGGGCTCCAAACAACCTTCCACTCAGGAATGAGATCTTGGCACTACAGCAGGGTAGATCCAAGAAGAAATTGGTCACAGCAGCTGGAAAAACAGAGCACTGAGACAGACAGAATGAAAACCAGAGATCATTAGGCCATTTCATGAAACCTAGGTGCTACCATAGCTGAAGTAGTATACACAGTTCCCAACCCACCTTCCCTGGCACAAAAACATATGAAGAAAAAAAAACACCCATAAAGGGAAGAACTGTTTGAAATTGCTTCTGTATGCAAAGAAGTTGCATGAAATAAGATCTTCAGTGAGGGAAAGACACAACTTGGGGGGTGATTGTAATAGAAACACAAAAAAGCCTCCCCACCAGTGCTGGGGAAGACAAGTAAAGACCAACCACTCACTGCCTCTTCCAGTATAAGAATAAGGGCATTAGGTCAAACTAACAGATGCCAAAATCAAGTCAAGGACTAGGAGGACACAATATTCATGTGATAAACAGCTGAACTGCAAAGCTCATGGCTACATATAGCTGTGGATGCCAAAGGTTCAGAATGTTCAAAAGGGACTAAAACAAATTAATGAAAAAAATCAACATAAAAAAGTATTAAAGTTATTATACTCACATAACTATTAAGTTACGACATGCACACACATGCTCCAGCAAAACAAAGGTTGGGGGGGGGGGGGAATTCAAACACACAGTCACGTTTCCCCATACCAGCACCTCTGGCTCAAAGTCTATAGACAATCATAAACATGAGACCTAATTATTCACTTGGCGGCTGCTGTTTATGCTGTTGCAGTTAGGACACTGGACTAGACTGTCCTTAGGTTTGACTCAATATAGCCAACCTTCTGCAGATTATGACTGAAAAAAAAGAAGCCCAAGAAAATTAAATGCCGCTCTACTTCCTGTAGGTTTTGAACGACTGCTTCAAAGGGTTTCCTCTTTTACTCCCCATATCCAGGGGCTGAACACCTAGACGTCCCTGAAGATTATATAAAATGCTCAAAGACAAACATTTTCAGAAATGAAAACTAATGAAAGTAGTAAAACAAGATTTTTGGGAAGAATCAGAAGAACTGATTAATGAACACAACCTGGTAGGAACGGGGTAGGGGGAAGATGTTTTAAAGAAGCACTCACACCAAAAATGAGGCTGGAATATTTCAACATACATCTGTTAATAGCCGAATATGAAATGGACAAACACTAAGATGCAAAAGAAGAAAAAACACCTTACTCGTGTTATTTATTACTGTCTTACACATTTTTACAATACTTGGAATAATAAGACTATTCCCAAAAAAAAAGCTATGACCTCTTTGCCCTGTTCAGGCAGAGGAGTGATCTCAGCATAAATCAGAGCTAGGGAAAGCATTTTGCTTCTCTGAACTTGTGCCAGGATGACAAAACAAGGGGAGGGCCTGGATGGGGGGACAAAAAGTACTGCTTCTCGACACATTTTATAAACAGGGCTTTTTGTGCGCTCTCAAAATCTCTCAGCCCTCATTGGGGAGGGATGTCACAAGGCCCACTGACCTGGATTAGCCTGTTGAAGTTCAATAGCACGATCCTCCACACATCTTGGCAAAATAAGATAGTATTACAGCACTTCTAAACCATGATATATACTGTCTAATGTCTAGATAATATTTTCATAATGTAAGACTGTAAATCAATCAGCTCAGTAGAAACAGCTAAGGGTATTGACCTGAAACACAGACTTTAAATGCCTCTTCAGTTCTTTTTGTAAAAAAGGAATATTAAGCACAAATGAAAACACAGTAAGTCTTTAATTCTTACTTGATCAGCAGCAATATATTTAAGAAACAATTCTACTTTTCAAAAGTTCCTTCATGCTTTTGACAGACAAATATTCAAAGGTTCATTTTATTTTTATGAAGCATGACAGAAAAAAAGGTTAAAACTCTTTTACTCATTTTATGAAACATTTATACAAAGTATCCAAATTGAAGTGATTCTCTGTATTATTCTTTTTCAAAACTAAATACCTAGCCACAAAAACCAGGATGGCTCAGAAGGCAGCTGTTAGCCATGTTTCTGACAAATACAAAACAAAAAGTTACCAACAATCATGAACAAAAGCCACCTGTAACACTTCTACAAATAAACTGCAGGTGTGTTTGTAGTATTGTTTAATGATTTGTATGTCACAGCGAGGTGATACAAACGTCAAGCAGAAATGGTAACAGAGAGAAATTCATAAGGTAAAGTCTTTGTAGGTTATTTCTAGACTAAGTATCTATATGTGTGCCAATAAACCATACTATATATAAGAACTAAGAAATAACATACATTTTTGTATTTACTTTTTCTGAAAACTCCAAATGTACATACATCTTTCTTTTCAAAACAGCTGTTCAATTTTTAAGGAATAACTGAATAACCTTAAAGGCCAGGTCTTGTGTCAAACATGTTTGTCTGTTGGGAGAAATTTGGTAAGATACTTGGCGTTTAGATAACCATTTTATGCAACAGTTCTCTTTTACTCTTCAGCAACAAACACTAAATAAAATCAAAAATAATGTGACCTTCAGCTTATATGTCTTCAACACATTCAATTACCACTCTCCCTTCCACTGTAGTGGCAATTCTTTTCATTCCTCCTACACGGCAAATTTCTGTCCTACTATGAGAGTGACAGCAAGTCCATCTGTCCCCCTGTCCTTAAGAAAAGGAGCAAGCTGGCTGGCACAGAGCAGAGGACAGCAGATTAGCAGCTGATCTGTGGCTCAACAGAAACAAATAGCTTCCCTAGCAAACAGGGCTACACAGATGCAGATTCTGGTGCTGAAGAGACAACACTTTCCCAAGGGATCTTCAAGTTCTTCTGGGTGAGGGGAAAGAAAGGGGCACAACAGATGTCTCCAACGTTTGTACATTACAACAACTGAATCTAGCAATATCACACACCAGAACTGTAAAACAAACCACTGAAGTGAAGCTTCTTCTGATCTGCTATTTTTAAATGTGGCCAACTTTACACAACGAATTGCTGTTCTGCAGTAATAAACAGCCATGAACTTCAGCCGTGGCTTCAGTATCAAAATTAGTATTTTATAGAGCCATACATGAAGATGTGAACACACAAAACACTTTTCCACTGCCGTAATAGGTGAAATTACTGTCAGCAAAGGTCAGGATAGACAGTTAATTGAACTAACCATTTCAACCTTTCTCCTATGATTCACTCAAACCTATCTACCAGACCATGAAATCAAAAAGAAAAATCACTATTAAGTCTCTATTGCCTGCAGAAAATTCAGGCTCCATAAACCAAGCAATTCCTTTTTAGTGTCTCCAACTGAAAAGAAATATTCTGAAGACATGGTAACATTTCAGTGTATAACTGCATTTGTTCCAAGTCAGTTTATCATTCCTTCAAGCAGCATAAAAGGTGCAAATTGACTCTTCATGAGTCTAATCAAATCTGAAAGTAATTATAGTAAATGTTTAAGTTGAATCACAGTTAACCACTTATCCAACTTATTCCACTAACCTAACAGATGCATCTGTCAGCAAGCACATTTGATCCAACTACTTCATGATGCTACAAAAGTAGGTATCAATATAGAACATGTCATGCTTCAGTGAGAATGACCAAAACAGCCGTAATACCTGGTTGTTTGCCCCACACCCAACTCTCAACAATTGATTTGGCCCTGTAAGTGGGCAGTGGAGTCTCTTCTTCATCTTTCTTTTCTTTGTCATTTTGCTCTTCTTTCTTTGATGCAGTTTGGCATTCAGTGCTATCATCTAAATAAAAAAAAAAGGGAAAAAAAAAAAAAAGACCAGTTAAGCTACTACCCCCTCGAATTCAGTTCTAGATTAGAAATATAAAGGTAAAATGTCCAGCCCACAAGTTTATAGCAATACTGTCTTTCATTAAGAGTACAGGGTGGGGGGGAAATAGTATTTTACCATGTTAACTGTCACAGGTGCTAGGTCTCATGTTACATTTCATAAGACAGTAACCTTAGAATCCAGGAAACACTGCTGTAACCTCCCAGGGAAAATGAACATTTAATATCAATACCATCACGTAAGACATGCAAGGGATTTGCAACACACATTATCACAAAGGATGCTCTTTAAATCTGATTTTGCTACCAGCTATCCACATTTCTGTAGTATTTATTTGTTTTCATATTCCATTTCCAACACATAAAAAAAAGATAGCAATTGCCTTGATTTCAAAATCGAGGAGAGGTATATATTGGCATTTACACTAATTTCATGCAACTGTATTTCAACATCTGTAATCTATATGGTATCTTAGTAATTAACAGCAAGTGATGAAAATAATACCACCATTTTCTGCCCAGGCAACAAAACAGCATTTGCAATCCTTTTGAGATAATTTTCATAAAGACAGAACACAGACATTAGTCACTTATGTCTGTAATCAAAGGCTGCATGAAAGTCTCAATTTTCTAAACACAGTAGAACTAGACAGCTGGAAGTCTCTCCTTGTCCATACTGGGGATATGGATTTCCATACCCATACCTCCGGTCAGTTCAATGCATGAGATTGCCTTCCAATTAAGGGCCACATTGGCTCACCCTGACCTTCTTTTCTAAAAATATCCCCCAAAATTTCTCAAGTCTGGCATTTGCAACTTATCAATGAAGAGTTTAGCTCCAGCCATTTTCACCAGGCTCTTAAAAACAACTCCTCCTCCATTCCTATCTGCCAACCTAGTCTACAGAGACATCCCTCCCAAATGTCATGGCCAAAACAAGCCAGACAAGCATTAGAATTTTGTCTTATTTCATATCTCACATTTGTAGCAGCGTATTTCAAAATAGCATAATAAGCAAGAGTTTTACAGCTGCAGCCAGACACAGCACATCTGATTGCAGCCTGCCTCAGACTCACCATGACCCCACTTGGAGATCAAAGGCTCTCATTACCTCAAAACATCCCAAATTCACCTATCACAGTGTACAAAAACATTCAAGTATTCTTTCCACCTGGCCTGAAAAAAAGAGAATGCCTAATCTGGTTGTAACTGGATCTGTGACTACCTCTGTTAAAAATTTATTAGGCTATAGACAATAGCACCTCCCAAAATAAAACTTTTTTAAGGTGCCTTAATTACAAGTACAAGGTGAAAGGTGCCAAGTTGTAAATTAAAGCCAACCTATAACACATGCAAGTGCTCAGGAGGTGGCAGATGAAGACTGAAGGAGCATAGGGAAAAAAAAAAAGGAGACATAACTGCAGCACACATGCTGCAGCTGAGATTGTGAGCTAAGGAGGGGATAGCAAAGGTCACTTAAGAACTGGAAAAAGCAGTTTGGATATCCCACTTTTAAGTGGAAATAACAGAGAGTATAAGCGTTTCTCTCAAACACCAAGGAATAGCCTATGGTGCAGCAGTCACCAGCATTGTAACACACATCCCAAAAAACAAGCAAATAATATTAAAGACACCAATTCCATTATAGAGTTCAACCAGTGACTAAGGACCCTGTTTAGCCCCAGTAGTTCAGAATATTCCCACAGTAACAGTAACACCACAATCTCACTGTTTCTCCACTCACCTACACATCTAGAGACACACTCTGCAGGGTCTGGGATTTTAGTTAGTGGGTAGAAGGGTGTTGTGCCAAGACACTATGTTTTGCAGGCAGCTGTAAGAGAACTCGTTACACTTTTTAACAGATCCTTGGCAAAGGATGACAACGAAGGGCTACGAACTTAGTCATTTTGCCCAACTGCAAATAGAGCAGGCCCCAGCCCAGGCTGGAAATTAAACTTTGTATTGTATAAAACCAACTTTGACATGCAAATCCACAAGAGGGACTTTTTCTTTTTCATTGTCTGTACAACCAGAAAAGGGGCACAATGAGAGGAGAAGTGGGAAGGAGCTGAGCTTAAACTCACAGTAAAAGCACAGAAAGGGATTTTTAAAAAGGCAAGGCCAAAGATTTTTCAGAAAGTGGGGCAGGGAAGAAGAAATCTTGAGTAAAGCCAGCACAGGCCAAATTAACAAATAATAAGAAAATTTTCAAAGCAATGCATGCAAAAACATGCTGCAGTGAAGTTAAAACAGGTTGTCACGTTTTTCTCAGATCGAAGCCTGAGTATTGTGGTGGAGAAAAACAACCATGTAACATTTCCCTCAAGGGCCTTTCTGCTTTACAACCTTAAGCCTCCGAGCTGAGGTAGGTATGCTTAGCCAGTTAAAACTGAGCAACTGAATAACCATCCTCAATTACAAGTCAGCTCCCAAACCAAACCACAGTAGCTTGCAGCGCGTGCTCTACCTTCCACAGCAATAGCCTCATCCAGCATAAACAGAAGATAAAAAGGAAGTAACTAAAGGTGGAACTTACATTTCCTATTCAATGAAGAAAATAACTGACACTGCCTAGCCGCCTCCGGCACCTGTTACAGTATGATCTTGTGCTGCTCCTAAATGCGAATGAACTGATAGAGTTCAGAATCCCTCAGTAGAAACAAACAGCCTGCAACAGTTTCCCAACAGATGTTGCCATTCACAAGGGGAAAAGTTATGCAGTGTGCTTTAGGCCAAGGGCTGCGTTGTACAACCCCCCTCAAATAGTATTTGGTAGTCCCAGGTTCAGGAAATGTTTCAGCTGCAATACAGCTTTGGCAGTTTTTCTCTGCCAAAGAGCTTTTCTTCATATATATACACATATACATATGTATATAAATTTTAACTGATAGTTATTTGTGAAGGAAGGATGCATGCTTAACCATTTGCAAACCATATTTACACAGCCTTCCAAGTGCAGAAGTTCAGATTCTGATCTCCTAACCCTAATCAGAAATAAAGTTTCTTCTATTTCCTGGTATACTTTTTTTTTTTTTAAATGCATCCTTTAAATTAGCTATTAAATTATATGCTGAATATGCAATAAAGCATTTTACACTTAGGAACTCAAACGGTTCGACGGGGTGACTGCAGAACTTCCCTCTGTCCTGCAAAGAGAGTCCACCAACTCACAGCTGAGTACTGGACGCGTGAGCCACTGGGTGCAGCCACTATAGCTGGGTTGGGGAAAGCAGGAAAGAGGGAGGGAAAAGAGGCATTCCTCACTTTTAACAAGTTCTTTTGTACACAAGAAAGGAGGCTCAAAGCAGAAGCCAGCCTATACGCCTGCTCACTTGCTACAGTTTGATACGTACACCGTTTGAACGGTCGCACCCATAATCAATTCCCATATGCTGCTATTCTTATCATAAAGATTTGGGTTTTGCCAGCACCTCTGGAACCGCTTGTGCCTTTTGGACTTTATTACCTATATGCAGGTGCAACACTGAATGAAGTCTGAGGATTCAACAGCACTAGGCTGACAAAGGTCCAACTTTCCAGAAAGAGGGAGCAGAAGAGAAGAGGAAGCCCACAGTGTTTACCAAAGGCAGGACAGAGGAATGAAGCTGATGATTTTGTATTTTTGCCCTGGAACTTAAAACCCTCAAAAAAACAGAGACCTGCCTAGTGCATAGCTGACTCATATGTCTCAAAAAATTACAGTAATAGTTTTCTAACTTAAGAATTCAGTAAAAATAACATTATTTAATATTTTTTACTACCTTCAGTACACAGCTTCTAGTATACGACATACTAATCTGACCCAAATTTCCTAAGGGCAGCCTGATTATCTTTTAAGTACTTGCCATGCTGCAAGTGCACCTGTATTTGGACATCATTACTGTCACAGCTGTGTCCTCAGATGATTCTTGGAAACATGTTCTTCTGAAAGTGCCATGAAGAAAAAACAAAGAGGTTATTCCTAACCAAATGTTCTTGCTAACAGTGGGGGGAAAATACACTATTTGCATACTCTTCCTAGAGAGAAAAGGAATGCTGTTCATTATCAATAGCGTGGTCTTCCAGTCTATTGCCACTGCTAATACCCCCTGAAGGAGTGGAATACCTCTTCTGAGCAGCCCTGTCAGCATCAGCTGAGATATAGCACTAGTGAAGAAAAAGGGGTTACAATGCATGAGCATAAATCAGAACTTCTCAAAACAGTCTGAATAAAAAGCACTACTTACAGCAACCTCTCCTCTTTATCTCCAAATTTGTCTACATAGCAGCAGAATCTGAGTACTGAGACTAAAATATATTGCTTTTAATATAAATCTCATTACTGAGATGTACTTCTACCTCGCCTCTTGAATTACATTTGTAGATCATTTATACAAACTCAGTAACTACCAACTAAACAGACTGAAACATTCTAGATTTTAATTTCATGAAACTCAATTCGAGCTGCAAGTTCAGAGGTACAAACTGACCCCAAATTTTTCTGGTTCCAAGACCCATTACTGCCTAACGGAATCAAACATACATTCTGATCAACACTGACCAGAAATAGCCTTGATTAGGTTTTTCTTCTCAAAGCTCAAGTTTAGTGAGAAAGAGGACCATATTTTACCAATCCTGCAGACCAGTACAATGGCATTTATGAAGACTAATTTCACTGAAAGAGAATTCATACATTAATTCTAAGAGTTAAGAGCCTGAAAAAGCTATATTCAAATTTCTAAACTACTGTAGCTTTTCAAGAAACAGGAGTTTTAACAGTACCTATGTAGAAGACGACAGATACTCCAGTTGTGAAAAAGAACAGATGCAATCTGTGTTATATAATACCTACACTTCACCCCTCCAGAGGAACAAAATGGCAGAATATTTGTGCTACTTAAGTCCAATTCATGATTTAAATTTTTAAGAAAATCACAATGTGTCAGAGAACTGGTGTACGTAGAGCTACTTTTAAGGATGCAAAACCAGAGATAGAAGGGATTACAAGTCATCTCAAACACAATCTTTTCACAGGCCTGCTGTTCAGGCAAAATGACTGCAGAGCACTGAACAGATGAAAGAGCACGTTCTGTGGATGACGTCTCTGGAGACTATTTCAGCTTTTAGCCAGGAGCACCTTGCCACTATTTTGATCCCTTTATTGATAAAGGCATAAGTAAAGATGATGCAAAATCAAGGTATTTCAGAAATCTCAAAATCACGTGACATCCAGTGCAAAATATTAGAGGAACTCTATTCTTTCTCTAACGTATTGAACACACCGCTAGTCAAAGAATTTGGTAAAAGGAAGTAAAATGCCGAGAAACTCACATAATGCTCACTTTAGAAAGGATCTCTACGTCCATTCGTTATTTATACCTAACCTATCATATGCACGTATTGGGTGTAGATGGCCAGGTTCTGGTGTGGGCAGGGGGGCACACCTGCTGGGTGGCCTCTGTGTGAGGACAGGCCATGGCTACCCCATGTCAGACACAGCGGTCCCAACACACCTACCACAGGACACAGCTGAGCCCCTCAGTGAAAATGGTGGCACCTCAGGGAGCACGTGTAAGAATGGGCAAAAATGACAGGCAGAGGAGGAGCTGGGGAGAAAGAGAAGCGAGGAACAGCATATTAACACCAAGATCACAGAATAAGCAGGGAGGAGGTGTTCCATATGCCAGAGCAGATACTCCCCTGCAGACCACAGAAGAGACCGTGGTGAAGCAGGTAATTCCCTGAGGTGGGCAGAGAGGACCACAGCAGGGCGGGTATTCTGCAGCCCATGGAGAGAACCATGCTGGAGCAGTTCATGAAGGACTGCAGCCCATGGGAGGGATCCCATGCTGGATCAGGGGTGTGAGGAAGAAGGAGCAGCAGCGATGAACTGTTATGGACTGACTGCAACCCCATTCCCATCCCCCTGTGCCACTGGGGTGGGCAGCTAGAAAAGTCAGGAAAAAAGGAGTGACATTGAGCCCGTGAAGGAATGGTGAGGGGAAAGTGTTGTTTAAATTCTTCTTTGTTACTCCCCAACTCTATCTTAATTGGCAATACATTAAATCAATTTTCCCCAACTCAAGTCTGTTTTGCCTATGACAGGAATCTGTAAGTGCTCTCCTTGGCTCTATCTTGACCCACAAGATTTTCCATTTTATTTTCTCCCTCTCTCACTGAGGAAGGGCAGTGAGCAGCAGCTGGGTGGGCAGCTGGCTAAGGTCAGCCCACCAAGACACAGTACTGGAAACAACAAGGGGCAGTCTTGTTTAAAAAAGGAAAAAAAAAATCTCACACATAGATATAAGAAAGCTTTTGAAAGCCTCACCACAGCCTGGACGACTGACATTTTAAGGTAAAATAAATGCCTTATTTCCACAGTAAGCTCTCAGAATTTCTGTATTTTTAGGTAACAGTATCCCACAGCCTTAATATACCTTTTTGATCCTTGCAAATGACATTTACATACATACACTCAACATTAAAAAAAAACTTCATTATTAAAACAATTTTAAAAAAAAAACATCATTATTCAGAGTAAGTGTCCCAAGCATGGATGAATGTGTGAAGTCACAGATGATTGGCTTACTTAGCACTTCTGGTTTTTATACTGCTGTCTACATTTTGGATCAAAACTGACAGCTTGCATTTTCCTAGTTGACATTTCAATGATTCACCTGAAAACAAATAGCAATTATACTATGACATCCTTCTATAAGCTTTCTCAGAATCACTGAAAGCACTACAGCACCATAACTAACAAAAATCCCCATTCTCTGTGGCTACTTAGCTATAAAGATATTGGAAGAACAGTTTTCTGCCAAGACCAGCACAGGTACAATTCTAAAAACAATGTGTAAGTATCACATCAATTTCATTTGTAAAGCAGGTATTTACTTTAATATATTGTCTGTTTGTTATCTTTTTGCTACCTGGCAGCAGAGTATATTGAAATGTTGTACCACGACTGTCACAACATTTCTACCATGAGCTGTCAGTAAATAGGAAAGCATTTCACATGGTTCATTTAGGGGATAACCCTCCACTGCATCAAATTTGTCTTTTATTAATATGCATTAAACTAGTCAATCCTAAGAAAATAAGTATTACACTACCTCCACTCACGTCATGACCACCTGCTGTAGTAGCCCTTCTGTTAAGATCAGTTGTATTTTTGTCCAGTGTCAACAATAATATTTATCAGGGTGAGCACCAGAAGGAAGTTTTCTAGCTCTGAAACAGTTAGGAGCATAATCCTAGTCCTTACTAAAGCACACAGCCACCCACAGCCTAGGAAGCTTATACTCTTGATAAAAAGTAACACATAACTCACTCTCCTCTCATAAACCAATTATTTTAGCTTCTTTCCTGTAGAAATAACTTCCTCTAGTCAAAAAGGCTTTTGTTTTTCTTACCCCCTTCTCCCTTTTCCTGTAGAAATAACTTCCTCTAGTAAAAAAGACTTTTCTTACCCCCCACCTTTTTTAAAGGAGACAAATCATAGGTACTAAAAAAAAATTCTCTCCATACGGAATCAAGCATTACTGGTTTGAAATATGACGTCTATCAAACAGTACAGTACAGAAAGTAACAGAAGCTGAAATAGTAGTGCACTGCTACCAAAGGTACTAGTTCCACCCTTCTCCCAGAGAGCTCCTCATTTATTTGTGAGTCACATGAATTACAGACAAAACTTATCTAACCATTTCAGATTAATGGGTGAACCCATTTCAGGCAGATTAGGAAACATAAACCTTTTCCTTTTTCGACCCGGTTAGTTCTCTGTTCAATAAGAAGTCAAAAGAGCACCACAATCAGCAGAAGAAAAAAAGGCAATTGCAGAATCACTCAATTTTTGGAAAAATTCATCACAAAACAAAACCCACCTCAACCAAAATAATCTCTCTAAATAGATGCACTAGTCTGCCATTTGTAGGATTAGCAGTGTTTGAATTGCTTTCAAGTATACTAGAAGGCAAAAAAAAAAAAGGGGGGGGGGGAGAGCAAATTACATTACTGAGTCAGATTGTGGACAGTTTTTTAGCTGACCTTTTAGTAACTTTATGAAGATTGTAAACAAAATTACAAAATTAGAAATAGCAGTATCAGCTTTACCCCATTCCTAAGGCCACTTCCTTTAAACAGAGACTTCAGCTGTAAACAGACCAAGCATACCAAACAAAAGGACACTGCCAAACCTCTTTCATAATAGCATGCCTAGTTATGAAGTTTAATTTCAAAAGGCTGGAATAGATTTAAGCCTTCAAACGAAGGCTGCAAATTGTATAAGCAGGTGACAATAAACCAAAGTTTTGTCACAGTATGAAATCTGAATTCCATTTTCATCATCAAGGTGAAAAAAAGTGAACAAAAAAAAAATTTAAAAACTCATACCTTTTCTTGGAGGTAGTTCACCACTTTGTGTTAACTCTGTTCCAGGATATACAATCTCTCCATCTTTTACCATTTCATTCCACAAGCCGCATAGTCCATCTCGTGTAAAAGCAAGCTGTTAAAAATAATACATGATATATAGTTACACACACAATTTTCTCTCAAGCCAATTCAAACTAACATTTGAAACACATCAGATTTTATATTTTGTCCCTGAAGAAAGAACACAAATGTATCGCTTCACTGGTACATTCATTGTGTGTGTGTTTATGACTGAGATTTAAATGATCTCGGGATCTTTTCAGGATTATCTAGCTATGGTATTTTCAGACTAAAAGCTCAAAGCAGTAACTTTTAAATAGGCTCAAATACAACAAATATGGATTACATTTAAATACATTGTATTTAAATACACCAAAAGCATGGTTTGGTCACCTCAGAACTATCCACACCAGATGACACCATGCAATAATCCAGGGGGCATGGGGTGCCTTCACAAAAAGCTATCCAAACAAAGCCAAGCTGCATAAAGTCACAAAACAGGGAAGCTTGAAGGAAGTCACTACAGTCCCTCCTCCAAACCAGCAACCGAAGAGCTGGGCACTCAACCAGAACACATGACTTCCAAGGCACAGATTCATAAATGTATTTATCCAGTTGAAACCGGCCCTGCTGTGCAAAGCATCTCTCACAGCCCTCCCTCCTCCTCCCAGCTGCTACCATGCCTCCTCCCCCGTGCAGACCAACGCACGTGCATGGTCATCTGCTGGAGCAAATTATGGAACCCATCAAGGCTAAAACCAGCTGTGCCCGGGGGGAAAAGCGAGGGGCTGCCTCACCCCAGGTCAGTTCCCAATACACTACCACTGGCAACAGGACAAATTCTTGCGATAGAACAAGTGGCAGGGCTGTGCTAGCTGGAAGCGCTCATGAAAGTGCCCACTGTAACACAAGTCTCCTAATGATTTATCAATTTGGATCTC
Organism: Tringa tobata; assembly: GCA_033628505.1. NCBI lineage: Eukaryota > Metazoa > Chordata > Aves > Charadriiformes > Scolopacidae > Tringa > Tringa tobata. Next base: position 2,765,288 of record JAHREE010000480.1, read on the forward strand.
CCTTGCAGGATCCTAATGACCAGGATAACTTGTCCTCCACTGATGTTATGTCTTCCATGTTTTATAAAGCGGAGAACAACAGGTGTCAAATTCCCAAGAGAATTCCGTAATAACCAGGCCATAATTTGCAACCGTATAACGTAAGGGCGGAGGGGATTGCATCAAATTGAAAACCAGAATACCTTTAGCATACCAAAGTGGTGCAGTGGAGACAATAAAAAAAAAAAAAAAGCAACTGCTGAAGGCTTATTCAAAAGCATCTTTGTGTTATGTAACTAGCATTCAAATCCAAAGTGTTCTAACTGAGGAGTAACACAAAGATGTTACTTACACAACTGCTGGAAAACCTTTACCCTTATACACTGAAGTCTGCTTATACTTTATTGTGATCTCTTTCCTAACAATATTTTAATGATTAAAGGTTGCAGGTTTTAAGAGTCAGAACCACCAGCAGGGAAGTCTTTTGCTGATCTAGCTAATCTCAGTTAACATGAAGAATTAAAGACAAGTTACATGTTTTGGCACCACTGTAACACACTAAATTACCACAGTAGCTTCTTGACTTCAAATGGCATAATTCAGAAATTCACTCCAACACATATTACTAATTTCAATCATTTTTCTTTCAGCATAAAATATGAGCCGACACATACTATGTATCCTTCACTTGCTATCTGCTGATCTCAGGGGGATAAGAAGAAAGAGAATCACACAGCACGAGCCAGACATTATTCAACGTTATCTGCAATTTATTAATGGTGCAGCACCAGAATTATACTGTGACTATGCTTTACTGAAAGGTACAGTCCCTGTTCTTCAGGGGGGCTTGACAGCACATACAGCTTTTTCAAAGATTCTGTGTTTTGCTAAAAGTTTTACATTTGGCTTATTTTTTAAAAAAATTGTAATAGTCTGAAGTTGCATTTCAAAAATGAAAAAAATAACCACTCACCACTGACTGAATTTCTTGCACTGTTCCCAGTATATTAATATTTCAAAGATAAATGGCATTCAGTTTCTCCTTCATCAGATCTGGTCATATACTTCAGTGGAGCACTTAAAGAATTTATTTTTCACAAATTTTTTCTTGCAAAAAAAAATAGCTAAACACAACTGTCACTATTTTGGGCTCATATGTCATAGAAGATTTTTTTTTTAAGCATTCACCTGTTGAATGCCAACCTATGCTAAAATACAAGCTTGAAAAATAGTGAGCAAGGCAATCCTCCAGATGGCTTGCATAATAAACTATGGTTTTCACAAAGTTAAGATTTTTGTCTGTTAAACTGCCTTTTTATAAATTTTATTTTACATTCTCATATGACCTTGATATGAAAAAGTAGTCTCACAGTCCTTAAACTTACAATCTAAAGGCCTACAGGCTTTGAATTCAAGGTTCTTCATAATGCAACATTGTTTAATTTCAGAAAACTTACTACTTTTGTAAGCATTGCTGTAAAGGAGAAGCAAGAATTGTTTTCTCTGTTTTAACTTCTAATCCTTTCACATGGCACAAAGTTCACCCAAATCTTTCAAGCAACTAAACACTGAAAAAGTAAACAAAATTTTTTCTGCCTTGGGTTTGGTGTTAAAATTCTTATCAAAGTCATTTTCTTGGTATGTTGCATAAAGATAGAGCAACCACCAAGATTATAGGTCAGAGAGCTCCCCCTCCTACAAATATCTCGTGTGGAAGCTTACACCATAAGCAGCCTTCAGATAAACAACTTCACTTTTATTGTTGTAGTTAACAACAGAAGAAAAGGAGAAGTTAGGAGAGGTTCTCCTGTAGTTAACAACAGGAGAAAAGGAGACATGTTTGAAAGTAAAGGAACAGTGGACTTTTTTTGTAGCAATAATCAAACCAGCCAACTGAATGAACAATTGAAAAACAGAATTTACAACCAATTCAGCCCTCTTAACTGAGGGCAACTCAATTCGACCTGTAACAAGTTCACTATTAATCTACTTGACATTCAGGAGACATATTAAACAGTAAATTGACACTACGATGACCAAAAAAAGTGAAAGAAAACTCTGAGGTTTTAAGTGCTATTCAAGCAATTTTATTTTCAAGTTCTATAACCCCAAGAGAAGTATTTCACTTAACCAACAGAAAGGGGAAAGAGTGACTGATATGCCAGAAGGTCATGCTGCTATCCAGAGGGACCTCAATAGGCTGGAGAAATGGGCTGACAGGAACCCGATGAAGTTCAATGACTGGAAGTGCAAACTGGAACAACGCCAGGCACCAGTACATGCTGGGGGTAACTCAGCTGGAAAGCAGCTTGGCAGAAAAGAACCTGGGAGTCCTGGTACACACCAAGTTCAATATGAATCACCATTGTGCCTTTGCCACGAAGAAGGTTAATGGGTGTTCTGGGCTGAGTTAGGAGTGTTGCCAGCAGGCTGAGGGAGCCTGCTGAGCCCTCTACTCAGCACTGGTGAGGCCACACATGGAATACTGGGTCCAGTTCTGGGTTCCCCAGCGCAAGCGGGACGTGGACATACTGGATAGAATTCAACAAAAGGCTAGAAAGATGATTAAAGGACTGGAACATCTCTCCTATGAGGAAAGGCTCAGAGAGCCGGGACTCAGGGGGAAACTCACTGTCATAATTTGCACTGGGTTGGCCAATGACAAGATGACAGACACTCTCCCCCAAATCTCACTCCAAGGAGAGGAAGAAGAGAAACAAAGAGAGTTATGAGTTTAGGAAAAAAACAAACTACTTTAATGAAATATTAATAATAAAGTAAAAAGGAAATAATGAAACAGATACAATATATATAAATATATATATATAAAACTGTATCAAGCTCCAAGGGAGATGTCACTGACAGGCACTGGGAAAGTTCCAGATTGGTCTCAGTGACGAACAGGAACTGGATCCAGGAACATGTTGATGGGGATTGAAGGTAGACAAACTGACAGGGTCTTCCTCGGGCATCAGTCATCAAAGAAAGAGAACCATTCAAGAAGCATCCATCCTGACCCCTTTGATCCCTCAGCTTTTATAGTGAGCATGGCAGATGGGATGGAACAACCTATTGGTCAGTTCGGCTTGCCTGACCTGTCCACCCCTCCCCACAGGTGCAAACATGGGGTAAACAACCAGATGAGCTGACTCTGGTTGTCACAGCAAGAAGGATAAGCAAGAGCTTCTCTCACTGAACAGAAAGTTGGCTGTGCTTCGCCCCACACCAGGACACTCATCAATGCATATAATGCCTGAAAGGAAGGTGTAAAGAAG
>JAHREE010000480.1:2777967-2812619 GCA_033628505.1 Tringa tobata
GGGGGCGCTGGGCTGGGCTAACGGATGACTCTGACATCGGGCTGGTAATAGCAAAAAAACAAAGTTTCCTTTTAGGTAGGATGCAAAAGATGGTTTGGGTGGGTTGTTTTGTTGGTTTTTTTTTTTAAATCAGTTTAGGGAACATCTGGAGAGTTTTAAGCATGTCAGAAGAGAAAGATCAGTAATAAGTAGTTCAGAGGCAAACAAAATGGCAGAAACAGCCCGAAGCGGTCGAGGCTGGAAAGGGGGAAAACGATGCCGCTATGCTCAAGGGAAGAAGGATGCTGGAGGTGAAATGTGGAGCTGGGGGGCAGCTGGCACCGAGGGGAGTCTGGAGGTAAACCTAGCTGCAGGTGGCCCTAGTAAGAATCATAGAGTCCACTAGGTTGGAAGGGACCTTTATGATTATAAGAGTCCAAACACAAAGCTAGCACTGCCAAAACCACCACTAAGCCATGTCCCTACGCACCACATCTACACATCTTTTAAATACGTCCAGGGATGGTGATTCCACCACTTCCCTGGGCAGCTTGTTCTGATGCTTGACAACTCTCTTTGTGAAGAAATTTTTCCTAATATCCGATCTAAACCTCCCCCAGTGCAACTTCTTGTCCTGTCATCTGCTACTTGTGCGAAGATACCAACTCCCACCTCCCTACATCCTTCTTTCAGGTGATAGTTTCACTGAGGCAAATAATCGTGCTTCAGCATAAGTCTATTGAGAATGATTAACTATATCAGTAGTATGAAAATTAAAATTAACCAAAAGTAAAGTTTCTCACAGTGCTTAAACTACAGCTCCCCAGCGGCTAAGGAATTTGGACAGTAGGAGCAAGGCTTCTGAGATGGGACAGTGATTGGCTTTGGCCAGCGTGAAGCCACAGACTGAATGCCAGAGCTGAGACCATTTGCTGGCATTTAGGCAAAGGTTTGCAACATTTAGTTGTTATTATTTAAGAAGCACTGCAATAAAACACAGTGAATTTGCTTCTCCCGGGTTCATTTTCAAAGTAGCAAGTAGCAACTGTGACCTAAGCGCTTAGTCTGTCACTTTCCACAGACCTCTCTTGAATCAAGATACAATAGTCACTTAAAATAAAACTGTACAAAATTTCGGAAGTGCCTGAAAATTTACATAAGAAGATAAAAATATCTGATTTTCTCAAGTTGCTCCCTGAAATTTTAAAATAGTAACCTTCAAAAAGAAAAGTGATTTCCCTTGAAAAGACTGCACAAAGGCCTATATGTCAAAAGCTTTAAGTTTAACATAAGGGAACTGGAACTTTTGTCATCGTGTTGTGTCTATTCTGCCCGGTCCGTGGTTAAGCAAGAGCTACCACACCAGAATGGGAAATACTTTAGTCTCTTCGTATCTGGTAGATTGGAAGTATAAGAAAATAACACTGGCACAGCTTGCCCAGAGAAGCTGTGGATGCCCCATCCCTGGAGGTGTTCAAGGCCAGGTTGGATGGGCCTTTGACTAACCTGATGTAGTGGAAGGTGGCCCTGCCCACAGCAGGGGGCTGGAACTCGATGATCTTTAAGGTCCCTTCCAATCCAAACCATTCCATGATTCCATGAAAGTAGTCATACTGTTATTCTGAGTAGGAATAAAAACCACTTTGAAATGTATGGAGCCCAAACCAGAAGGAATTAGCAAAATTTGGTTAAAAGCAGAGCACCCACTGATTTGTGCCTACTGCTCGCTTAAGTGATTTGCAAGTCAGATCTAAGTAAGATACTTTGCATGTGCAACATTCACTGCCAGTTTTTGTTTGGCTCTCCAAGAAGAATAACCTTAGACAATCTGCATTTATTTCAGAGAGTCTTCTTACTGTTATTAAATAACAAATGGCAATAGCCTTTTGCTGGCAATCTTGATGTGGATAATTTGAAGAGTGCATAACTAGCTAACTTTTTAGACTTGAATCACTGGCCCAATTAGCAGGTACACACTTGCTTCCACAAAAATCAAAACCTATTTGGGTGCAGTAACCATGGAAATTCAAAGCTAGAGATACTTCTGAATAATTTATGGATTATTTTGTGTTTCCAGATTTAGATTTCATTTCTGGTGAATAATTTTTGTTTGCATTTGAAATGTACTGTAATAGCGTGGTGCAATCTCAAATGGCATTCTCATTTATAAAAATATGTACCCCCCACATTTTCCGGAGAGAAATGTCTGGTACAACATGAATAAGTACTTTGATGACATTATTAAAAATAATTTTATTTTTGCAAATAATCAGAAATTTCAAAGACTCTGGAACCTGCAGTTTGTCTCTATACACAATATTTGCAGTATTAAGTCCATCAATAACTGTTATTCTGTTGTTATTTAAATAACAGAGGCATGTTGTTTTACTTCAGTCTGACCAAGGTAATAAAGGTGACGTACAGGTCTGACAGACTTCAGAAGGCACGTTCAAGCCAAACAGTTTAAGTGTTACCACTCCAAGCCTTATGTTCCCCTCTTCTGATGCATATTTTCCTCTTAAAGCAGGGTTATATGGTCTTGCATTCAGTTTCTCCAGCCATCATCCTTTGTGCCCCAGCTTTGCTAAAGTAACCTACTTGACACCCAAGACAATCATTAAGTGGATCTGATGTTCCTGCCTTAGAGACACCAACATCCTCAGGAGGTGTGGGGCAAACCACTAGTGAGGTGGAACTTCAGGTCTCTGCTTTCACTGTCTGCCAAAAACCCTCACACATCTCTCTTGCTTCCTCCAGAACAATGGCTGAACATGGAAAAATCTAGTTTCTGTGGACAGAGTCAATGTGTCTGCTTCTAGGCATATGGTCAAATCACTGTTATTAGAGATTAAGGAAAAAAGTAAATACATCAGAATGAAAGGCACACTAAAACCAAGGGGTCATATTTTCTGGTCCACCTCTTAGAACTACAAACAATACAGAGCACTCTCAAAATGTCTGGCTCTGGGTAGGAGACCTCTCTTTTGTTGTAAATGTGGCAGAGAAGCCATACCAGCTTCTACAGGAGAAGAGGCACTGTAGAGGTGCAGGATGTAGAGGAAAAGAAGGATGGTGGTGGTGTGGGATCTCTGTAAACCACGAAACGTTCTAGAACACAGGGTTGGTAGCATGAATGGTACCCTCCCCTCACCTCCATGCAGTGCCAATTTGTAGCACTGTCAGACAGGCCTAAGGAGATGGGGAAGAACAGGCACTAATTGGATAAAATAAAGCTGTCATAATAATCTAAAGCAGAAGAGGCAGACGGAAGAGAAGTATCTTTGGACAATCTGGGCAGCACCATATTTCTTTTTATTTCACTTGTGACAATGCCATGAGTACTGACAAGATCTGTCTCAAAAATTGAGGTAATTGCATTCTCAAGTAACTAAATCCAAAACCTTAAGAACCAGCAAATGGTGAGAATGAACTTTTTTTTTTTTTAAATCAAAAACACAAAAATAAGCAAGTATATGTTTACATAAAGACAGTATCTAGTCCTGCCTGCAGGCCTCCTAGGTATAAGCATGAAATCTTTCCTAATTGATAATTCTTTTAAATGTGTGAGCTCTAGGGGATCCATTCTAGTTATAACAACAGTGGAATGTGGCACATTTTTTTCTCTCATTAGTGAATATCAATAATTGTTATGCATGCAAATGAGACACAAAACCATCTCTGTAAGAGCAGTGTCTAACTGTTCACTGCAAGACAATGCCCTTATTGTTTGTAATTTTTTTCAAGAGCCATTTGTGTTGAGCTCTCCCACTGAGTTTGGAAGCCTTTGTGCATTATTATCCATAAAATGCAAAATCCAGTCCACTTGGGGCTCAAAACAGGTCTCAAAGAATTTCCTGGCTTACTTCTCAGTGATGAAGGCATTCCCCAAGAAAGCAATAAACTTCTACAATTAGCCTTTTTTGTTTTAATACTCTCTGAACTGAACCACTGGCCAAAATTTCAGTTCTATACAATTACAAGCTCATGATGAGGCCCATTATTTCTTTATTGTATCATTTGCAAAAAATGCCATCAGTTCAGATTGGTCAATACATATGATTATGCTGCACCAGTGCTTTCTACAGGGGGAAAACAGGACCAAGTAAGGACATAAGAGGATTCTTCTCTTTCCTCCAGACACTAGTATTTATAAAAAGTCACAAGGACACTTTCTGCTAGTCATTTTTACTACTGAATATTATTTATGTTAGCAGAAGAACAAACAAAGAAAGGAAGCAGCTTCCATGTTCAAAAACCCAAGCCTCTTGTAATCAATATCCTAACCCTAGGATATTGAGAATGCCTTCTCAGGAAAATGAAACAAGATCCTCTGTCTTCATGCACCTCTTTCTTCTCTTTTCTCACCTTCCGTGGTAACAGCCCTGCTATTTCTCATCTTTTTCTTTAATATATCTCTGCTCCAATCCATATCCTTCACATTCATCCACACTTCCAAGTTTGTTTCACTTCTACCTTTGCTGGGCAGTGATACATACCTGTTCTAGTTTGGAAACTGTATTGTTCTTCCATTAAACGGAATTAGGTTAACCTCTCCTTGCCTTTTTTTACCCAGATTTTAAATGACAAATACTGCTTACACCAAAATTCCAACAAGTTCTTCTCCTGTGGCAATTTTTCTTTGCAAAGTCTTGTGTGAATCACAGCACATTGTAACAGCTGACACAGCTCAATTGCAGAGGTGGTGTTGGAAAAGCAATTCAGAGTACAGAGACCTGAAAAAAAAAAGGGTGGAGCAACTTAAAACTGTCACACTCATGTAGCTAATTAGAATCCATTGTTAATTACATTTTGCATAGTTAATTATTTTTAAAATTAGAGTGAATCTTGCCCTTGTTAAAGCAAACAGTAACATTTTCATTGACTTCATTAAGCTCACAAATTCAGCCTCATATATCCTTTATTTTACTCATCCAGTGCCAACCACGGTAGTTTTTAGTCTCCCAGAAAAACACAATCCCAAAAGCTTGCTTTGCAGATTATGTCTTCCATTACAGAGAAGAAGGGTTGTTTTCCTCCCCCTAGGCCAGCGCCGGTGTTTCTATCCAGGGAGTCTCTCACTTTACAGCCCAAACCAGTCTGATCTGATTTCATCCTTCATCTCTGAACTCAACAACAATAATGAATTATCTGTGGCTGTTCCTGTTACTCCTTTAAATTATCAATTCAAAATAATCACTTCATGAAATAAATATTTGAGAGGGATGTTCCCTGACTTGCAAAGTAGCTTTGGAAGCGCCACCTTGAGTATGCTACCTATACAGATCTTCAGGAGCCTTTGGAAATAAACACAACAAAGATATGCAGATATCCATTACAGACCTGTTGAAATTTAACGTATTTAGTATACAGTAAGGGATATATCAGAAAATCAGGTAGAAAAGATACCTATATTCCATATACTAAAAAATGGGGACCTACATAAACTCTTCTAATTTTAAATTTAAACGCAGTTATTAAATTAAACCCGAGCAGAAACTGTTTGCATTTAAAAGGCATTTTCAATTACAGGGATATTCTGTATAAGATTTGCTAATAATACCATCTAGATTACAGTGCTAAGCTACATTCATAAAACTGTTCACCTATAAATATTAGATTTGCAAAATGATCAAGATATAATTTAAAAATGCACCCAAACATCAAGGCGATGCTAAGGGTAATAAAAAACAACATGGTATTGCACTGGAAATTGAAATATATCCTCACTGTCATACTAACCTGTATACTGAGGGCAGAATAATTCTGTATTATCATAATACCATGCAAATAGATTATCAGTATTCGAATAATTCTATCTGACAGGAGGCAAGTTCCTTAGTTAACATTTACAAATTAACCCATCAGTGGGCAATGCAACATGCTTAAAATCACTTAAAATGCTGGAGGAGATGTTCTGTAGGCACTTTGAGCCCCAAGAACATTTCAGATTTTGAGTTTGAGCAAATAAACAAGAATGTTGCATTTTTTTCCCTAACTTATTATGCAAAGCATAGCTCATTGCAGAAGACTTATAAACAACATGGAAATTATTTGGCAAAATGAGAAAAGCATTAAATCCTGAAATCCTCATCTCTGAAATAAAGAAGTTTATGCCCTTTAGTTTGGGTAGGTGGATGAAGTAGGAGGAAGCCTTTCTAGACAGAGATGGGAACAGTATCCTTTAGCCAATAATCAAAGCATGAGAAAAATGTCCTAATATATAAGAAGGAAGCATGATGCTAATTTTAATCCTTTCCATTTAGAAGCTACCAAGTATTGAGTTTCTCCTAATGCCTGGAAGGTGGCCAAAACCACTTTAGCTTTTATACAATGCTTAATATATAGGGAAACACTTTACAAATGCTGATAGGAATCTTTACTCATTTAAGCAGGAAAGGAAGCAGTATTTCTATAAAGCATTTGTTAACCTAGAGCCATATGGTATCCTTTCATACAAAAGTGCTTCATAAGGAAAAAAAAAAAAAGAAAACCTTACTTTAAATAAAAAGTTAGAACATGTTGGACTTATGCCAAGTGTTGTCCTTGCTGCAGGGTGTTGGGAGAGGCATTAGCAGCAGAATAGAAAGGTCAAGAACAGGTTGGCCAAAGCACAAGCCCAGTGATATTGGTCAGGGCAGGGGGAGGAGGGAAGGGAATCAAGACAAATTGTTAGGTCTGTCCTTAATATGCAAAATGAGTACGAGCCCAAAACACCATCAGCCTACTTGGCTTATGAATCAGGCAACTGTCCACAGCTGCCTTTCCACAGATGTGCAAAAACAGTTGTGGAGAATCTCTGCTGTGTTTCTCCAGCAGGCCCATTTATAAAGGGATTTTTTTTGCGTCTCTCTTTTACCAATCCCCACCCCACTTACTACAATTTCAGAAACCGTTCTAGCCTCAAGGGAGAATCGTGTGGTGTTTCAGACATGCTAATCTATATTGTGTCCTTAAAGTTTGGGGAGGAGATGCCAACAATGTCAGTGATCTAACATGAAGTAATTAGTTCAAACAGGAAAGAAAACAATCTACCAAGACAGTGTGTGCTTCAGCTTGTTCCGGCGCTAGTCTTCTGTTGATTTTGCGGTATGCAAGCACAATAAACTGTTGCAACCAACAGCATTCGCACCTGTCCTCTGTTCTGCTTTCCGTACAACAATATTAACACCACTAAATAATATATAGCAGTTGCACCCATCGTCTCATGCTTTCTTCAGAGCCATAGTTTTGTGGCTACATCACAGTTTTGTCTCTATGCCAAGTCATTTCAGTTATTGGTATTTTTGAAAAATTAGACCTTGAATTTCTTTTTTGTCTTATCTCGTTCATAATCCTTTAAAGAAAATGAGAGCCTGGGAAATTGCAACATTGGGAAATAAGCTGCGATGAATCCTCTCTTCCGTACCAATTTCAAATTACTGCTCCATTTACAGACAGTATATAAGATTTTAACAAACATTTATGAAACCTTTGCTATAACGTTGACTGACTGTTCCACTATGATCGAAAGCTGTGATATCTGGTGCCGTGGTGGTAAGACTCCAGCTTTATCACAAAGAAGTTCAGGGTCCTTCTTCTACAGGATCCCTGCCACTCACACGATGGCCCCTAGTAATTGTGTGCACTTTTGGCTCTGTACACAGACATTTCAAAACACTAAATGCATGTCTTCCTCCACCACCACATGGATTCCTGCTCCTGCTTATGTCCCAGATGGACTCTAACTTTCAACATAATACATTTGAGATAGCAATGTTTTTTAAAGTTTTTAGCCTTTGTTGCTTATACCGTCAATCCTTTCAATTACTGATGGCAATTTAAATTCTTTTCGGTTTCTTGTTGATTCTCTTCTCTCTCTGATATTGCTGTTTATTAACATATTATTAACATGCTTATTAACAACCTCAAGAGGACCTGAGAAAATCTGAGCTGGCTTTGAAGCTAATATACATTTGAAACCAGAGCCAAGAGGTAAATCTAGTTTTACAGCCTGTTACATTTATAATGAACTAGTTGTGGGGCTGACATTAATGAAGTTGTGTATTAATATGTTATTAATGAACAACATTTCGTAAGTAAAAAGATCTCTTTACTTTTATGAGTTACGCAAATCAGAAAAGCTTCCCTCCTGTGTTGAGGACAGACATCTCCAATCCCATTTGAAATCTGCAGCTGTATTTATGTCTTGCCTGGGTAGTAATACCACTGCAGAGACAAAGTTTGATGTAGAGTAAATCAGATAGAACTGATTTACAGTGGCATAAACTAGATGTAATTGGGGGGGTGTCACCAGGTTTATACACCTAAAATATAAAAATATCAGAAATAATACTCTAGAAACATATTATTTTTATTATAATCAGCCTCAATTCTCCTCTCACTTACACTGTTGTCAAATACAGGCAGTATTCATTTTGGCTAGTATCATGCATTCTAAGCTCGTCCTTCGGACTACTTCTAGTGCCAATGACAAGGGATAGGCAACTCATTGCACCCTAAAGAGAGATGGAGGAATTGCACTCATAGTACAGGCATCTCTCCACTCCCTACACAGTAAAGACAGTGAAATGTATTCTACAGCAAAATAGTAAGGCTGAAAGGATGGACTTACACTGATGGTGCTGAGACTAAAATATTGTCTTGACTCTTTCCACGATCTTTAAGAAAAATATTCAACCCCTTTTTTTTTAAGAAAGAAGGTCACAGGACTCTGATCTCATTTGTAAAATCAATTCTGATAATAAGTTAACTCCACTCACTCCAGTTATGTTAGTCCTGTTACATTCTGTTAGCACTGGCTTACTGGATTCGGTTTGTATTTTATGTGTTGTTTTGACAGTAGAATACTCTGTTCAGAAAATGCTAGTTCAAAATTGTCACTACAACTTCCTTGAAGTATGAGAATAGTTTCCCAGCAAAGAATTACCCTGCCCAAGTTTAAACAAATTTTATTAACCTAAGCCACCACAGCAAAAATAACAATGCAAATGCACTGCTTCTCATCATATTGCTTTCTTTTTTTAATAGTAAAATAACAAGCTAGAATAAAGTATTTCACATGTACTTAAAAAACAAACTAGTAAAAAAATAATTCCAAAATATAAGATGAAAATAATTTTTTAAAAAATTAATAAATCAGTTACTCAATCCACTTGAGAACCTGCTAGGGAAAAAGCACTATGGCCACAGGTCATCATTTTACTCAGACCTTCAAGCGAAAACAAGTTCCACTACCTTTCCACTACATTCCAGTACCTTTTACTGAAGACTGTTCTACAGTGAAATTCTTCTCTAACGCTGATTCTCCAGCACTGAGGAGAAGATCCAGAAACCTCAGTTTTATAAGTTACGTTAGCACATTCTGACATTTAACCCTGGTGTGAAACCATGCTGGAATGGGGGCGTTAGAGCAGATTGCTTTCTCAAGTCTTCCTGCTTCATTCAGTCTTTGGATACAAAAGGAGGCTGCAAACAGAAGCATCTGATGTCTGTTTTCATTATTCATTAGCTGGTTAATTAATAGTGATTTGCTTCTACCTTTCCTTCTGGGTACCAGACACAGAAGTTATTCAGACCACAGTCCAAAAAGCCCTTTAGATCCTTTTAGGTCCCTCTGCAAAGTTCAGGGAGTTCCTCCAGCGTTTAATGCAGCGATGTCACCAGAAGAAGAAACACTCCACAGAGCAGAGTGGATGAGATAAAACTTGACCGTCACAGAGTGAAGGCAAATTGAATTGGAAACAAAAAGGAAGAGCTAAAAAGGCCTGCCCGTGCAAAATGTTGCTGCACGTCAACCAACTCACACCCTAGTTTTTCACCCTTTACAGATTGTCTGGAGTATTAGTGACAATGCTGAGGTAACATCCTCACCACTATGTCAATCCCCTGCCTAGAAGTATAGTAAGGTAGGGGATGCTGCACATACATGGCTGTATGTATTCTGGCAGATTTTTCACATACTCAGAAATCGGTGTAAGTTTTAATTATCTTCAACATTTTGCATAAACATATTTTACAACTGAGCATCCTTTGCTGTTCTGTAGAAGAGTCACACGCTGTCTTAGCTGTAAGTTGGCTTTGCTGACAGAGGTCAGTGGAGCCAAAGTTAGCCAATCCCTTAGCTCTTTATAAGATCAGCAAGGAACAGACCTCCAACTAACTAAAGTAAGTGTCATAAGTGGCTTCACAGATGATACTTTGAGTGGTGAAAACTACATATGAGCAGAAATTCTACAGACTTGCATTCCTACAAACAGCTATTATTTCAGAAGCTAACACATTGATTCCTCTGCATGTAGCAAAGGCTCACTGACTGACGACTCTGGTCAAGTGGCATTTTAGTAGAAGTGAGGGCATCAATACAGCTTTAATATTTCACTGCTCTAATACAGAAAGGAAATTATCTTACTCCCAGTTATTTTACAGGTGCTTCTGGTACATTAGATGTATTTTAGATTACGGTGATCACAAAGACAATTTGGATAGTCTGCAAGTGATGCTTTGCCTTACTTCACTGGCGTATAGAGCCTGATATTAAATCTACATGACAGTCTTGCTATATTAGTTTAGCTGGAAAGGGCTGCTACTGAGCTAAATTAAGAGTTTGACCCTTAAAGCATTAAATGTCCATCAGGTAACTGCAATAAAAATTAACGTCACTAATTTTAGTATGTCTAAAATATTACTACAACAAATAATATAATAATAATAATAATGGAAAAAGTTCAAAACAAGTAACTCAGCCAATGAAAATTACTTTGCCTGTATTAATTCAGCTCTGCTGTTTAGTTTTTTAGAGTTTTGTTTCAGAAGTGTGCTGGTGATACAAAGTAAATATAATTTTGCACTGTAAGACATTTTTGCCTGTTATGCAAATATTACATTCAAATTTAGCTCTCAGCAGCACCCCATGTATTTACTTGACACATCCATCTCCTGGACATGGAAAGAAATGACAAATGATGTACAGCTAGTCTCTATCAACAATCCAGTTGGTATATAAAGTAACAAACGATCCTTTTTTTCACTGATCAGTGCCATTTATAATGAAAGCATCTTTAAGAGCCATATTAAGCAGTTAACAGAATTCATCCTCTAAGGTAAAAATTATAACTCTTGAGCAGTCCTGATTTTCTATGTTTCACTCAAGATTACTAGCATGCCAAACAGACCACACAAGCTTTACTGCTTTCATCAGTGTATGTGATGATATAATTGGCTGATATAATATTATTGAAGTCCACATCACGTCCACTGTTGTGGATTTCAATAATATTATATCAGCCAATTTCTGTTTGATTTTTTTTTTTTAATTTGGTGCAATTCTGAACTAAATTTGTATTCCTAACTTCCCTTATTTGTGTTATGAACATTAATGTAAACATTTATTTTTAAAAACATTCAAAAGTCAACATGAACATGAGTGCGTGTAATAACCAACAGGGTTTCCTTAACCAACAAGGTTAAGTAAAGTACAGAAGAGCAGTACCAGTACACTGATCATCAGAATGGTACTAAAGGAAAACTGAGTATTGGAACTAAATAGCACAGGCCAAAACTTCTGCAGGAACAGCAGGTTGGTAGCCATCTGTTTGACCCCTGTCCACTTGGATGAGATGTTATAGACTCTGCCTTCACAAGTCACATCATTCAAACTCTGCAAATGTTTTCTGTCCTACTGTACTGCTGTGTCATGGCTAAGTCTGGAACAATTTTATTGTTGCATATTTTGAACAGAACCTCTCATAAATTACTTAGTTTGCTAAAAATATTCACCAAGATTTACCGTATACTGCATAAGCAGATGAATGACCTCCAAAGCACTTTGACAAAAATCAATTAAAAATTTCTGAGTTGCAGCAACCAGATGGCCAAAGCTGAGACCACATCTGGACTGCTAAAAGTTTTAAGCCAACCCTGTTACATCAGTGTGTAAAAATATTACAAGAAAAATCTCAGATGATTTCAATGAACTTGAAAAACCCCTCTCCTGTTCTAGAATAGGCTTATTGGAGTAAAGGATCAATGCCTGGGAGAAGAGCCAGAGATTTATGCAACCGTTGCATCTGAAACTGTACAACAATTAGGGTTATCAGCTTTGCATTTTTTGGAACCCGTCCACTTCACCATACCCAGGACATTGTAGAGATCAAGGACAGAAGAGAGTGATTTTTACCCGCCCTACCACTATTGGACAGAAAAAAGATTTTATGAGCTGCAGTACTGGCTGGGTGCCTTACAGAAAATTAGGTTCTTATTTCCAGTACTCTACCCGTATATGTAGAGGTGGCATTACAATGCAGCAGTTAAAAAAATGCACTAAATAAATTTACATTGCAAAAAGCCTCTTAATACCGCAGAAACTTCCCGTCATGATAAAAACAGGATATTTCTACTAGAATCACAAAGGCATTCCTTAGCTTTAAGTAGGTAAGAGGTATGATGAGTAGGACCCCATTTAAGTGGTTGATTCAATGTCTTTCTTGTACAAGAGGTCTTCTGCTTCTCCATGCAAAAAAAGCATCTGAAATGCTCAACTAGTGTATTTTTATTAGAAAGGGTCACATCCATATGTTTCCTGGAATTCAAGTACTGACATTTTTGCCTCTTTGTCCAAGACCTGTTTATATAATTTAAAGGACTAGCCTGGGTCCTGGCTCAGAGACCACGTCGCATGATGCAGCTGAGTCTGTCAAGAGCAAAGACCCAATGGCCTGGAGTACGGCCAACAGACTGAATAAAGGCTGCCTGAGAACAGCCTGGAAGACACATGCTCTGGGGGGCTGAACGCTCGTTCACACGGTGGGAGAGGTTCTGGGGGCATTGGGCTTCTCTGCAGCAGAGGCAGAAAGGAGACACTTGCCAGCATTTCAAGTCAACCATGCAGCAGCCAGAATACTGGGAGGTGGAATCGAACGACTCAGATGCTGTAGTCCATGACAACAAAGCTACTGAAAATGGTGGAGCAGAAAAGAATCACACGAACCAAAGATGGTGGTGAACTACTGGCCTGAGAACCAGAAAAGCCTAACATTGCAGATTCTAACAAGATATGAATTAAAATACTTCCAATTAAGGACCAAGAAAAGGAAACTCTGGCTGTAATTACTGTACTATCAGCTTGCATAGGTGAGCAAGAAAAGCTGGCCAGGTAAAAGGGTTCTTCTTCACTAAATGTTTTCTGATCAACTCCCACAGGGTTCCATTATTACCTTCCACATCTTAAATGAACATAACTTCTACAACTTGCGTGTGCAAGGTCTGCAATTGTAGATCTTGATTTCAGAATTCTTACATCATCCAGTCCGTTTTTCAGTATAGCATAAGCTGTAAAAATGTATGCTTTTAGGATCAAATAAAGATGGCATAAAATATGTACCCAACCTGGATATGAGCGATCAAGAGGCAAAGGTTTATCAGGGGACCAAGTGTATCCTCCCCCAGCTCCTGGAGCTTTGGCTGCTTGGGCTCCAGGCTGATTTGTAATGCAGCTGTCCAGCCTTGAATCAGAACTGTAAGAAGCTTTTGTGGTGGGTCCACCCCTCTTCTCTCAAGGGGTACTTTTAAGATGAGACTCTTGCCCTAGGTCTCTGCTTAAGCTATGTGGCAGCTCCACCATGCCTGGCATGTACCCCAATGATCCAGATTCTGATTTGCTGTCTTGACTTTCAGGCTTGACCTCGGACCTGACTCACCACTATGGATTTGTCCAGCGATCTGGACTGTTGGATGAACCTGGTTACACTCAACCCACTATGGGACTGCACCCCTTCTCAGTGAGGTCACTGCCCCTACCTGCCCTGCTGTCACACTCAGCTCCCTTTCCTTTACTGGGCAGCTCATGGTTGGTACTTCCTGACCAGATCTTCTGTTGCTTCCCTTGGGAGTTTGCTCCAGCACGTCATCACCACTGCTAAACAAAATCAAAGAAATACACCCCTTTCTAACTAGTAACTACTCATTCTTGCAGTTTTTTCCACTGAACTGAAGAACATCAATACCCTCTCATCATGAAGGAAGGGATTATGTGTTTTGATCAAATCACCCTTTGATTGCCTGTTGAGATGTAAACCAAGTTCTTGAAGTTGTTCACTCGCAGACATTTTCTTTTATCTCTCAAATAATTTAAAAGCTTTTTCTACATCACTAGCTTTTCAACATGCTTTTAAAACATGAGCAGAGCTACACATTCTATTTCAGTATGTTATATAGAGTACACCATCCTATTTTGTGCCACATTAACTGCTTTCATAGGGCTTCTTTGCTCTGGCATATCAAGATGCCCATTCAGCTGCTTGTCCAATAATGTTCCTAATCTGATTCACAGCAAACTGCTTTTGAGGATACACCCCCTTCCTCTTCTTCCTCAGCTCCCACCTCCCTTTTGCAAGTGGTAATTGGCCTGCTTTGGTCTTTTTCTGAAGGTGGCAAAACCCCGATGTTGTAGTTTAACCCCAGCCAGCAACTAGGACCACGCAGCTGCTCACTCACTTCCCCCAGTTTGGATGGGGGAGAGAATTGGAAGAGTAGAAGTAAGAAAAAACTCATGACAGTTTAATGAGTAGAGCAAAAGCCGTGTGCGCAAGCAAAGCAAAACAAGGAATTCATTCCCTGCTTCCCATCAGCAGGCAGGTGTTCAGCCATCCCCAGGAAAGCAGGGCTCCATCGTGCGTAACGGTTACTTGGGAAGACAAACATCACCACTCTGTCCCCCCTTCCTTCTTCTTTCTCCAGCTTTATATACTGAGCATGACATCACATGGTATAGAATATCCCTTTGGTCAGTTGGGGTCAGCTGTCCTGGCTGTGACCCCTCCAAACCTTTTGTGCGCTCCCAGTCTACTTGCTGGTGGGGTGGTGTGAGGAGCAGAAATGGCTTTGACTGCTTAGCAACAACCAAAAACATCAGTGCACTATCAACACTGCTGTCATCCCAAACCCAAAACATAGCCCCAGCCCAGCTGCCAGCAAGGAAGTTAACTCCATCCCAGTTGAAACCATGACACCAGATTATGTGACAGTGCAGGTTTCTCTGAATGGTGAGAGTGGGGCACTCTTCCTGTCCCTGTGTCATCTGCAGGTTTCATTATTTGCACATTGGGAATAGTGCAGAACCCCACTGAAGCATGTCTATTCAGTGATTCTGCAATGACAGCTACATTAGTGTATATTTGTGATCTTAGTATCACTCAGCTACACTCCAGTAATTTCATCAGATATGTACTTGCCTAATGCCATACAAAACTAATTTCCGGTCAAAATAAAGTCTAATGTCTTAAGAAAGTTATGTCTATTAAACATATACAATTACTTTTATCAAATTTGTCATCTCAGCAAAGATGAAGATCTGTTTTTCTTAACAAGGAAGCTTTCCAAACCTCATTACATCTATCCCTTCCTACTCTTTCATAGTGTAATGCTGTATCAGTTTTCCCCATTATTTTGCCTACAATGAATGTCAATCCAACAAACCAAATTATCCAAAAAGAGTAGGTGAGATGTCCTAAGGATGAACCAACATTAACACCCTATTTTTCTTTAATTTCCACGGTATTCCCAGATGTGTTAGCCTAAGCAATACAGAGATCATCTTAAATATCTCTGTGAGAAGTCACTTAAACCTGATGATTTCGAAGTCTCCATGGAAAGGTGATCGCAAAGACAGCCTAATTACACATCCTTTGGCTCCTGAAAGATAAGAGCAAGGATTTTAATGATACCATGAGAGTAGAGGAGCACTGGAGAGTACATAGAGCATGATGGGACACACACTGCTGTTGTCTGGAACTGCTCAGATAGGCTCTATGTAGTTGAAGGACGGGAGTTTTGGGGATGAAGACCCAAAGTGCTGAACATATGAAGCCTGTAAGACAATGAGTTGAGATAAGCATTATGCACCTCGTGTCTGCACCACTGACAGGCTGACTCCACAGGGCTTGCGCGCAGAGTCTTCAAATGCTATGGGCAGGAGACTGCCAAAGAATGTGTCCCCTTTCCTACATACAGAGTGACCTTACTACACAAGGATAAAAGGCTTGGTATTATGGTGAAGAGACCTAGGGGTAACTCATAAGAGTTTTTTCTTCTTCAGGCCAGAGAAGATGAAAGTGATGCTGCTGCAGTAGCCCCTCATCCACGACATAGCAGCTAAGTTCCTTACCTACTGGATAGAGACAGGGCTAATAGAGTTGTCCATACCTGTTGCCCAATATGACTTAAATTTGCACTCTTAAGCACAATGAAAAATAGGTTTGATTTTTTTCTTCATAATGACAGAAGCATAGCCTATTTCCCCTGCCCATCATCCTTCCAGGATCCCTTCCACTTTATCAGAACACCCACACATTTATGCTTGAGACTGATTTATTTCTTAATGCTTCTTGCAGCCTCTTTGAACTAATTTCTGGACCAATGCCAGTATCAGGTATCTCTCTAAGGAAATAAATTTAAGTCATATCCCATCTTGTTCTTCTGCTTTCAGTTCTGTAAGCATGCTTTTCAGAAATCTGTATTCATTTGAGACTGTTTTGAGAGCTCAGTGCTCTCTGAGTTTAAACCTAGCTATTGTTCATCTTTTCCTGGTCTTGTAACTGCAGTTATTCCTGCAACAGCCTTTAAGAATTAATCAAAAAAGAACAGGCATTTATAATTGCAAAATTCACATTGAACATTGTCCTAATGTTTGTTAGTGTCAGCCTAAAATCATATTTTAGAGTAGATGAAGTATTCTTAATTGCTTTCAAAACTATCTTGTGCCTCTGAACTGGGAGATGGCGGGATCCACTTTTGGTATGAAACCCAAAAAAAGCTTGAGATCTTGCCGGCTGCTCCTCTGGCTGGCTGGCAGTATAACATGTCTCTAATATTGGCAAACATTTGCCCCAAAACCACTCTGGAGCTGACTGGCCGACCTTTTTTTCCCAGAAGGGGTCTCATAAAGGGGAGGCACCTCGTTCTCTGACTTGAGGAAGCCAAGAGGCTTTAGCCTGGCATTTTATGAAGAAGCAGAGCAGAGAGCAGCACGTGGCCTGTGTTAATCCCAACCCAGCTGCTGCTCTGGACACCTCTAGTTCACAGTTCATGGTCCTTGACTTTACAGTTGTTGCCCTAATGTAGCGTATTTTCAGCAGCATCAGACATTGCTCCTACTTCATCACACTAGAGATTGAACCAAGAAATATAATTATTGATTTATATGTAGGATACCACTGTGAGCAGAAAAACTAATGATTCAGTGCCTCTGTCAGCATTAGTCTTACTAAAATTGTTGTATGAGTTATCCTTTACCTCCATGTTCCCAGAGACTACCAGCTTCTTTTCCAGTCCAAAAAAGAAGAAAATTATTCTAGGAAAAAAAAATTCAACTTCTGTTTGTACTTGGAATTTGAGGGTAAAAGGAAAAAAAAAAAAACTTATACAAGTGTAACAAGCATTTCTCCATTTTTCTTCATGCCCCAGGGCCAACTAGGTCTCATTTCCAAGTCAACTACTCATAAAAAAATTTCTGCATTTTGAGGGGGAACGACTATTTGTGATGAACAGGGAAAGGACTCCTGCCTCCTCCCTTAACAGGGATTATCCTCGAGCTTTATTTTTCCAAGGGAGGAAAGGGCTATCAAAAACATGTGCTGACTCTACCTTCCAGTAAGAAGCACCAAGGACGATAAGTGGCTGCCCTTCTAGGCAGCGCGGTTCCCCCACGTTGTCCCCCCAGGGACTCACCTGCCTGTGCTGTTTTTAGCTTCTGCTATAGATAGACCTTGCCACTCAAAACCACGTCCGTTTTCTTCAGCAGCATCCACTCCTTTACTGAAAGCAAACCTCCTGCAAGTCCTGCTCCTTAATAGGCAAGTGCTCCAGCAGATAATTCAGCTTCGACATTTACTGGCAGCAATGAATCCTTGAGCATCAAGGGGATGATTAATTATCATCTAACCCTGCCTGCCTTTAGCCTCCAGTCTCCCCGCTGCCTGTGCTCTGGACTTCAGGGAGGGGCTTGAAGGGCACCTGGACAAGTGGGACTTCCCATTCCTTTCCTTAAATCTTTTCCCTATAGGTTTTAGGAATAACAGGCTACAGACACATTTGCACATAGGTTAATGCTAAGAGGAAGCATGTGTATTTGCTTCTGTCTCAGTGTCTGATGTGTTAATATTTTAAGCCTTAACTCTGTAACAACAGAGGTCTTCTATTAAGTTTTCTTTAAGGTAGAAATGGCATCACAGTAGCATTACATATGGCTAAATTCTCAGTATGGGTATCTGTATCAAAAAATATGACCCTCTAATTTTAACTCGGTCTCCCTAGAGTTGAGACCAAGAGTGAGAAGTTTGAGCTGAAGTGCATCATTCAAAGTTAGAAGAAAGTGAAAAGTGTTTCCCTAGCACACACCTTAACAATTGTATGAAAGATTGCATAGCTGATTATTTTTTTAAGTGCAGACTAGGCCATAAGCATCTTACGCATTAGTGAGCACTTGCACACAGTGAGGGGTAGAATCAGGAACACTCCTCTTTGATTTCATGAAGATTACTCACAAAAGTACCAGTTAAGAGCGACAGCCTACCCAGCCTCTCCTTGAAACAGAGCAAAAGCCCCAGGAGGCAGCAGGCACTGTAAAGCCCTGAAGCTCTTTTAGTAGAAGAACAAGTAGGTCCTTTGTTCTCCTCCAGACCTTTTCCCTTCTCACAGATGCATCTAAGGTTTATGTCCCATCTAAACTTCAACAGTGTTTGCAATAGTATAGTTTCACCAGTTGCAACTTCCAGTGAATAAATCTTATCCATTTAAGCATTAGCAGTTGAACAAAAAATAACTGACGATGGCCTTAGTGTGCATGCAATGTTAATAACAAGCTGCAGGTTCCACTATCTTCATATAAATGGCATCCCTAAAATAAACAGGTAGGTACAAGTAGCATTGTGTTTTGGTGTGGAAATTCACAGGGTTAGGGATGTTGAACATCATGGGTCTAGGACCATACACAGTCTGTCTGGAGGCCAAACTTTTCTCCGTGGCTCAGAGGACCATGAGTCAGCCAAGAGTAGTCTGGATTTCCCTCCTTCCTCCCTTTCTCCTGAAGTAAACATGCCAAAGGGCTTCTGTGTGAATCTTGCATGTTGTAGTGGAGCAAGACAGCTGTAAGTAATGAAGCCTCAGATCTGCTGGGTAAGCCATATTAAAAAGACTTGAAAATGTGGCCTTTGAACAATGCCCTCTGCTTCCATTTCTCTGAGGTCTAAAAGCACCTCACAGTGGGTTTTTGTGCTAACCAAGCACAGAGAGACCCAGATAAGAATTTATGAAAACTCAATTTTGCAGGACCTCTGAAGCATGGCTGTGGCCTCGCCTTCTGCAGCGACAGGCTCTGTGTTTTGACCAGTTTCCCTTCTTCATCCCTGCTGTCCTCTTGCTTACTCCCTTCCCACTTTGCCAGCAAGTCCATTCTGTTGGTCCTTCCACAGGAGCTGTGGTCCCTCCTGCCTCCCTGCCGCAAGGTCCAGCATGACCAGAGCTCAGCAGCTGGGGAGGAGATAAACAGGTGGTTTTTCTTCCTGCTGCCCACTGACATGACTTTTTCATGGGTACACAACACACAATGTTCCCACGTTGAAGCATAGGCAAGTTAAAAATAATTCTGTCACGGGGATACTACTTCATAGTCATACTGGCATTCTCCATTTTCGTGGCCACGTAGCCCAAGTTTAAAATATACCAAGACTTGTACGCAGGCCAAAATCTTTCAGACACCTTTACCCTCCTTTGCCACGAAGGAGGGGAGGAAACCTACAAGCTGGTGTAATCAGTCTATACAGGTGCAGTAAACCATGTAGTACAGAGACAGCCGCTGGCCTAAATAATCTATTCTGAAAAGGCTTACAAATGAGATTTGTCAGGGTTCAGGGTCAGCTCTTGCCTTAGCTCCAAAGGATTTTAAATTAATTCTCTCTGTGAAGGAAACATAAAGTGTTCCTTTTAGATATGCACTTAAGAACCTATTTTTTACATATATTTTCTAGGGGCTGCCTGTGTCTTTGGGCTGCTTGAGTGAGCCATAATTTATAAAAATCCAGTTCAGTGCTAGGCAAGGAAGGGAAGGGGACCCTGGGAATGAAGGGCTGCAACTATCTTGAAAGCTGGAAGTATTTGCCTGCTTATCTTATTTTAAACATTAGATTTCCTTCACTAAGTGAAAGGAAAAATATTTAAGGCATTAGAACAAGGTGTTAAATATAGCACTGTCGTTCCCCTCTTTAGTAACCATCCTTCCTTCCAAAATGATGGCCTGCTACCTGAGAATTTAGCACAGTGCTGCTCTTCAGTGCAAGTTCCGGATTTACCAGCCCATCCTCCCATTTCCCTGGTGAGAGAGCTCCACGTTGTGGGAGGAACGTGCACGGTGAGCAACAAAAATTAGGGCTGCTGAAAAGAGAAAGCGTTGCACAAAATTTACCCTGCTATTTCGCTAATCACTTTTTCATGAGAGGAATGTCAGACAAAAGCTCTAATCCTCTTTCAAAGGGGATAGACTTATGATAACATTGTTTTATTCTACTCTTCCCAAGCATGTCAACACTGCTGGAGAAAAACACAGCACAGAAATAGGGAAAGGCGGAGTGATCCCAGTTCGATCAGCTATTTAAATACATACCCAGCTAAGCTGAAGGTAAGTTTAGATGTCTTGGAATTATAGGCACAGATCAGCATCCAGAAACAACTAAATCTGAAGCTAGTAAATGTTTTCATCTTGCTGAAGCAATGATTTATTTAGAAAGTACATGCTCTAGAATTTTCTATGCTGTCATTTCATACTTGTTTAGTTCCTCAATCCATTTCAGACAACTGGTTTATGTTAAGGTACACATGTGCTCTCCCTGGTTTTCCCCCTCTTCTTCCCCCCTGCCCCAGCCGGCTCCTGCTCGGGCCATGGCCACCGTGGCCATCACAATATCAGTTGTGATAAGTTGTATCTGGACTTTGGGGATGGCTGGCAACATAGCCAAAACACTGTCTGGAATGGGGACTTAGATATTTTGTTCCCATGAGAATATGACTATAGGTCAATTATCTTACCCTATAAATACTGGACAGCCCAAGAGCCCTTTGAGTTGTCCTGTATGGCAGCGGGCTGCACGCCAGGATCTTCCCTTTTGTGAGGACGCTCGCTTAAGGTTCTTCTCCTTGAGGTTGAGAGATTCTTTGCCATAACAGATTCTCGGTAAATGACTAATAGCATGCTAAACTTTGAAATCTTAGCTAAGTAATATAAAGGGTTGATTGCGCATATATAATCCTTTAGGCATAAACCGTTGACCAAGTCTGGGGCTAGGACTGGATCCAGCCGCACCTAGACTCCTCTCTGAGAAGGAGTTTAGAAAGCAAGGGGGTCCTTGCTGAACTTCATGAGTCAACGGGAGGGTCTCCCTGATAGCTTGTCCCCTGGTCCTCTATGCAGTAAATAATAGAGTGTACCTTGACATCGAATCTCGTAAAACACTATCGCATTTACTACTGGTTTTGTTAAATCACTGTTTCACCTTAATAAATATTTCACTACTTCTCTCTTTACGAGTGAAGTTAATCGCTCCGCCCACGACAGCTTACTTCCCTTATTTTAAGAAAAGGTAACTGTGTATTAGTTAACTGAAATGCAGGATATGAGAATCAGAATGCCATGACCTTTAAAAATGAAGTTGCTCAGTACTATGAAATTTTGTTTGTGCGTGGTGATTGGATGATGTTTTGTTGTTCCAAAGTTGCACCTGGTAAAAACTTAAATTAAAAAATAAAACCAAAACCAAACCTAACTTCTTCCGCCCTGTGACAGTGGAAAGCTTATTTCCTGTCACACCTTTTCTCTTGAGGCCAAATTCTCCTACCTCTGGGTGGCACACAATTTTTAATCTCAGCATCGCCCCCTCTCATCACCACAGGATGTTTTACCCATTTTCTCTCTGGATTTGAGTCTCACTTCTATTTGCACTTGACAGTCTAATTACCTTTTTGCTGCTCACAATCCTTGCCTTTCCTTACCATTGACAAGCCACCCATCATCTTTTTCACTGCCCTTTAATCTTCTATGTTTATACTCCATCAAAACTTAGTGAGCAATAAGCCTCTCCCTCCTTCCCATTCTGACACTGCAGCTTGGGCCCATCTCCTTGTCACTTCATAGTGTGCTTAGGTGCTGAAAAACAGATACTGAGGCAGCATCTTACAAATAAGATGAACCTTTAATGAAAGAAAAGGCTTATATGAGGAAGGTTTGCCTCTTAGGCTGCTCAAACCAGAAATTCAATAAAAGACTGTTTTCTTCCCAAACTCTTAAAGGCTGATACCTTTAAAACTATCCACAAATCAGTTTACTTTCACAGCTATTTAATTTAGTCTAATACTACAGACTAGAAATCTGCACAGGGATAGAGATCCCATCCTTCTTCTTGACAAGAAAAGCATAGGTGCCCCAGCAAGGGAAGCAGAGGGATGGATGAGTCCACATGCCAGATTGCCCTTGAGCTACTTTGCTAATTCAGAGAGTGACAAAGCGTAGATGTACCCAAAGGGCACCTCCCTTCTTGTCATTGTGTCAATGGGGCAGTAGTATGGGCAGTGGAGTGATAGAGTTTCTACTAGCACAGTGGTCCTTCTCACCCCTTCTTTCTATCTGGGATGAAGTGTGAAGCTGTAGGACACCTGCCTCTGTGGGCTCCTCCTCTGTGGGTAGTAAGGGAGGACATGGCAGGGCTCTTCCAAGGGTCCAAGTGCACTCCTCTCTGGCTCATGATTGCCACTGCTGAGCAGTTGGTGTCTGTTGAGTGGGTCCCTGAGTAGGAAGTGAAGATTAGCTGCATCTAATTAATAAATTTCCTTGCCCTTATGTTTTGCACCAGGATGATATCAGTGAGAAAGTCACTCAACTCTATAACGTGTCTTATAGAATCCTAGTTATTAAATCTAACACCATAAAGAAAGAGAGAATAGTATAGATAATCTTATGTCCGTTTAGATGCTGGGTATGCCGAGTCATGCAGCATCAAATGGGCCTCTGATCCATGTGCAGCACATTGTGCAGGCTCTGTCCCTGGGAAAGTTTACACCGTTTTGGTCATTGTCATGGCTTAACCCCAGCCAGCAGCTAGGACCACGCTGCTGCTCACACAGTTCTCCCACTTCCCCCAGAAGGGCAAGGAGAAGAAGGAGAAAAGGAGGAGAAAAGGAAAGGAAGACATTCGTGGGTTGAGATAGAGACAGTTTAATTAAATAATAACAGAAAAGGAAAATAACAATAATAATAATAACAATGATGACACAAGTCACTCTCACCACCCGGTGAATTAGTACCTTCCTAAGCAGTGATCGTGAGTACCCAAACTCCCATTTATATACTCAGCATGACTCTCTGGTATGGAATATTCCATCATTCTGCCTAGGCTCCATTTCAGCTTCTATGGGAAGCTGAAAAAAGTCCTTGAAAAATATAAACATCACCTGGCAACAACTAAAACAATATGCATTATTGACATTCCTTTCATACCAAATCTGAGAAACAGCAACCACTAGAAAGAAAATTAACTCGGTCCCAGCTGAAACCAGGACAATCACTCAAGCTATTATGGGATTTTCTTAAAAAAACCCAATGCTGTTCATCATTTCTACTGTCAAACAGAAAGGATGCTCACATGAGAACTTCTTGCTGCACTGGGCAATGGTTCAAGAAGCTGGTGGACAGAGGTTACTGTGAGTGTAGGGGATGTGGAACAAGCCTGATGGGCTGCTATCTGCCTCTGCATGCTGACCACAGCTTCCTGCAGGCTTTGGAGGTCAGCCAGGAGCAGCAGGGGGAACCACAGGGGCAAGCCCCTGTTGGCAGCTGGGTAAACTTATGGGGACAGACCACGGCACAGTGTGGGGAACAGGCTCCGTGGTGCTCAGCTCCAGGGTCTGGAAGACCTGAGTTAACTGCCAGGGAGCAGCAGGAGCAGAGCTGCTCTAGAAGGGAAAGCAAGCCAGGAGCTGAGGGTGACCACAGAGCAGGCAGTGCCTTCACCAAGAGGGTACAGTCCCTGAGCTGGGCAAGCAGGGCAGGGTGGTGACAGGAAAAGGCAAAGGGACAAGTCAGGTCTGAGGTGAGTCTTAGAGATGCAAACAACAGTTCAGGCATGTCAGGGACCTGGCCAGGAGCACACACTGCCACAACATAGCTCACACCAGAGCCTGAGCTTCAGTGGAGCTCCTGCATCAGTGGGCAGAGACCGTGGGTGGAGGTCCTGGCTGAGGTTGGTCAGGGCAAGTCACACTTGCAGGGCCCTTGTGGCCCTGTCAGTCCAGCTGTGCCACAGGATACTCTCAGTTGTTGAAGAAAATGACAGTCCCCTGCCTCTGGACCCCTAAGTCATCTGACATCTTTCAATTTCTCCAAGAAGCTGAGGACCTCTGCCTCATAGTAGTCTCCTTCTGACTTCTATCCATCTTGTATGGGTGCAGTGATTCACAGCCTTATGGTACCATATTGCTGTAGCAGCGTATATTTCACTAGAGGGCCATATTGCAATTGCATGGGCAGGCTGAATTTGGACATCTCCTGTCTAAACCATCATTTTAAACATACTTTGTGTTTAACCCACATGGGCCATCTAAACTGGCCAGGCTGACAAACTAACCAACTATAAAAATACACATGCTGCTGTTAAGTTGCTGATTCAGTTGGCAAGTATTTGTTATACTGAAGAAAAAAAGTTTCACACCAAGAACTGTGTTAATTGAATTCTAGAATATAGGTAAGAAGTCAAAGAATGATTACTGTTGCATAAAAGTTCAATAAACCATCCTGATTTCACATTTCTCCTACACTTCATTTCAGTGTAGGAGACCTATTGCAGTAATATTTAAGTGTCTGACTAGAAAGGAGATAGGAAGCACAAAGTTTCACCCCTTCAAAATATCAGCCATTGAAACATAACCAGAAAATACTTAAGAGCAGAATAGAACAGTTTGAAGTTTGGGGAAGAAAAAAAAATCCAAGGTAAAAAAAAAAAACAAACCAGCAGAGAGAGAACTCCAGAGAAGAGGGACTCTGTCAACACTCAAATAACAAGTAAAAATCAGCAGCCGAAATGACAGTTTTCCCAGCCATTAGGTGTTGTATGAATGATGTAGATTGTAGTTCTTGTCACGTAATAACATGAGATAAACCTCAGGCTCTCTCTGATGGAGGTAGGTCCTCTGAGTACCACCTCAAAGGACATGGGGGCTTAACAACAACAACGCACTGAAATATTTACACCTAAGTCACTGCCACGCAAGGCTGACAGGCTGGACAACTGCCTAGAAGGGCCAGAGAAGATGAACGGGTGCTACCTGCAATCTCTTCAGAGTGAGCATCTGTCCCCACAGGTTCCCTAGCTCTTCCCCCTGCGTCAGGTACTAGCATGACTCAGCCCCTACAGAGATATTTCCTCTGACAAAAGGAGAAACCCCCTGTCATATATGCACAAAGTGCCTTTTGGGCATTCACATGTTGTCATGCTATTTTTGGGTGCAGAGAAGTGCCGCTTCCTCCTCAGCAGTGTGGGAGAAGATGCACTGAGCCAGCAGTCCTCAGATTGCTTTTCTATATCCGCCTCACCAGAATTGTGTTCTGGATTTTGGGTGCTCTTCCCACTTCAGAGTTGCTTTTGGATGGGTTCAGGGGGAGTGCTGGCTGGAGTGCAGCAGAGGACATGGCAAGGAGAGGGCGGAGGGAGGAGGGGGCCGAGAAGGAGCTCCTGACAGGCTGAGAAAGTTAGCAAGAGAACTCTGTGACTGCTGCAAGCCACAGAGCCAAACCAGTGCCCCTCAGTGGGGACACCAGGACTAGAGACAATAGAAGGCCTTTCCCAACAGCTTTCAAAATCCAGAGATTGCCTCAGCCACGCTTTTTGGTGCTGCCTGTCTCCTCACCCAGAAGGAACCTTTTAAGCACTCCTTCATCTACTGGCTCTGTTCCCAGGCCATCTTCTTGCTTTCCTCCCTCCCCTACTCATTTCTCAGCAGCTACCCAGGGACAGGCCACTTTCCCTTACTAGGAGATGTATTCCCCAGGTCCCTAATGTACCAACCATTATCAGTTTGAGAATAGCCATGCTAAAATTCCATGTCCTCTCCAAACATCACAAACAGTAGCCCATAGCCCAGCATCCAATTAACTAATCAGAATGTATGTCTTTACTGAAGAAAATTGTTGTCAGGCAGTGAGAGAGCCAGGCAAGATAAGAAAAGCACACACAAAAAATAAGTCAAATTGTTGACTCATACTAGTTATTAACTCAAGGCCTCGAGAGAAAAATGCTAATGTGCGAGTTATAAAACTGAGAAAAAAACAGGAGGTAGAAGACAGCAACTCGGCAATATAGAGGATTAGTCTGCTCCAAGGATCAACAAAGATGAGTGTTTTCCCATGTCTTAAAACTGTGTGGCCAATGAGAACACATTGTCCTGCACTGGGATGCTGTCTTGCATGCTAGGCATGCTAGACCTAGCTATCTTCTGTGTGCTTTCACCAATGAATAATCACTGTATACTCAAAAACCTGCATGATCCTGCTTACAATCCTCTGTGCATGGAAAAAGAAGCCCAAACCTAAGTGAACCAGTGGAAAAGAAGGCTCACAGCCCAGAAACTCAGGTGGCATTTAGGTGTGCCACTTCCTGCCCAGCATGCTGGTGTTAGTAGATCCAGATGCTTAATCTTAAATATTGGGAAAAGCTCAGTACTGAGTCTCAGAGGCTAACTGTAATGCATTCATTTCACAGTTCAGATAAGCAAGTGTTTGCATGTGTTTGCTTTAAGAGCTGCTGCAAATAGTGGCTGGTTTCTTAACTTGATAGAAAAAAAATATTTCCATCTACTTTATCTCAGCATCTCAGCCTGGTGGTCATTTCCTCAAGCTGCTGCATGGCTATAGCCTATCTTCTGGCAGCAAAGCAAGCCACGGCTTTGATCCTGCTACTACTGGTTTTCTCATTATTTAGAACATTTGACAAAAGTTTGTGTTTTACAATATAGGTGCCCAGGCTCTACAGGGAAGAGCACTTTTATATCCCTTTATATTGTCAGCAACCACTTGGCCACACTCTCGTTGCAAATGCAGAAGGAAGACTGGGCTAATGTTTGATGGCCCCCCATGACTTGTGCCAGATACTTTATATGCACAGTGCTCCTCAGCCATTCCCACAGCAGGAAGCATTGGCATGGGTATAGGAACCTGCAGAAAGAACCAGCCTCTCCCCAAAATGCGCGTTCCTCCTAAGCCAGGCGGTAGTCCTGGGTGCATTTCACTACTAGTGAAGTATACTTCTGGTTCCTCAGCTATGATCTCTGTTTTCTTACTTGATACTGCAGCTGGCATTATTTCCTTCTCCTTACACATCTGGCTAATGCCCATCTCAAAATCCAGCTGGCTTTTTGCTTTTTGAGAGGAAGGAACTCTGACAACAGTGGTTGAAAGTTTTCCCCGCTCTAACCTGGCCGGTGTTGCTGCACCTATCATTGTCCCTGAGCTCAGAGTGCATCAGAAGAATTTAAGAGAGAGGAAGAAAAAAACCCAAAACCAAAACGGAACAAGCACAGACAAAACAATGATTTATTTAAGGGCCAAATGAGGGAAGTCTCCCAAATATTAATTTTGGGGGTTGGCAGAACTGAAGTCAGCCAAATAGAGTCCAAAAGAAACATTAAGGTAGAGAATTATTCTGTTCCAGCTACTGGCTAAATCGCAGAGAGGAAGGAGCTTCAGACGTTCCCACTGTTCTATTGCTGAAGTAGCAATTATCTTATCTGCCTTTCATAGTGCTATTATGCAGTCAGCCTCATTTGAAAGAAAGATGTCCTTAGACAAAAGATTTAAAAATACTCTTTTGTTCCCAGGTTCCTTTTAAAAAGTTTTGGTTTGTTCTGTTTCTTTTTTTTGAGTCACATTTATTTGACAAAGGAAGCTCATAATTTCATTGAGTTTAAGATTAGATCATTAGACCCGAGACACTATTGTTTGTTACAGTCATCCATGATTCTCAACCAGAAAATCTTATTTCAGCAGTGGTTATCATTAAAATCAGCATTAAAATGCTTTTTATCATTAAAGCTACAGATAGTATGATGTACATTAAAGACCACTTTATGTCTCTGCAGTCTGTACACAGGAAGACTTGCCCTGAAGGTTGACACTACCTACAATATCTGCTGGACATCTCATATAGCCAGTAAATGTTTTTAGGCACTTCATAGTGACAACTAAGCACGGGGATTCCTGTTCTCATATTTCTTTCTGATGGTTTAGCAACCCCTAATACCTTTTGCGTGCAAGTCAGTTGTTGTCAGGGTACCACTAATCATGGTCTTCATAAACGCAGGAAAAACCTAACACTGTGCCAACTAGCAGTAGAACTGTAAGAGAGACTGACCCCTTTGGAATAAGTATTTGAGGAGCAAACACTATCAAAGAAATCAGATGTCTGTCAAAGACACCCCAAATGCATAAGTGAAATACCTGAAATAAGAAGAAACTCAGTAATTCAGTCTAATAATTGTCCCATGTCCCTGGTACCTCATCTGCTAAGGACCAGAAAAATGACTTTTAATTTCATCTAATTTAGTAAGCATTCCTGTCGGCTGAATCGCACGAACTCAGACCAAATTTAACAGAAGCATTTTAGTCATCACTAAAATCCATTTTACGTTAGGAACCATGACATACCACAGGGCATTAATATTGACCAATCACATAATAAGCACCTTAACTCCTATGAAAAATGGCTTTTCAGCATAGACATTGCCAGGATTTAGAGAAGATGAATGAATTTCCCTAGAAGGTGACAGTGCCCTTCTGACATTGCCTAAGATCTTAATGTTACGCTCACTATAAATATAGCCTTGTCTTATTTAAAGGTGCAGATCAGCATGTGCGATGATTGTGTGATAACAGTGAACATCTGCCGAATACAGCGAGACTAAGCTCATGCCAATTGGTTTCCTTCCAGCTTAGATAAGTAACTACCACAGCTGCGTTTCATTAGAACTCTCAAACCAGCTCTGTTTTAAATATTAAACTCAGTTTTAAATATTAATTATTAAATACTAAAGTAGCTGGCTCTGCAGCTGCTCTGATTTGGAGTAGAGGAACTTCATGGAAAGCCTCCATTTTTCCATGCACTGTCTGGTAGACTTTCCCTAGAAATGGTTTGCATCGGCCCATCACCCTTGCATCGCGCCATCACCATTTCTCTTTCTAGGACCCTGTTTAAGCCCATTAGCTGGGAACTCCAGCTTCTCAGTACTGCTCTCCCATTGTCATGATGAAGTCGGTACCCTATTGTTTAGTTTGATGAGAAAAAAATTCCAGTTCAGACACATTGAAATGCATTTACAATCATCCAACAATATTGCCTTGAAACCCCATTCAAAAGCACCCATACAAAAATAAACCTTACAATGAAACTCAGGCTTTGGAGTACAGGATGGCACTCAACCTTATGAAGATTGATCTCCGAGCAGGCAGCTGACTGCTATATTCCCTGAGGTGCCTGCTAGAAACGATGATTTTCTGAGGAACAACATAGTAGAAAATCCATATATATATTGTTGGAACTACCCAGCAAATCTTATGAGCATCTACTTGATTAGTAGGAGGAGTACCTCCAATATTTTTCACTTGAGAGAATTTGAATTATCCAATTCTCCAAGGTATACCCTAACACTTGGTTTCCATTCACTGAACACAGCAGCTGACCAGCTTAATGGGAAGAGACTACCACCACAGGTGATTCAATGGCTACTACATGCTAGTTTAGTATGCAGCTTATGAAGTGATGTAGATCACCATATCAAAGCTTACAATAACATACTGACAACATTTTAAAGTCTGAAATATAGTCCAGAACTCCCTTTAGCTCAAACAGAAGATTAATGTGGCTAATTAGCAGCCAAGGTATGGGAAATAGAGAAAAATTCTTCACATGCAAGATTGTGATAGAGCATGCCTTTTTTTTTGTTTTAAAGATGATTGTGATGACCATACCTTTGGAAGACTTGTCGTAAAGGTTTGTGTTAAAATACTAGCATGTGCTAGGCTTTCCCCACCCTTTTAGTGTATGAAGACAAAGAGCTGGATGCACATAGACTATACTCATCACATTAAGATGATGCATTCAACTTCTGGAAATCAGCATAGAAAAATATGCCCCGGTGAGACTTTGCAATTAATGTAGCAGGTGGACTACATCATCTGCTACAAGACTAACCCCAAAATCAGTGCTTTTACCTGTCTTCCCTAGTCAGTGGGGATCTAGAAGTGATTTCTGCACAGCAAATGAGAGTAGACACGATGTTAATTAACATGGGTTCTCCACAGCATGATCATGAACATAGCTCAGAACTAGCTCTCTCGCTTCTGCCTACTGCACAAAGGATAGATTCTCTCTGAGAGGTCTGTTTTCCTCTGTCTGTAGTACACCTGCCATGCTTTCTGTGGCAATAACCTTGCACCATCTCTTCGGGAAGGATGTGGAAGTTCTCCAAAACTCCAGAATTATATGTGGCCACTGTCATTTAGCAGAGAATTTGTTTTCCATGGGCAAAAGTGACAGTAAGCTCCTATTACTCATTCAGACCAGACTTTCAGAATTGCACATCGATAACAAGCTCCATTGCATCCATTTTTTAGTTCTAGCTCCAGAGGATGCTTTCAGAAGTCTTCTGGCCACTATCTACCACATAGTAGAGCTCAGTGCTACTATTTTATTTCACAAAGATCACTATGGACTTTAAAAGTTCAAACCAGGGCCCACAGGATGAACATGATCTTCTCTGTCCAATTCAACCAAGTCCTTATTAATGGAGAAGAGAGCAAAAGTACTCCCAGGAGCCGTCAGCGCAGTGCAGTACCTTTCAGCAGGTTTCCATTCATTCTCCCATCCGCAGGTATGGATGCCCATAGCAACTCTAGAGTTGGATTACAACCAAGATTCAAGTCACTTCCTTGCCAAAGCAGGACCTATTCATACCAGTGATGGCCCACTTACGCCCAATCCACGTTTATACTCCAGGCAACTGCTCGGGTCTCCTTAGAAAGGATTTTTAGATCATCTTCAAGCCCAGGTTCAGTGAACCATTATGTCAATTTTCATATGACTTCCTTTACTGTCATCTTTGGTTCTCAAAAGCTGGAAAAAAAAGCAAGGATTGCCACTGTCTTCTTGCTTTTGTCTTTGCAGTTTCAGTTTCTACTCCAGTTGCTGTCAAAGTGGATCTCTACAGTGCTTCTGCCAAGCAGAATTATTGCTATTGCCTCAGGGTCTGATACAGCTGTTGGTAGACTTCCACCCTACTCTCCCAGCTATTTTCTAAGGAGCTTCAGATTATCTTCTGGGCAGAGCTACTGTGTTCTTATTCTGTGTCAGATACAGACTGATCTGATGTTCCTCTAGCCTAGATAAAACACTCCAACAACTGCTTTAATTAAAAAAAAAAAGATATTTTTAATTTATGTGCACAAACCAAATGTAACAGAGGAATCCAAGCCATTACGGAGGAAACAATACACTCCTTTAGATCGGGCACAAGCATTTTTTTTTCCCTTCAGATAAGGGAAAAACTCATCCTAACCAGAAAAGGCCCAGCACCCCTGCCAAAAAAAAAGGTGTAACCTCTATCAACTCTGCTCACTCACTTCCAAGAGACCTACCTCAATCACTTATCCCATGCTCTGGTAGGAGCTATCAAAATGTCTCAGAAGACTAGATGGACCTTAGCAGTTTTTATGCTGGATATATGCAACGGTTTAAGGAAGGTCATCTAATTTCCGTTCAAGTAATGATAACAGCTGTTATCTTTAAGGTACCTTTATGTTTCGGTCCAAAATATTTGTAAACCAGGTAATGCAG
Source organism: Tringa tobata (assembly GCA_033628505.1). Taxonomy (NCBI): domain Eukaryota; kingdom Metazoa; phylum Chordata; class Aves; order Charadriiformes; family Scolopacidae; genus Tringa; species Tringa tobata. The sequence goes on from JAHREE010000480.1 coordinate 2,809,860, forward strand.
ATTTTTGTGCATCAAGCGATCTTTTAAGACATTAGTGAAGTCAGGCTTTGTTTTTTAAGATATTTGGAAATTTATCAGCACTGTGCTTATTATTTTAGTTTATGATTAATCCTTAAGAACACTACAACTATTATATGGCAAGTGTAATAGTAATTAACTGAATAAGGCAGATTAAGTGTATTTAGAATTACCTATCCAAATATGTACTTTAGAAAGCCATATGTAAGTTTTAAAATTAGGAGATTAAAATGACATGGCTAGAGAGACCTGAGATCTTTGATACCTGTTTTTGTCATGGTTCAACCACACCAGAGAGAGATTTTGAGTATAAAAATTGGTCAGGTTTGAGCTTTGTTTAGAAATTTGCCTGGTAATTAGATGCAAAGGCTGTTAAATATATACCATTTTTCCACTGTGCAAGCATAAATTATGTCCTGTAATAAATTTCACTGTACATGTTACTAGGCTGTATATAGATTAGAAATGGGTATTTATAATTAGCCCGCATTTGTCTTCACCTCTATCTTTGTTTCCAAGGGTTGCTATGGATAACAGTTCTCCCACCTCCTGTGTGCTCATTTTGCAGGTCTTGTGAGTCTCACAAGGATGAATCCTCTATTCCATAGCATTAAATATTTATACAATGACCTGATGAAGCAACCTAGGGGAAAATGGGGGCAATACTGCAGTATTAGCTCTTCTTGCTGTTAAACCTACACAAAAGCAAATTGCAGCCTTTCTGGGCCTTCCTAGGACATTTGCCTCAAGCAGTGTAGGCAAACAGAAATATGCTAACAGGAGAAACTTTTTCACAGAATCACAGAATGATAGAGGTTGGAAGGGACCTCTGGAGATCATCTAGTCCAACCTAGAGCAGGCTGCACAGAAACATGTCCAGGTGCATTTTGAATGTCTCCAGAGATGGAGACTCCACCACCTCTCTGGGCAGCCTGATCCAGTGCTCTGCCACCCTCAAAGTAAAGAAGCTCCTCCTCCCGTTTAGATGGAACTTCTGGTGTTCAAGTTTGTGCCTGTTACCTCTTGTCCTGTCACTGGCCGCTGCTGAAAAAAGACTGGCTCCATCCTCTTGACACCCACCCTTTAAGTATTTATAGGCATTGATCAGATCCCCTCTCAGTCTTCTCCAGACTAAAAAGACCCAAGTCCATCAGCCTTTCCTTGTAAGAGAGATGTTCTAGGCCCCTAATCATCTTTGTAGTCCTTTGCTGTACCCTCTCCAGCAGTTCCCTGTCCTTCTTGAGCCGGGGAGCCCAGAACTGGACACAGTACTCCAGATGGGGCCTCACCAGGGCAGAGTGGAGGGGGGAGATTACCTCCCTCGACCTGCTGGCCACACTCTTCTTGATGCACCCCAGGATGCCATTGGCCTTCTTGGCCACAAGGGCATGTTGCTGGCTCATGGTCATTCTGTTGTCCACCAGGACTCCCAGGTCTTTTTCCACAGAGCTGCTCTCCAGCAGGTCAGCCCCCAGCCTGTACTGGTGCATGGGGTTATTCCTCCCCAGGTGCAGCACCCTACACTTGTCCTTGAATTTCATCAGGTTCCTCTTTGCCCAAGGAGTTTGCCTCTGCTCTAAACTCATATTTCCTGGGAATGCTAACAATTATGCTAAGTAGTATGCCCAATAGCTATGAATGACAAAAAATGTCCACTTCCATTTATACCAAGCCAAGATACCATATCCCATTTCCTTCAACGGATATCGCCACAGTAATCCATTTATGGATTGATTTATTTCAACATGTAGCTGGGAATGGTAAGAACTGCAATGAAATATGTGCTACAGAATATTCTGCCTAGCAAGGAAGATTGCTTCCAGCTCAGCACTTCATGCTTTGAGAGATTAAATTCTCTCTCAAAGACACTCATGGTGGCCTGGGGAGTCACTACCAGAGGTACTGCTACCTTCTCCATGATGGCAGGATGACTTATGTTCTGTCCTCACAGAATCCGGAATTTGCTGAACGATAGCTGAGAGGGGCTGTAAGACTCATGATTTTGAGCAGATGACCTTGCCCTGGGCCATTAGGAGAGAGCAAACTTTTTCCTGGAAATAAATGCAGATTCTGGGATTTACTGCTGGACGAAGCTGGATTATGGACCCCACCGTTTTCAGGCAAGCTGCATGACCTCTGGCAGCGGCTGAGCTTTCCCAGTCTGTAGGCACACGCTCACTTGCTGATTCTCCAACTTTGCCCAGCGCACGGACCCAGCAAGTGACAGGGTGGATCGAGCTGCAGCTCCAGGTCACAGGTGGGGGCTTCAACAGTGGCCTTGGAGCCACCGCCTGGCCTTCAGCTGGCTTCTGCCCTGCCACTGCAACACACCGTGCTCTTGGCTGCACCTGGGAGCCAACATAAATTTTACAACTCCCAAGGGAAAGGGAGAGTGCTGGAAAGCAGCGCTGCTCCTACACCAGAAACCCTGGCCAGGCTCCCTCTGGCCTCCTGCAAAACACGTCCTTCTGCACATTCTCCTCGCATCCCTCTGTCCTGCCGCATCCCTTTGTCCTCCCGCATCCCCCTGTCCTACTGCATCCCTCTGCAGATCCTACCACGATCCCCTGTCCTCCCGCATCCCTCTGCACACACCCTCACGCATCCCTCTGTCCTCCCACATCCTTTTGGACACCCTTCCGCATCCCCCCCTCCTTCCGCATCCCCGTCGCCCCGCATCCCCCTGCACATCTTCCCACGTCCCCTTCTCCTCCCGCATCGCCCCTGCCCGTCCTCCCGCGC
>JAHREE010000480.1:2812864-2832056 GCA_033628505.1 Tringa tobata
GGCAGACACTCTCAGACCTGGGGCAGGGGACACCTTCCAGGCGGCTGGACGGGGTTGGGGGGAAGGAGGGTGGGCGACCTTAGTTTGTCACCTGAAGCGTGTTTGACATGGGAGGCAGATGACTGGAGCGCGGCGGGAAGGGAGGTGATGGGTTAGAGAAGAGGGCAGGTGGGGAGCAAGCGGGGTACGTTGAGGGTGGTCATCAGCAACAGCCTCCCCAGCCAGGGCCTGCACCCTGGTCTGCTCTCACACCGTAATACAGCGCTGGGGACTCGTGTGCACCCGCACGCCGGTTTCTCTTGCGGTATTTTCATGTGCTTGTGGGACTTTTCTACCCATTCCTTTGGAGCGGGGAGTTTCTTGCCCTGAGCGGCATCGGCGCATCTTATCGCTTGTTTATTCCAGCTCCTCCACGGACGGACACGACAAGTTGCATCAGTCACGTGGCGGTTTCCTTTTGTAGGGAAGAAAGGCACGCCAGGAACATGAAATCATTTCATCCTTTTATTTTTCCTATTGAAATCCCACACCTCATTATTGTTTTCTGAGATGAGTGTATTCGGGAACTGACTCTGCTGTTCTAGACAGTTTAGCCGACACAAAGCTGTAAATTCAGAGAGTATGAAGATTTTCTGTGTTTTATTCTGAAATTGGAGCTCCCCAAAGCATGCAGCCTCCGAACAGCATTTGGTGGTTGCATCTTGATGCTCTGAATATAGGAAAACGTGGTGTTCTAATATCGTGCTTTTATGTGAGGGGAAAGTTGTAAAAGTGGGTTGCTTGAGTCCTTTTAATTGTATTTCTGTGATCAATAGCCTGTGATCAGCGATCAGTTTTGCAGATGATGGTGTCTCTGTGTGTGAGCATGTGTCCGTAGGTTCTGGGAACTCTTTCTTATGGAAAACCCTTTTGAGTGAGCAGGACATGCTAGATGTTTTCTCTCTATCTGTGTGTGTATGTAAAATACAGGTAGGCATAGAGATGTATTTGAGATGGTTAGTGTTGGAGCAGCAGTGCCTTTCCACTGCCTGCTGCATCTAGCATGTTCAGGGTGGATGCAGTGGAGCAGAGCAAGCTTGCAACTGTGTAACTACCAGCCTGCTCCAACAAGTTTATTTTGCCTTTTCTGCAGTGACCTTACGGTTAAGGGCCTCAGACAAACCACTGTTTTGCAAGCATAGTCTGCCTTTCCTTCCAAGATGGCTGTAAGCCATTTTTATTGTCCACAGAGACATCACATTTGCATCATAAATACAAATTTTTTTATTTTTTTCTTTTGCAAGGGAAACAATGAGAAAACAGGAGAGAAAGGAATGACTTCCCATCCCGAGGCAGTTGGAGAAGTTTCCATTTTGCAGTATAGCTGGGTCCGATTACTCCTGAAGAGCTTTCAGCGGAGCACTGGGCTAAAGGGGTGCTGGGTGTGTGCTTGCCTTCTCAGCGCTGGCAGCTCTAAAACATCCTGTTTTGGAGATATTACTGATGTTTATTTATGTATCTTGCCGAGCGATTCGTAGTATTTCCTGTTGCTGTGCTCCGTGTGGAGACACCCAGGTAGACACCTGGGGTTTCTCTCGATCTAGCGTTGGGAAGCAGTGCGGTTCTGCCCTGAATCTAGCAGTCGGAGCTGCCAGCCAGAGATCGTCAGTGTCAGATGATGTCTTTTTTCCATTGGCTTCAGCAGGTGTTGTATAATTAACAAAGAGGCACTTCAAGTCTTTTCTGTCTTCTCTTTTGAATCAATAATATAGTATTGATGCAATTAGTAATCCTTGCTTAGTTAGAAACAGCAGCGGGTGACAAATATTTTTGCAAAGTTATCTGACTTGAGTCAATATTTTCTATCATTTGTGCCCCCAACAGTGTTTTTATTTTATATGCAAAAACAAAAGCCTAAGAAAACGATTACACCCACTCTAAAGCTGGCCATTTTCATTAGTCATTTTCCATCTCATTTCAACTATATAGTGTGATTTCCAAGTGCTTAATATTTTATATGCCTCCAGAGTTATAGATTACTGTTTTTCTTTCACTTGGGATTTCAGAGTAGGTATGATATTGCCTATTGCTTCAGCAGGACTTGAGAGAGCATCTTCCCAAATGAAGGCAGAGGTGAATTGCTAGAAAGAGGAGCAGAACGTAAGAGCAGGACGTGATGCCAAGGTCACGCTCGGTGGAGGCCAGGCTTTAGTTTAGTAAGCACTCGTTGGCCTTGATGTTGTACAGAAGCAGAGCTGATAAATTGTGGTGCACAGGCTCCCCCGGTGCATCCCAAGGCAGGAACCTATAATCTCGCAATGAAAATAAGAATCCTTGAGTTCAGGAGACACTAAGGGACAATCCAGAGTTTTTACTCCTGTCTTTGAAACATGGCAGTATTTCAGGAATTCAGAGGCTTTGGTCATAGCACTTTTCAATGCTCAAAGGCAGGAGGATCGGTCCACGCTACGGTACTGCCAAAACTGAGTGCCAAAAGAATTTCTCTGCTACAGTTTATCCGATACAATTTCATTGAGGCTATATTATCAAACTAATTCATCCAAATTATGTCCAAATTATGTTTTGTTTCCATAGGTTTCCATTCTCCTAATAGTGGTTCCAATGTGTATGTTTCAATGGCACCTTCACAAGCATTTGGTGACATTTTGGATGCTCTCCCAAATAATATACTGTTAGCATCCCATAGGTGCTTCTCTGGAAACTGGAACTTCTGATGAATATGTTGTCTTAGGGCCCAACTTGGACACTTAGGCCAAATCTGAGCACCTTCTCTCTTGTTTTCCTTCTACTCAGTTGCCTTGAAGAATGGGGTTAAGATGAAGGTCCTCAATAGCTGAGACTGTTAAAATTGCTCTATTTCATAGTTCCAATATTGCAATTTCATATTTTTCTAATACATCTTCCTATACTTCCTCTTTCAGGTACTTCATACTTAACAGATATAGTATGGTGGTCTGGCACTATTGCAAGTAAGTATCTTAAAAGGTTTGATTTGTATTTTTTTGAAGGGAGAAGTTGTGGTTAGATGGTGAAATGAGACATCACGAGATCTGGTTCTCATCTTGAATCTCACACTCAACTTATCACAAACTCCCCATCACTCAGAAATACCCCACCTTTAGTAAATTATCTGTGTCTGACGGTGTTTGAGAAGGCGAAGACCTGGGACAATCCCAAGTCAGACATCTTCCCAAACTGGTTGGTACTTGCAGCCCTTGGCAGCTACGTGCTGCTCTGACTCTGGGTTCCTGCAGGGTTTGTGTCTCTGGATTGTGCTGGTCCGCTCAGTTTTTAATAAAAGTCAAAGCTGAATAAGAAATTGTCGCTCTGCACAAAAGGGCTCATTGAGCACATGTTATTTTTTAGATCAGAAAGCACTTAGCCAGCCTCAATTTAAAAAAAAAAGAAATCCTTTTTGGTTTCTAGTTTGACAGATACAGTTTCAGTTTTGCTTTTAATCTACAAGATTAATGTGAAGCCTCGTGTGGTGCTGATAGGAGATCAGTGTAATTTCACTCTTGGTATCTTTGTAAACTCTGCTAAATTCGCTCTCTGATGTGAATCCAGGGCATGGGGAGCAGTTAGCTTTCTCCTCTCGCAGCTCAGCCCTAGTTCTACCCACGAGTTTAAAATCATACTCCACTTTTAGACTCTAATCCAGGCTTTTGTGAATTATTTGGAAATATTCTGGTGCTGTTTCTGAGAACTATATGAGTCCAGTTGTGCCTCTTGTTTCACAGCAGCAAGGTAAGTCTCTGTTTTTGTTGTCTTCAAGCTGGGCAAAATGAGTGGAAACTGATAGATCTGTTGATGGACAAAGTTCACAGCAAGTGTAGAAGCCAACAGAGCTTCAGAAGAAAGTCCTCAGATAATTTAACCTGACTTTAAGTAGTTCTTTGTCAGCTCCCTCCTCTCCCAGGATCACTATTGCCTAAGTAGCAATAAATCTGTGCATTAATCACTGTTGTTTATTGCACATGAGACTCCTGTTTTGAATCTCCAAGCAGAAGGAGTTAAAATAAGAGAGGTTTTAATACAGGATTTTATCTTGGTGAATCAGAGAAAACGATTTCATGCTTAAAAGAGCTGACTGAATTGAATGAAGGCAAAATAGCTGAAGGGAATGGTATCAGTTGGCTTTTGTCCAGTAGCTCAGTGCAGGTATTTCAAAACAAGACCTCAGTAGGTTTACAAAGGCACCAAGGGAAGAATTGCTAAAGGATATTACGGATTCAGAATTGCAACAGAGTCAGAAAGAGCAATAGGGAGGGCCAGGTAGGCTCCTATGGGATGCAGAGAAAGGCGACGTTTGGGGAATAAGCGATATCCCCAGTTATCTGGGCGAAATGATAACAGCTGACATCATATTCTCAAGCAGGGGATTTGGAGTTTGGATGGCTAACAAAACCCGCATAAACTCTATCAACTTGTTTCCACAATATTTGTTCCGATGGTGAACAGGGATTTCTGTGTTGGCATGCTGACTCAGCATAATGGTGCCTAACTACTGGGGGGCCGTGGGATCCACTGGAGGACCGAAGACTTCCAAGCAAGGGCCACAGATTCTGCTAAGGGACTTCTTACACAGTAGTCAAAAGAGTGATTGCAGCATGTGCACAGGTATTTCAATGAGCATTAAACTAATTAATTGGCTAATTAATTAGTTCCAGTACAGGTTTTGATAGCAGCATGGATGTGGCTGGTTTTTATAGCGGATACGTCTATGTTAGTGTTTTATTGCAGATGGGGAATGCACTTGTGAAGTGAAATCTCCTGTTTGTGACCACAGATTGGGCTTTATTTCACGTTGTGGAGCAGTGTTGGACCTCCTGAACTGGACTTTAAGATGAAACTAGGCTGGAAGATGCACTCTAGGAATGTGCCTAACACACACCAGCTGCAAACAGACTTCCAGTCCGTGGGGGCAGGCTGAAGGTAGTCTGAAATAAAACCCCTGACATGCAGAGAGCAGACATCTTTTGCTGTGAGAATCTACTCCTTGTCCTCTTGCTAATACAGACATGTCAGTGTGCATCAGATTTTGTGTTGCACTAGCTTTGGGGATGTTGGTACTGCTTTAGCAAGTTTAGAGCTTGGTGTGCCTTCAAGAACTGAAGCCACGTCCTGACTTACAGCAGTGATGTATCTGGAATTTCTATCCAGAGGGGACCCAATAGTTTGACAGCAAAGGTCTTCAACATCAGGTAGATGGTAGTTATGGAGATTATTTTTTAATTGGTCTTAATTAGTCCTGGTCTGTTGTTAGTGGTGGTAGGAGACTGCTAGTATTACTATTATGGTGGTACTGACAACCTCTGGTAAGTTCGGTTGCCTTACGATATGTGCAGTTTGACTAAAGCTTCAGAGACCTAATTTATAGATCGGTGTTGATGCCATCTGCTAGGGCTCCTCCAACAGAAAGGCACCTGACCTCCAAAAAAAGCAACCTTTTGTCAGAGTCACTTGGAAATGTGTGTAATCAGCAGAAACATGGCATGCCAGCTGTGCCCCATCCTCTGTGCAAGATCTGCCCCAGTGCTTTCGGATGCCTTGAAGATAATGCCAAAGTTGCCACATACATCTGCTGGAAAGCAAGCCCGAGGCAGATCACTGAGTTCCTCGGTTCCCAGGGGCAGGGAGACCATCACTGACTCTTGGGCTCTAGAAATGCTGCTCATTAAGTTCCCTGGCTCACTCCTGCACGTAGAGAAAGCCTCAGTGAATTGAGTCAGTATATTTTTGCCATGCTCCGCAGTTTCTGTAAGTTAGTTTGTCTCTTTCGTGTTTCCTGTAGGTTACACAGGTCTTCGGCTCTACTGATAATGTGAGCTAATTTGGTAAATTAATTAGTGTTTGCACAGTCCTTTGCAGATGTAAAGAACTGGATGACGGTAATGATATTTGATAGTCAGAGGCAACGCCAGCCTGAGCATAAAGACAGTTTGGGATTCTTGAAAGGTTTTTAAATGCTGATAATGGCTCTTAAAATCAACTGGAAATTTGAGCTGTATTTTGTTCAGTCTCAAGGTTCTTGCCAGTTGCCACAGACCCTGTAACTATGCAAGCATCATGTTGACCTATTATAAACTTGCCAGCACTTGCAAAACCATCAAGCTTTTCTTTTTTAACTGAAAACTTGAACGCATTAATTCTGTATCACAGCTGTGATGTGCAATAGTGTGGCACATCTTAGAATTTGCTTTTCTTGGGGAAAGAAAAAAACAAGATTGTGAGGCTGTTGTTGTGATTTGTCAGGGATCTGTTATTTTTATAGCAGTCAGGAATTACTTTTGATGTTATATAGGGTTGTGAAAATCTGACGTGCTCTACTATATATTGAAGAGCCGTTATTATGCATGTCCTTAGTATTTCATTGTTAGATTTCTTTCCTCAATACTGTCCTTATTTCTTCCCCCCAAAGTAACACTGCTGTTAGGAACTATAACCAAGTACATTTGTATTAGATGTATGCACATTTTAAAGCCGAAACAATGAGTTATATATACTTTTAACCCTCCTCATATGAATACTTAAGTGTAATCCACAAGTGTTTCTAATTCATAGTCTTATTTATATTCAACTAAGAGAAGTTGCAAATGAGGTTCTTTACTGTGTGGCAAATATAAATCCTGTATTAAAAATGTAAAAATACAGAAAAATTCCAGCCATTTTGTTTTAAGTACAAAATTAACAGAGCTGAGCAGATCTGTAACATCTGTTTTGCAGTCTTTCCCAAACAGTATTGGGTAAGTTTGCATTACTTCTTTTTACAAAGGGATTTAACAGCTTATTTCTGGTTCTCTTGACAGTGGCTCTGGGTCAAATAGGGAATTTCTTGGCCTACACTGCAGTCCCAACTGTGCTAGTGACGCCCTTGGGAGCTCTTGGCGTTCCATTTGGGTAAGAGTTTGCTTTTCTTGTTCTTATCTGAATGTTTTTACTACTTAATAAAATGTCACATAGACTTAGTGGTCACTGAAGGTCCACTGAGAAGACATCAGGCTTATGGGTGTTAATGTGTTACAATATCACCTATTCCTGTTTTCACCAGCAAAGATGGGAGGGGGGGGGCAATGGTGAAAAAAGGGTTCCTGAGTATCTTCTGCTTTAACTGTCACTATGGTCTGAACAGATAAACATATCTCTCTTTTTTTTTTTTTTTTTTCTTTTCTTTCCCCTTCACTGTGATTATTCCAGACTCTTCTGTCTATTCTCTTATTCACAGTTCCCTTACTATGTAGATCTTTCCTATTGTCTCACATTCTTTCTCTCCCCTGCTGTCAGCCCACACGTGTTTTTTGATGCTGATTTTCGTGTAACTGGATTTGGCCCCATTTCCAGAAGCAAGGGAGTCCCTTGCATATGTATGCCCACAGCTTCTTGAATGCTACATTCATGTGAGGAGGAGGGAGGAACAAAAAGGCAGTGAGCGTTCCTAAAAGAAGTTTAATATGCGACTGAACACTTTGTGAATAGTTAAACTACAATTGTGAAACTGCTGCAGCGAAAAAGTACAATTATTTAAAAACAAAGCTGTGCGTTGCCTCAAGATTTTTTTGTTGCCTACTGTTGTCTGCTGAGTTGTGTATCTGACTGCACTGGTTATCTGCTTCAGAGTGAAAATTGCTTCGTATGGGTTTCTTGTCTGTCTTTAGTTTCATACACAATGAAGCACACCTATTATTTTATCCTAGGCCACATAATTTTGTGTGTTTTGGTCTGAGCTGAGCCCTGTGATCTTTATAACCAAAGGCCACTTATATCTTATGACTGTGTGGCACCTAGAAAATGGGGCTTTGTGACAGTCCACCAAATTGTTAACGGGAGATACCTGCTTCAGGAGCCTGTTTAGAGGGTTTGGAGATTTTTTGGGAGGTGGTGATGTGGTGGTGGTTTTGGAGGTGTTGTCATTGAGGTTTCTGTTGTTTGTTTTGGGCTGTCTTTTCCTGAGTTGAAACATCAAGGATTGAGTAAAACTGAGACTGGATGAATCTTTCCTAAGATTAGTCAGAAATGCATTTTGAGGATCCACAAACATTTGATACTATTCCTTTAAGAGGGAAATTCATGTGGCACATCACTGCAGGAACATTATTAACAGGATGTAGTCAAACTTTTAATTTTCTTCCTCTTTGTGAAAGGTCCATTTTAGCTTCTTACTTACTGAAAGAAAAACTGAACATTCTTGGCAAGCTGGGCTGTTTGCTGAGCTGCGCTGGGTCTGTTGTTCTCATCATCCATTCCCCAAAGTCCGAGAGTGTAACGACTCAGGCTGAGCTTGAAGAGAAGCTTACAAATCCAGGTACTTTGTTCTTTTATTAACTCATAATGATTTTGTGGGATTGATCAAGAACACGCAGGAGGAAGAGGCTTACCACTTCCATCAGTTAGGAAAATTGACTTCTGAGGAAACTGTGACATGACAGAAGCAAACCAGTACAGCTTTTGCGTGGTAAAACTGTGCCTTGCTCTACTGGAACTCGTCAGATTTGTTGATACATACGCACAAAAAGGAAAATGTGGATACTTTTGTAAACATTATCCTGCACAGCAAGCTCAGAATTATAGCTGTTTGAACTTTTAATTTGCTAAAAAAGTATATCTTGCTACTTAGAGATGGAAGGTATGAGCCTAGGGTCTCAACTTAAGTTTTTTATGCAAAGCAAAAAAAATGCTGATTGTCTTTTGTTACTTTCTATTAAAATTTTATTAAATATTTTATTTATTAAAATATTTGGGTTTTTTAAATTAAAAGTTTATATTTGATACCAGTTATGTTCTAAGCAGATTTCTTTGCACAATAAAGGTGTGTAGAAATACACTGTTGAGACGTATGCTGAAATGCCTGGTCTTTTGCACAGAGAATGTCCTGGAGAACACATACTAGTGGTAATAAATGCCAGAGCCACTTCTATTTTTAATGCGTAAGAGCTAAACTGCCAACTATTGTTATTTCCTTTAATTGCTTTAAGTGAGAGAAACTCAAACCTAATAACATCAGTTATCCAAAACATTTGCAGACAAAGAACAAGAAACAAATATCCTGGTTTAAATTTACCATTTCAGGCTGACTCAAATGAATTGGAAATATATTTCTTTAAAACTGTAAAGCATGAAATGTTTTTCACCAGTCTAATCTGTGTATTGATGCTGTAATGTAAATGATACAGCCTCCCAGTTCTTCCAGCTCTCCCTACTCACCTTAATGGGATCTAACTCCATATTGAAGCTCTTTGCTGGATCCACACACCGTGCTTTATTGAGCTGGTTATGAATGAGGTGTTATCTCTGCTGTCTGTCACAGTCGGCTTTAATCCTGATGGAAGAGAGAATGAGGGGAAAAAAAAAAAAGCCATCTTAAATCCAGTTCAAATGTGCAACAGTGTGTATCTTACTACATGATGATTTGTTTTACACAAAGAACATGACAACATAATCAGTTGCAGATGCCCCCATCATCTCTAAAAGCTTAGTGATTTGGATCTATATTCAATAGCAAGTCTTTATCATGGTGTATACATGAAGTTCACTGGTATGACATGATTTGTCTGCTAAGATCTTTAGAAGACCAGGAGTTCTCACCTTGCTATTGTTTTCTTTTTGTTTTCCAGTTTTCGTGGGTTATCTCTGCGTAGTGCTGCTAATGCTTCTCCTGCTTATCTTCTGGATAGCGCCAGCTCATGGACCTACTAATATCATGGTTTACATCAGTATTTGCTCTTTGCTGGGCAGTTTCACTGTTCCCAGCACAAAAGGCATTGGGCTGGCTGCTCAAGATATCTTTCACAATAACCCCTCGAGTCAAAGGGCTCTGTACCTCTGTCTGGTACTTCTGGCAGTATTAGGATGTAGCATTATCATTCAGTTCAGATACATCAATAAGGCACTGGAATGTTTCGACTCCTCTGTGTTTGGTGCCATCTACTATGTTGTGTTTACCACCCTAGTCCTGCTGGCTTCAGCCATCCTTTTCAGGGAATGGAGTAATGTAGGAGTGGTAGATTTCTTGGGAATGGCTTGTGGATTCACCACAGTATCTATTGGAATTGTTCTTATACAAGTCTTCAAGGAATTCAACTTCAATATCGGGGATTTAAATAAACCTAACATGAAAACAGATTAAAATATTTTTTGAGGGGAAACTGGATGGCTCAGGGAAGGATGCAGAGCCTTTCATTTCTAGGTCACTGATTCAAATATGATTCAGGTTGGTAATCACCTTCTGACGATTTGGTGGCCTACGTGAAATGAACTGGAGGCCTCCATCCAGTTTCAAAGGAACAGTTGTCCATGTACCCCAGTCAACACAATAAATGACCTTAATTGGAACCACTGATTGAGTGAGCATAGAGACCGATGTATTTCCGTATTGTAAAAGGTAATCCATCAGAAAAGGTGGAGGGACATTCTGACAGACCTGTGTGTGAAAGCTTGTTTTGTGGCTTCTGAGGTACTGTTTCTGTGGGCAGAGAACATCAGTTTCTAATGCACTCAATCTGACACCTTTCATAAGTGATGTATACCTTAAAATATGGGGGAGGGGGGGAAGTGAGTGGAACAATTTGTTAATCTTTATATAGCAATGTGTTCACCGTCAAGGCTGTGAATTCTGAGACAAATGTTGGTTGACGCACAGACTGCAGATTTGTCCTTTTTAGTGACTGTCTCGGCAACTTGGTCTGCCATGCAGTGAAGACACTGGGCAGTTCTAAATTGAATTCTTTATACAGAGCAGTGGACCCTTAAAAATCTTTCACTAATTACTTATCAGCTGATGGTAGTGTCCAGATATGCATTTTTCTTTGTAACTTACATGCATTAAGACATACGGTGTTCATCTGAGAGTTTTTATTTGGGAGCAGACAGAAAGACTGTGAAGGATGTGAAAATGATGCACAGACTCATTGCCTATATGGTGGCTTATTTGTAAGCAGCTCAGAACTATTTCAGTGCCTTTGTAATCCAAAAATACTGCATAAATATGAATGTATCTGTTTCAGATGGCCTTTACCGGCTTAATATTTCAGTTTCACTGTCTATAATATTGGACTGTATCCAAATTCTAAACAGGCAAAGCATCCAGAAGGAGACACGTGTTTTTGGAAGAATTTACAAACCTTAACTGAAACTCTTAGATGCCTTGACAGCTGAAAAACCCAGAGTCCTAATGGGAAGAGGCAGTCTTCGAGAGGTCTGTTTAAAGCAGTCCAGCATATCTTTATTCTAGTTAAGTGACTAAATACAGGAAACCATTTTGTGAAGCAGCGAATAAGCAGAGACCACTAAAAAAAGAAATTTAAGAGAGAGAAGAGCATGAGATCTCTCATAGCTCAAAAAGAGATGGTCTGATGCTCTTGCAACGTGGGAAAATGAGGTTCAAGACTGAAAAACCACAGGCGTTCAGAGCACCAAGTTTCAGATAACCAAAACGGATATACATTCAGATCCAGTAATTTACAGACCTATGCGAACAGTTCAGCAATAATATTTTGACAAGTAGTACAAATAAGCTAAGATTGGAATGATTCTGAACTGTTCAGTTTAAACCATTTAGAGAATGTCAAAGAAAGAAATAGTTAATTTTAATATTGTACTTATATTTGGTAGTTAAAACATCATGAGTCAAAAACTTGTAAGGAAAGCTTGAAAATTAATGAATGTTGGTTTCCATTTAAGTACAAAAATGGAAGGGTACAGTGGAACTCAACAACTCTAGTTCAGAGTGTCTCTTGAAACAATTGCAAATACCCAATGTGATTACGAGACAGCATTTGAAAAAGTTCCTGACACTTTATCAAGAAATCATGAATGTAGCTTTGGGGCTGGTTGACAGGAATGCAGATGTTGATTAATGGGGAGTAATACTGTCCACTCTCATGACGTATTTTTTTGACCTGAATTAATGTTACCTTAAAACTCAGCCTCCATTTGCATTTAAAGGGAATGTTATAAGCCCTTCTGATAGCAGCAATAATAATGAACAGTGAATCCTAAAGATTTAGTATTCTGAAGGGACTATTCTGAGGGAGTAGGAGCCCCACTATGTTATTTGGAAGCTTGTTTTATAACCCTAAACTTGGAGGGGGGGAGAGGGGAGTGACTCTGGAGTTGGCAGAAATGGAGGTTGTTATAGGCCAGCACAGAAATTGCGTATCTTGGTGAAATAAAATAGCACTAGCAGAGAAGAGGCCATCTTCATGGATTTTCAAACATTGTGCATGGTTTCTAGAAAGTTTGAGGATTGTAGATGAGGGGAATTGGACTACAAAAGCTGGTTGAGTCTAACCTCTGTCCATTGCTGATTGGAAGATGGTATCTTGGTTGTCAGCAAACATATTAATTACCATTTCTGATTGAAACTGGAATTGCACGTAGGTTATGAGACCTGTAGTGACCTACTTTTTAAAACAATGTTAGCTGTTTTCTGAAGCAGTCAAGTTGTCTTTTCAAATTCAAATTCAGAGTTTGTGAGTTGGATGTTGGTTTTGTACTAGCTTTTAATCTCTGAAGACTTCTGTGAAAATCTTGAGGTTAAAATGGAAATGATTGGGGTCTCATCTTAGTCCTCCTTTAGCCATATTTGTTTGTCTTGTTTTGTTTTAAAATTCATTCATATTTATTTAGAAAGTGCCTATCCTAGTATATTAGGTGCATATGCAAATTATTAGTAAACATAAGATCCAGAATAATTTGACTGCCCTGTCTAAACCTCGCCATTTCCTGCACCACACACAAGTTGACTTGATAAGCATTCACTATGCAGAGTAAGACTAAAGTAGCAGCTGTGTTCTGTGGTCTACTTACCATCCTCACAGCTGGTACATGTCTGCATAGATTTCTTCTCTTCTTCCCAGCTGCTCCTCATCTGTGATGAGCTTTCTAGAGATGCCTAGTTAACCTTGTTGTTTAAAACAGAGATGTCAAAAGCCAGCACATAAGGTGAAAGAAATTCTTGTGGCCTTGCACATCATTTATATCTGCAGCCTTTTACATCATGAATGCTAAATAATGGAAACCTTTATTTTTGCTACTTTGTTCAGTATGCAGCAGTGTTCTTTTGGAGTTCTGCTGTACCTGGATCTCATTCAGTTCTAACTTTAGAAATGTATTAACATTTTATGTTGTCACTGTTGTTACAGTTCTTCCCCCCCCGCTTCCCGCACCCTCCTCATTCTAGGTGTGCTACCTTTTCAGTCCCGTTGCTTTTCTGATTTAAAAGGAGGCACTGTTGAAGTTAAATTTTAGCCATTCCCTCTTTTTTTTTTTTTTTCCCTACCCCTTTGACAAGTAAGCACTTTGAATAAGACAGATATCTGAATTCCATCATCTCAGGGAGCAAATGTGCATAGTTGTCTCCTGAGCTTTGGTGTCCCTCACAGGTTTGCCCATTTCACGTTCTATTTGCATTACATCTATCGATAGCTACGAGCAAGAATACTTCAGTTTTGATTCCAAAGTAGAATTGGGAGAGGCTACGCGTACAAAAAGTGGACTCATTACAGTGGTGGGATGCATTTGAATGAAATTCAAATCCATATGAATGGTGTTTCACATTTCTAGTGTACTTGTCAAACACATTTACTCGGTACTCACTTGAAGATAGCTCTTTGATCATTATCCCTTCAGTGTATGGAGGATTTACATGTGTCAGTCACGATCTTTATTAGGTGTCAAACACAAAAATCCCTCAAATATTCAGTAGGAGAATAGAAACCTTTTTGATACAACCAAAAAAAAAATTTCTTACACATTAAATAATTATGTAGAAAAGAAAAATATCTAAGCAAGTGATCTGCTGTATGAACTTTCCAGGACTCTGTATGTGTAAATAGAGCCTATTTATTAGTGAGCTGCAATTAATATTAATAAGAACCTGTCATATCACAGTTTGACAAGTGAAGCTTCCTATTAATAATCTCAGTTTATATTGAACTTACGTATTTTTTCTGAAGTAACTAGCACTGAAAAATGAACACACTGGATTTTATTTGTTGAAATACTAGAATCTGAGATTTAGGTTTCCTTTTTATTTAAAAATAGAGGGTTTGTATTTGAAGAAAGAGTTGGGGTTATTAAATATGGGGTGCTTAAAATAGGCCATTGTTTGCATGTTCTACCCCTGTCATCCTTCTTGTTTCATAAATATAAACCATCAAGGATTCTACAGATCTTCGTCAGTTGTCTTGAGATGGTGTAACTGCTGAAGTTTTGCTGTTAAAAAAATGTTATCAAATGTTTATCTATTACCTGTTATCTTTTCTTTACAGAGATTAGTTTTTGTAATAATTCATTGGTGCTACTGAATATGGGTTTAAGTGACGCAGAAGTTTAATGTGGACCATGTTAGGCACCAGCGATGTCAACAGTTATTATTACTAGTGCCCAAGTGTTTCAGACAGCAGTGTTGAAATGTTATGGATTAAGAAATCTTTTTTTAAAAGCTGCAAATATTTTTTATTGTTTTTTGTTGTGTTCCACCCTCCTCTCCTGCCCTCCCCCAACAGTTGCTCTACAGAGTGGAAAATATTACAGTAAAGGGATATTTTTAAGTTAAATCCTTTTTCAACTGCGGAACTTTTTTTTTTTTACTGACTACTTTTTTTTTTTTTTCCTGGAATGTAAAAATTAGTTCTGATGGCATATGGGGAAAAGGTGGATGGCAACAAATATAACAGTGTCAGGTTTGGTTGCTTCAATGCTATTGCAATATAGTTACTACAGATTACATAAAAATGGTTTATTTTATTAGCTTCCAAATAATGTGTATATAGATTTGTTAATGGCTTACAAGTCAAGCTTACTCTCTTTGCTTTTTAAGAAATAGTTATAGGCATGTTGTATTTGCCTTGTGTAAATTCTAAAAGGCTATTTATTAAGTTTTCTGATAACTAATCTATTTATTAACCTGTATTGTTTTAAAATAAATGATTTATTTCTAGCTCAATGCTTGTTTTGTGACTCCTCTTTATCACATAGGGGGGAAAAAGTCAGTTTCCCACACATCTGGCTGCTGTACAGCCTAATCTCAGTTTCTAAACTCAAACTATTTCCATTACCCTTTAATAAAATAGCAGCCTTGCTTTTACTGGGAGTAGCAGATTCTTTTGTGTGTACAGATCAGTTGCCACACAAAGGGCTCGTAGTATTGAGGTGTCTACCAGCAAGCTGTAGTTTTAATGTCTTCATTGTGCTGAAGTTGGCTCACGGGTAAAACGACCGCTTCTCTGGCAGAAACGTTTGTTGGGGCCTGAGCTGCTTTAAACTCTGTTTTTAAGGGTCACCATGTGCTCTGTTTGTGCACTGCTGTACGTTGGCTGCTTGCTACAGCTTTTATTTCAAGATACGCTACTCCACAGTTGGGTGTACATCGAGTGACAACAGCTGTAAGGAAGTCTGTGTCACCAGTCTTAATTTATTGTCACAAGAGCTTCCTGCAGACTCACGTGGAAAATTTCAGTGGCTGCCCATCTAATGCTTCATCTGAAATTCCTAGTTCCTCGTATCAGGTACCGGCAAAACATGACTTTGGGGCATGTTTTGCGGTTCGGGAGTTTTTTGGGGGTTGTTTTGCAGTGTTTTTTTTTAATTGTGGTATTTATGATTAAGAACAGTTTCAGTCTTTGTGCTTCTGTTTTAGAGGATGCATCAGTGAAGTTAATTTTTGAAGAAGGAAATCAGCTTCTGTCCAATATAAAATGTTGCATGCAGTGGAAAAGATTGGCGTGGATTTTTTACAGGGTACGTCACTGCAATTTTATTTTTAAAGCTGTTGATATTAATGCAACGTATAAGATAGACCAGAAAACTAGAGAGGCTTTCCTTTCTACATGCAGCATCTCTGATCTTTAAGTAAATAAGATAACAAGTATGTATTTTGAGAGTATGTTTTTAGCAGGAAAATTCAACTCTCTTTTCTTCTTGTGCATCTCTGGCAGCACTGTGGTAAAAACAAGTATGCCATTTATGCCACCATTATTGTTGAAAGTCTGGGACATAACCAATCCTGAGCATATGTATCTAACCCACACAGTTCATAAGGGAAGAATGTTGAAGACCAAAATCTGATTGTGAAAAAAAAAAATAATTCCATTGATTTTTTTCCTGATGTTTATTTTAAGACCTGAAGTCTCAAGCAGAGTCCCTTAAGTCCCTTGTAAGGCACAGTGTAACTGTTGTATGAGTATACATGCAGACATGGCTGCTTTGTTCTGCTCAGCTGTCTGCATTGAATCATAGGATCATCTGGGTTGGAAGGGACCTTTCAGCTCATTGAGTCCAACCATTAACCTAACACTGCCAAAACAACCACTAAACCAAATGTAACAGGGATGTGGCCACCACAGACCTTGTTACAGCTGCCTGATTCCCTGATCAGTTTTCTGCCAGGTGCAGACCTCGCTGGATTCATCACCCTGGTGGGATGCTTTAAAACTGTCAGCTGGCACCATTCCACCCAGGCACCCTTTACCAGAGAACAGCTCTGGGCAGCTGATGCGTGGTGGCTTTCATCGCAACCCCTTCACTGCCAGTACGTGGTTGGAAATCTCTGCACAAGGGTCCATCGATATGCAACACAAGCTAGACTACCTGCTAGCCCAGTAATGTTTCCTGGGGCTGTGTGGATGGCATTTTTGCTCTTTGTCCTCTATAAACCTTTATATAGATGCTTGTACACATAGTAGGTACCGTGCCCTGAAAAATCGCATCCACAGCCTTGCGAAAGTACCTACACTAGCTGACCTCTCTTGTGAAATTCCCTGAGCACTAAGATGGCTTGTGCTGCTGAGTTACCCTATAAGAATGGGTTAGGTTAGGTGGGTTACCATCATTCTGGTATTTGGAGTTCTTTCCAAATACCCTGCAAACATGCCTAAAATACCATGCCGTTGTAAATTACAGAGAGATGCTTTGAGTATTCTCTGTTACTGAGCATAACTTCTGGCTTTGAAGTAAAGATTTAATCACAGAATTATAGAATGGTTTGGCTTGGAAGGGACCTTAAAGATCATTGAGTTCCAAACCCCTGCCATGGGCAGGGACACCTCCCACTAGAGCAGGTTGCTCAGAGCCCCATCCAGCCTGGCCTTGAACACCTCCAGGGACGGGGCCTCAACAACCTCTCTGGACAACCTGTTCTAGCGTCTCACCATGTTCACAGTAAAGAATTTCTTCCTAATATCTAACCTAAATCTACCAGTTCCAGTTTGAAGCCATTACCCCTTGTCCTATCACTAGGACTTGTAAAAAGTTCCTCTCCAGCTTTCCTGTAGGCCCCCTTTAGAAGGTCTCCCCAGAGCCTCCTCCAGGCTGAACGACCGCAACTCTCTCAGCCTGTCCCTTCAGGAGAGGACAAATCTCTTCTCGTTAAGAACAAATCCTTAATGATTTTTGCTGAATTGAGAGCACTTAAAAAAATCTGTATTTTGTGTGAACAGATGACAGTATGTTGAATGGAACTAGCAGTTGAAGAAACATGAAGAAGAGGACTAACAGATAATGACTGAAGTCCTACAAAGAGTCTGTAATGCTTAAAAGAGTTAACATTTTCAGGTGTTCGTTCTCTTCAGTATTATTTTAGGTTGGTTGAGAGGTGGCTTTGAAGGGAGGAGAGTAGAGTGGAAGGAAAAGACTTAAGTGCTCCTTTTCTTCAGACGTCGTCACTGTTTAAGTCAGGAATATATACATGTATGTGTTTCCAAAATTTGGCATGGACAAAAGCTCATTAATTTCTTTAGCTCCTTTAAACTGTCCTGGATATTGGTAGTTACATGCTCCCATTTATACTGCGCTGTTTTAGGTGGTACAGTTGTTAATTTTTTTAAAATACATTTTAAGGAATTGTTTTCACCAGCTGTTGACCTTTTTCGAAGACTTTACAGTTTTGGTATCTGGTAATTTTTTTGGTATCTATGTAATTACACAGGTAATAACTGTGTATTGCTTAGTATTTTTTATATATATATACACACCCCTATATATATATAAACCCCATACTTCACAAGTGCAAAGTTCATATCATGAATACTAGACTAGTTTTAAATTGGGGAATATAACGTTGCCTTAGGGAATAAAATAGACCTAAAATTTACCTATTTGATTTGAGTAGCCTAGAAATGGTAAGGATTATGTGGCAGAGCGAGGGACTGTGTTGGTTCAGTTGATCAGAAAAAACCCAACAGGTAACGTGTTCAGGAATAGCTTTGTTATGGGTATCCTGGGAGGGAAAGCCAGTTCTTGTTTCCAAGGTTAATGAAAATGAGGCAGCTTGTGCAGACTGTGATAAAGTCAACATAAATCCCGAGGAAGGAAGACAAAGAAGTAGGAGCTGTTGTCATTAAGGGACGTGACAAAACAGTCCCGTCCTATTTGAAAAGGCAGAGTTGCATCTTTGGTATGGAGCTGTCGCATGTATTTTGGCAGAGTTGGTTACAGAATAGAATCATAGAATCATTCAGGTTGGAAGAGACCCTTGGGATCATCGAGTCCAACCATCTACCCTACTCTACAAAGTTCTTCCCTACACCATATCCCTCAGCACCACATCTAAGCGACTCTTAAACTCATCCAAGGGTGGTGACTCAACCACCTCCCTGGGCAGCCTATTCCAATGCCCGACCACTCTTTCTGTGAAGAATTTCTTCCTAATGTCCAGTCTAAACCTACCCTGTTGGAGCTTGAAGCCATTCCCTCTTGTTCTATCGCTAATTGCTTGTGAGAAGAGACCAGCACCAACCTCTCCACAGTGCCCTTTCAAGTAGTTGTAGAGAGTGATGAGGTCGCCCCTCAGCCTCCTCTTCCTCAAACTAAACAGTCCCAGCTCCCTCAAATATTTAGGCCTAATGTTACACGGCAGCTTTGTAAAGCCTCTTTCAGTAGTTCTGAGGAAAACTGAACAGTCCGTGAAAGCTGCAGCCGACGCCGGGTAAGGCGGAGCCCTTTCACACCACGAGCGTCCACCTCCTTCCCGGGGCCTGCCGCTGCCGCCGCCCATAGGCTCCGCCCGTGACTGGCGATGCCTAGGCGGGCCGCTGGGGGGCGCCGCGGGGAGACGGTTGGCGCGGCCGTTAACGGGGAAGGAGGGGCACGTGACCCGTTCTGGGTCGGGCCGCGCCCCTTCCGGTGGGCGCTGCCGGAACCAGCGGGGAGGAGGCGGCCGGGCCCGGGACGCCGGCTGCTCTCTCGCCGCCGTTTG